>CADEBD010000327.1:4084101-4684101 GCA_902825455.1 Arctia plantaginis | reverse complement strand
CTTGCAAAGAAATACGGTGTCTCAAAAGAAAATTTCCCTGTCGTGAAATTGTTCATAAAAGGCAAAAGTGAACCGATATCTTTCGATGATTCCAAAGGATTTAACAGTGATGAATTGCGGCTCTTCATTCGTGAAAACACCGGTATATATCTCAGTTTGCCGGGTTGCGTGAAGGAACTTGATAGCCTGGCCATAGAATTCATGAAAGAAAAGAAAGATGATAGAAACAAAGTGCTAAAGAAGCTGGAAAAACTACAAAATGAACTACCTGCCAAGGTATGATATAAAACTTTATATTTTATTGTCTAATTTGGCCGACGTGGCGCACATTTGAGAGCATGTTTTCTATATTATTTATATGTTTTTTAATTTATGAATAAAACATTTATATTTTCCATACATACTAACTTCATTTACAATTAAATTATATGTCAAGGAGCCCAATTATTTTAAACCATTTTTTTTTATTTCAGGATAGTGTTTCTGGCAAAATCTACAAGACTATTATGCAGAAGGTTCTAGAAAAGGGTGATGACTTTGTTCGGTCTGAATATGAAAGGGTTAAGAAAATTCTTAACAGCAAAGTATCGGATGAGAAGAAAAAGGAATTGCATAAAAGAATTAATATTTTAATGTCATTCCAATTGCATGACAAACAGAGTAAAGCTGAAAAAGCAGAACTCTAATTACAGAAGGCATAAAAAAAATCTCAAATAATTTATGGTAGCTAAAGCCATGAAATTAAAACAAATTGTAACTGAGCACTTTTAAAGAGTTTCGAAAAAGTTTTTAATATCATAGAGCACATTTTAAGGTTTACAAAATGTTTCTCTTCTAGCCTGAATATTTATTTATTTTTCATTGCTCTCACTGATTATCACAATGTGTGTTAATATTATCCATTTAGAACTAAGTGATTACCATAAAAATTCTTAAATATAACAACAATGTTTAAGTTTCTTTATACCAGAAATGCCATTGTGAATAATTGACTTTAACTTATGTACCTCATATTATTGATTATAGATCTACTTACTTTATGATTTATTTAAGATGAGTTTCACTCATCCTAAATAAAATAATGAGTAATAGCTAAAATAATTAATGCAAATTAAAGTTAAATGTTAAAATGTAACCCTCAGCTATGTGTGTAAATTTTTTGTTAAATTTGAAGTACTTATTATTCCTGCTATGCACTTAATGTAGTTCTATTCTATTATACGTTTTCTTACTTATAGTCTTTATGTAAACAAAAACCAAACTGCTTGAATGAAAAAACATTCCAATATGTATTATTTAAAATATTACATTAGTCATTATGTACATACAATCATCATTCGTTAATAGTTATGTTGGCTTCATGGATGGTGGTTATAATGCCCGTAATGATGAATATTATGTAATAATATTTGTTGCTACACAAGGTTTTATGTATCCAATTATAGTTACAGTTGTTTTTTTATTAATTTAATAGGAAACTGTATGTTACTGAAAATATAAGACACAATAAAAGAATGAGGCATTCCATTTTTAAACCCCGATGCAAAGATAGGTTGTATTACAGTTTGAGGTGGGTTTTGGTGTCCTTGGTATCACAATGCGTAAAAGATTGGGCTTAATTTCATTCCTTAAGAGATGGACTTTTTTTTTGAGAGTTGACTTGATTAAGAGTGTTTTTGGCTATAATATAAGAAAATCTTATTCGAAATTGTTGAATTTTTATATTACTTGTTTACAATCAGCTAGCTGAACGTATTTTATTGAAGACTCGTTTTACTGTTATCTACTAAACATATTTTTTGTAATTCTATGAAAGTGTACGAGTGAATTATTTCAATAAGTGACGAAACATTGATCCTATTTCACAGTGTGAATTAATGAGTTTTTTTCTCATTAAGTTATTTAAGCACAAATGGGTGTGTAGAAATAAATTGTCAAAATAACTGATTCCGAAATGCATATTTTATTTACCTACCTATATTTGTTATCAGAAACCTGCGAGATACTTGCTACTGTAATACCTACTCCCAATATCAGTTAAATTCGCACGGAACTTCGACCCAACAACAATGTATATTCGTTCTGTGTAAAGATATAGAGATATACAGTGTAATAATTCATACAATTTATTAGACATGAATTTTATTTTATTATATAGACAGAGGGACCACAAAAGAATCCCTAACAGGCAACCATAGGATGTAGATAGTATAGAACATAGGATGTAGATCACATCATGAGAAAATAAATGATGTTCGAAACCATTGTGAAATAATTCATTTGCGTTTAATAAAATATTTAACGTAGCACAATTCTACTTTTAGTGTATTACATACAATGGAATTGCGATTACGACACCATATTTTGCAACCGACAACCCCTATCTTCGTACATGGGGGATGATTGATATATACGAGTATTTCTATAGTATTTTTTCTTACTAATACTTAGTAGTGGAATACTCACTAGTAGTGTAGTACTTACTAATAAGTATTTTAAGTTACTGTTTTTGCAGGTGATTAACCTATCTTATCTATTGAATGTCGGTAATACTGATAATGGAAATATGCCGTCCTCGTTACATTTAAAGTTGTCTTTTTTTATATCTTACTACTCGAGTTGACAGTTTCATTTTTTAATCAATTTAATATTTATTTTAATAATTTCAAATATGAGGTAATTATAGTAGTTGTAGTTATATAAACGAAGCGGTTTAAGCAGTCACCTCGCCGCTTCCTACTGCGCTGAGTGTTGTGGGTTCGATCCCCACATGGGACAACACTGTGTGATCCACTGGCTGCGTTGTTTATTTCCGTTAGGTACATGTTTCTTTGTCAAATCTATACAAATAAATAAAATGGAAGTGTCTGTTTTTAATGTCAAAACAATAGGTTTTCTTCATGCTCAGACGATTATTTTCACGAAACCTATGCCTAAAAACCAGTTTAAATGTTTTTTGTCTGTCGGTCTGTCTGTCTGTTTGTTTTGATTCCGGATTGATGTTTATATAAGGAGTGACTTAGGCTATTTTGTATCTCATAAGAGCTCTAAAAAAAATTCTACGCGAACGAAGTCGCGGGTGCCAGCTAGTCCAGTAATATATTCCTAGTGCGAGAGTTGTCTTTTTAAAAAATAATTATAGCGTGTGGTCGTCATAGTTACTACTTCATCTTTAAAGATTATTTGTTCAAGGCCGAATACTCAAAAATTTAATAACTTAAGCATTATTTTTCATTTTAATTTAATTTATCATTTTATTATATAAAGGTTCCGTTCGTAATAGTTCGGTAGTTCCGTTTTCATTAAATAATATTTTGTGTTCAAATTATTAAGTTGTATAAAAACTGTTATGTAGGTATAAATAAATTGTAATGCCGATTCGTCGCAATTAGCTTTCTTAAAATTAAGAATAATTGCATATCTAATGAATATAGAAATTTAGCACGCTATTTGTGACAAAACGGCTACATTCACGAGAAATATAATTTACTTATAATTAAATAAGACGAAAACGACTGTAAAGTATTTCTGTAATTGTGTCAGGAATAGATGTAGGTTATTATGAGTATCATAGGGCATCTTAAAACCGATACTGTCTTATAATAAATCGCCAGTTAATTGACATATCTAAACTCAAACTTATCATAACCATTTTGTGACCCAAACTGGGTGTAAATTAGTGTAGGTTCTGGATTTTGTGACAAACGTTTAATAAAAAGAATCTTTTTATACTTCAACTAGTACAATCAAAGCCTCCATAGGTTTCTAGATATTCGCTAAAAAAGTCTGCTCGGTATAAGTCACAGTCCACCACTACTAGGTAATTCGACGACCGACTAACTATTAATTGGCCTATTTCAAAATTTTTATTCGTGGCCTAGCTGGCGAATATAGATATTTGTAGGGTGCGAGGTATAAATAAAAAGACCCCTCTGGTTATATTTCTACATAGTCTAGACAACGCAGAGCGCGTTATGTTTGTACTTCCACAAATCAGGTAGAGTTAGTTATCGAAGTGGTGGGGATGAAACTTTGCGAAGAAACATTTGAAGATTTTGAAGGTTTAATAATACGGAAGGAAATAAGGTAATTCTAACGTTAAAATAAATACACCGAAATAATTGAAACGAAACTAAAGTAGGGCCTTTTAAGACTACCGTGCAATATGTTAACGGCATAGAGGTGTTTTTCATTGAACAGAACTCGTGTAATTAACTTGGCGATTGCCTATAAAATTTAGCAATATTAGATTAAATATTTATGGTCTCAAGTTTGCTTTTATTTTTAATTTTAAAACATAAACAGTGAAAGCTTAACATAAAAAGAAAATTGATTTGAAGGTTGTAGAGTGCAATGTTACAATTTATTCACAAGCTACCATAGGACTGCTATACTCTTCAAAATAAGTACCCTCATCTTATTGTTAGGCAAATGTTTTATGTACAAAAATACCGATAGCAACGCGACGATAACAAAACAATTTTCCATGTCGTTTAATAGTAAAAACAAATAGCTACTCTACTCGCTATGAGCAGTAAATGAATGTACGTTATCTGTACCTACGGTAGACAATTTTTTTTCTGGTATAGGGGACAAAGAGCGTCTGCTCTTGACACGTCTGTGTCACCTGATGGTAAATAACTACCGACGCCCATGGATGGACACTTGGTAATCAAGAGTCACAAGTACGGTGCCACCTTTGAGGCCTCCAAAATTGGGGGCCCCGGAGGGTTTCAGCTCGGGTATATTTATTTATTTATTTGATATTTATTTAAGTTCAGCCATATCGTAGTAGAATTAAAGCCAACTCCGACCAACTTGAGAAAAAAGGTTAAGAGGAAGATTTATTTATATCACCACAAAGAATTTACGAGCAGTATCGTTAGTTGAATTAGCAGTACCGTGCGGAGCGAGAGTGCGTGGAACTCTTCCGTCTCCTTCTGCGAGCAAGTTATGCTCGCCAAGGAGACGGTGGAGCGGGACCGGGAGAGGTTTAGAACTCTCCCGGCCCGCCAGGCCCGGTACCGCAGGCGACTCAGGCGCCGGAGGTCGCAGAACGACCTCCGTCCTCGTCTACTTGTTGTAGATGGCCCGAGGTATGTCGTTGCACCAGGGACTTCCTTTCTAGGGTATACCTGGTTCCCCGGCTATTAGTAGCCGAGACGGCGTGCGGTTTTAGTCGGTTCGAGTCCGACATGCCACCGATAGGTGGTATCCAAGGGGATTTCCGCACGGAAAAAAAAAATGGGGGGCAAAGAACATGCATATAATTAATTGACCGACGATTTTAGTCGTGATTGGAGCGTAGGGAACGGAGATGATATCTCGTCATGGATCGGAGAACGGATCGTATTGTTTATTACATAGTATTTACTACTAAAAAAAAAGAGAAATTAATTGATATTTATTCTATGTCCGTATTTTTTATAGAATCGTAAGTTTCGTAAACATAGTAGGTAGGTGCATATTTATTGCATGAGCAGTCGACTTAAATACAAACAAGAAATAGTAGTTGAGTTTTATTACAAAATAAATTGATAGATTAAATTGATTATTAAAAATCCAATACTACCAATACTTTATAGCGAAAATGGATACCTACAATGATTATTGTAATATGGCATAGATTCTTGATTATCGACCTCTCCGCATGCAATCTGCAACATTTATAAATGACATATTTTAGGAATATAATTATTATAACATCCACATTTGACTACACGGATGGCGTAGTGGTTTAAGCGGTCACCTCGGTCACGGTCACGGTCGCTTCCTACTGCGCTGAGGGTTGTGTGTTCGATCCCCACACGGGACAACACTTTGTGTGATCCACAAATTGTTGTTCTGAGTCTGGGTGTCCTTTGTGTCCATTTTATGTATGTTTGTAAGGTCCACAGCGACACAGGATTAGTTACTATTGCGGCAGTTCTTTGAAAAGGGAAAGGGAAGGGAAATTTTGAGATTTTAGAATGTTAGATTTATGAATGTCAATATATCAAATATTTATAACTTAAGGTGCATTTTATGTCAGTTAAAAATAAATTATAATAGAGTGTCACAATAATTTAAGATTAAAACAAATAAATAGACGCAGTTAAAATATATTATGTACAGTCCTTATTATTTAAAAATTCGTCACCTGTATAGTACGCCTTTTGTAACAGTAATTGTTTAACCATATTTTTAAAATTAATGAAACAAGCAATTTCTATCAAACGTTTTATTTGGGTGGATGGTTATAGACTACTGGCACCAAAAGACACTCTGGTTCATCAATTCACTTTAATGCTGAGGAGAACATACTTTGAAATTGTGACGCTTACTTTTATAATTATCAAACGTGTTTAGTTTACCTCTGACAAATAATAATATTAATTCATAGACATACAGAGAGGGTACGGTTAGTATTTTGAGTCTCTTAAAATATTGTTTACAGGCCTCAATTTCTTGGAGGTTGCACACCGCCCTGACACATCTCTTCTGAGCTTTAAATATTCGTTCTATTTCAGTACAGTTACCAAAATATGGTCGAATACAGCGGTATTTATTACAATTTTTTGCAAGCATGTAAAGCGCATACGACAGGGTATTTAATTTTGCACAGAGGTCAGTATTCTACGTTACGATACGTTTATGTCCGTTACTAGGAGAATTCTACTTTTAAAAGTGTCATAATTAGATTTTTTAAATGTCAACCATTTTATTACATTATTGAGAGTATGGTAAGTAGCAGACTGCAGGAGCGACTTCTCTTTAGATGTAAATATAATTGTATCGTCATCTGCTAACAGAATAGTGGGATTTTTTGTAATCTTTGGTAGGTCATATTTACATAGTAGGTACGTTTTTTTTTCTTGTACGCTTATATCTTTCAAACTACACAACGGATTTTAATGCGATTTCCACCACTTGAGAGAGTGATTCAAGAGGTGGGTTTATAGATGTCAGGCCCGGTTTAAAAAAATATCCAATCCGTTTAAAACGAAAAAAAACCGATTATAACAATTTTTTTTCGATTTAAAACGGTTGGTGTTGATGACTAGGTATGTTTTCATAATTATAACTACATTTTCTTGATTTTACCGAGGTAAGGATATGACGGAGTACACTGTAAACTGTAAAGATTTTTTATATGTGTGATATACTGATAATTATATACTTAGCGGGTTTAGTTCTAATTGGGCCGTCCGACCAAGCGTAGGTATTACCTACCTAAATTATAAAACTCTATTGATAAGTTAAAAACTCTGTGTTAGTACATACATATTTTTATTGTTTTCAAAGATTAAGAAATAATCAATTTGATTCGGTTTAAAACCAAACACAAACTCACGCACTTTCGTTGACCGTCGGCACCGGCGCGACGGCCTTTAAGATGTAACGTTGTCTCTTTCATGCGCTAGTAAAACGGTCGGCATTGTGTTAATGATGTCTTCAAATCTAGTGTGTGTAATATAATATAATAAATAAGTATAGGTATGTAGTATGTAGGTACATACTTAAGTTTTCATGTAGTAGGCAATGTAGGTAGGTACTTTCTATTGATTTTCTATAAACTAGTCAAAATATAACATGACCATAAATTGCCCACAATGAAGTGTAAAACACAGTTCTTTTATTTATGTAGGCGAGTTTTCAACCGCTTAAAACGATTTATTTGGGGTTTAAAACAGCAACATTTTTTTTAAAACGTTTTAAATCGGTTGTTTTACATGTGGGTTTTACCTACATATAGATAGGTTTATATGAAGGTGTAATACATGTATATCAATGGTAGAGAAAAGCCGAGAATTTCAAATATTTGTAATGTGAAGTCGTAAAAAACATGATTTTGTGCGCTTACATTAACGCCCTACATCATAATAATTTACCTCCTATAGAATTGTATATCTTAAAATATTTACAAAAAGTCCTCGATGGTATATGTTTGTATGGCTCCTAAGGATAACTTACAGTAACCATTTTTTTTTTATATATTACAAAAAAAGGTAATTTACGAATCTATTTTGAACAATACAATATTATTCCTTATCCAAAAAGATATGTTAGATACGTTGTGCATTAAAATGTAGCTCAAAATTGAATTTTACAGCATATCATTAAAATGAATATCTGAGTAGATATCAGAGATTTAAAATGCGTTGGCAAAGCGGCCGTGACCACGATAGGCCGTACGTTTGTCCCGGGCGGCAGCAGCCGGTACGAGCGTAGCGGGCCTATAAACATATATAAAGATGTCTTAATTACTCTACATTAGTAATATCTACATTGTATCTGTGCGAATCCAAAGCGGATCGCTAGTTAATATAAATATTAAATAAAAGCGGTCCCAATACAATGCCTTGCGGTATTCCTAACTTAGTGTCTCTATAGTCAGACATATAATAATTTTCATTTCTTACTTTTAAGCAGTCGTGTTATCTGAGTAGGTACAATGTTTTCTTTTTGAGAGATAATCTAATAAGATTTGATGCATTACCTCACATGCCATACGAATTCAATTTACTTAACAAAATCTCATGGTCCCCCCAATCAAATGCTTTAGACAGTACATTTTTATCCACACTATCTGTGACTATTTAAAAATATTATAAATTGCCTATTAATGGACTCTAAAACCAGTTTATTCTTTAGCGAATAAATTGTGTTTCTGGAAAGTTGTAAATGACCTTTTGACCTTTTAATTATTTTTTTAAATGTTTGGTATCAGAGCAATAAGTCGATAACAATCCATAGAATGTGGATCACTCATGGCAAAACTAGGCATAAAAATTAACATTGTGCGCTGGCGAAACTGTGGCCTATGGCCTCCAATACGCTAACGCCGTACGGACTGCCCTGCGTTCATATATTCAATAATTCAAGATAATGCACTCCTCGTGTCGTGTACCAAATTATGGTCTTCAGCAGTGTGTGCGGCTTCGTGGACTTTTTGTTTGCAGTGTCGCGGATCTTATCTGTCCGGCGAATAGGATACCTTTTTGAATCCCCTTCGGGCCATCACCCCGTCGGGGTTTGCGCCGTGTCGGAATCGGACCGACTAAAACCACACGGTATGCCACTTTGCGCCTGTAATAGGAGAGATCCAGGAACTGCTGTTATTAAGACATCCGGACCCCTCCCAGGGCCTGCCCGCAACGGCGGGCACCACCTTCGTGTAAATTCTCTATTTAGGCGACGTCCGGCACACGCGGACGTAGCCTCCTCGCGGCTGACCGTTATGGCGGGTGGAGGGGAAAAACCCGTCCGATCTACCCGCAGCCACACTCAGGGCGGCATGAGGCGGTGGTAAGCGCGCCTCCGCCGCCCGGTTCGACGGCGACGGATTGGGTCCGAGTGGATATTGTCCTCCCGGGCCCTCTCCGCAGCGTCCTTCTGCGAGATGACGTCTTCGCAGAAGGATGCGACCGCGGTAAAACATCTGTCACTGGCCATGGAGCGTATGACGGCCGGTAGCGAGAGATCCTCCCGATGACTGCAATGAGAACCCGGCGCTGCGGCGCCCAAGCCAGGCAAATTGCCAGCGTGTGTTGAGCCGAGTCCTCACTGCAAACGCAGATGTGACAGGTGGGACTCAATTCCCTCCTAGCGACCGAGTGCAGGTACTTCCCGAAGCAGCCGTGCCCGGAAAGGACCTGCGTCAGCCGGAAGGAAAGGGTCCCGTGCTGCCGCCCTGCCCACTTGACTATGACCGGCCGGAGCGCCTCCACGGCGGCCAAGCCAGCACGTGGAGCCTCCAGGCGGAATGACCAACGAGCCATCGTGGCTCGGCGAGCGGCCTCACACCACTCGCGTATCTCTTCGGGCGGGGGCCGAATGCCGCTCTTCGCCCGGAACTCAGCCGTCCGCCGATATACTTCGGCGAGCACTTCCGCCTCATAATCCCACGGGGGTGTTCCGGCCAATGCGCACGTCGCCTCCGTCGAAGCGGTGCGGTAACCGCGTATGGCTTTAACCGCCAATATCCTCTGAGGGCGCCAAAGGCGTGCCCTATTCTGAGCGGTCAGAGCCACCGCCCACAACGGTGCACCGTATAGTGCCATTGACCGGACAACCCTCGTGTACAGCCGTCTTGTAGGGACGCTGGGTCCACCTAGATTTGGCAAAAGTCGCCCAATTGCAGACGCAACGCCGACCACCTTTGAAGCAAGCTGTCGGAAGTGCTCCTCGAAGAGCCACCTCCCGTCAAGGATCAGGCATATTTCATCTGAGCCTGAACCGGTACGAGAACCGAATTGACCACTATTGGGGCACCGGGGGGGCGGACCACGACGAGGCCCATGGAATAAGAGGGCCTCCGTCTTATCCAGGGAAACCCATAAGCCCAGCGCCTCAATGCGCCCGACCATCAGAAAGACTCCCCTGGTGCGACCTTGAAAGTGCGACCCCCGGGCCGTGACCAAAGTGTCATCGGCGTAGGCGCATAGGATACCTGTCTCTAGGGCTTAGGCCGAATTCCCTGTATTTTTTAATGTCGCTCATTTCTTAACTATGGGTAGCTAGCTCTGTTTTGTTATTAGGTAGTTAAATAGTTATTAATTACTTTGTGAAATCAGTCTCCATATTCATTATTCTTAAAATAATTTGTTGGGTGGTCTATATTGCCGAAACAAAACAAACAAATAAAACTTATGAAACTATGTATTATGTAAGAAAATAAATTGATATGTAATACATCTATGACGACATACTATATAAACTTAAAATAACAAATGAACTTGTGAAACAATAACACCTAACTAGCCATCAATACCTAATTTTAGGAATGATCAATACTTTCTACAACTTCAACCATTCTTTTAAAAAGTTTTATGTGTAGCTGAAAAAAAAAGGTTAAAACCTTTGTAAGTTAAAACTGGCTGGCTCAAGAACACTAATTCATTTGTTTAAATACATTTGAATCTAAATCATCATCATCAACAGCCTTTACTAGTCCACTGCCAGCAGTGGACTAATAAAAACATAAGACATCACTAAATTTCCAAATAGAAATTGTAACTAAATAAATGTATTATGCTTTATTATCTATATAATATACTAGAAAATAATTGAGGTACATTTGCAATATTAGTAACAAAAAATTACCAAAAAAATAGTAAATATTTTTCTCTGTTAAATTTACAACTAAGAGTGGAATTTATTCTACAAAACGCACATTTTCTGCTAAACTGCAATACAAAATCTATTTTTATTAACACAACACTATTACTATAAATGTAAACAAGGATATTTAAAAACCATGTATTATTGTTTCACTTTATACTACATCTTATATTACTTATCATATACTTATTTAAATTGGTTTTTTTAATATCAAATCCTAATAAACATACTCATTTTCTACCAATTCTCGTGCCCAGTTAAAGGTATCACTAACTGAGACATGTTTACAAACAACTTAATTAGCTATCATGCCTAAAAAACTTGTCTTGTTGACAAAAGGGGAATTTACCACAGAATTAAAATACATATATGTACATTGTAGACTAAAAACTGAATGACAATGTCAAACTTTGACAACATAAAAGACATTCCCTCCAAAATTATGCATGACACTTAGACATTTAAAATAAAAAATAGAACATACATAAATGTATTAGTCACTCATTAAAAGAAATATGGAATAAATGCATCATTATATTAAAAATATAGTCATCTGACAACACAGCAAATTATATTACATGTTGGCTTCAATAACATTTAGAGAATGGAACATAAACAAATAACAAGTTATTCTGTTTTATTACTTTCAACTTTCAAATCTTTCAGTTTTAAAACTACAAAGTCTGCGTTTTCAGCCTTTTTGGTATCCTCATCAGGTTTATCATTACTTTTTGGTTCTGGTGTATCTGTATCTTCACTTCTTGTGATGCTGCTTTCATCATCAGATGACTGGTCCTGTGTATACAAGCTACATTTTGTTCTAACAATTTCTTGTGCTTCTGCAAACTTCGATTTCCATAGTTCTGCATCTGTGGATGATTGAATTACAGGTCACTAAACCATAAAATATAACCTGAACAAGAACTTTATAATGTAATTCCATAAGTTTGCAATTTTTTTGCTGCTCCTTTAATACAATAAATATAAGATTTGTTGATATATTTAATGTATTTTTTATTGTCTACTTCCTGCAAATGCATTACATAAGGCGGGCATAATGCCATTGGCATTTTCTTCCAGTCAACCTTTGGGTGATGCAGTTGCAAGATGTTATACTACATGGATATATATATAATTTATATGTACTATATATTATTATAAATATAAGAAACATAATCATACATATATGTATATACCTACAGTAATGAAGACACAAATAGATATATATATATATATATTTCAATACTACATAAAATAGGGAGTACAAATAACTTTGTAATATATGGTAAAATACATTTTCTCAACAGGAAGAAACCCTCAGCTTCCTCGATAAGAAATAAATTAATGAATCTAGTGTTAAGAATGTTTTGTTGATAATATAAATGTATAATAATTATAAATGCATTAGAAACTTCAATTAAAATGTCATTTAAAGTTTAAGTATTTAAAACAAAGAGATTCAAGTAAAAAAAATATGCATCACAAAAATTCGAGTAAATGATATTGTAGTACAAATGGTTATTTGACAAATGCTGAAACTCGAAATATAAGCTATTGAATGAACATCTCACAGTAAGAATTCCAAATATAACAACAAAACTAGATCTCTCATTTTAGTTGACTTACTTTGGGGGTTTCCGAACTTAATAGCAAGTAATTCTTGCTTCATTTGCTCATCAGCATAGTCAGCAAACACTGACCAATTGAAGGCCTTATCTGAACCACAATGCACATTCATCCTAATGTCCGGTGTGATAAAGTGATTGGCACATACTTTGAGTGTTTTATCACGTCTCATCACCACTCGGACAGTATTGTTTATTTTGTGACGAAGAAGTTTAATGTCTCCTGTACCACGTTCCTGCAAAAAGTATAAATATTTTTTTGTTTATAAAATTTAATGTCATTAATAATTGAGTCTGAATATATGTCTATATGTATGTGTCTATTCTAATGTAGAAGTAACAATAGAATTTAACCTTGAACAGTAAACAATAGAAATCTACAGTCACTTTCTTTCTAACGAGAAATTTCATTTTAGGTGCTTATTTACATTTTTCTAATGTTGAAAGGCACTTATTACTTCTTTAACCTTAAATATTTTCTCTCACCTTCCATTCATGGTCTGCGGTGTCGTATCTATAGAGCCTTGCACGAATTTTAACCAATTCCTCTTCATCTTCCTCATTTGTTTGAATATCTATAAGGGGCAACGAAACAATGGGTTCGAAATGAGGATCGTGTTCTGGAGTTTCAGCATCTTCAGATTCGCTGTTACGCCGAACGCTTTCATCTATCTTCATAAGTAAGAAAGAAAAACCTTTTTAAATTACAATCCTTTTATAAAGTAAGATAAGTTAAAAGTTGTTTTGAGCTTACCGGTGACGACATCGCAAATTAATTTTCAAAGAAAATTTCCGAAAATTATAAACAATCCAAACGAAGTTCGGTTAGTGAATGAACTGCCTAATGAAATTTAATTATGAATGAATGAATGTTGAAATCTTTTTTATCTGTGGTTGATAGATAGAATTCATCATCATCAATTTTAATGCAATACTTAATATTGGATTAAGTCACATCACATCACATCAGCAGCCTTAAATAGCCCACTTCTGAACATAGGCTAAAGGTTTTGGCCTACTATAAAAAACTGGCCAAACGGTCGTTATAGGGTTAGTGTTAAGTTTTCCTTCTCTTTGCAGTGCTGTTGTTCTGCGTAGTGGTCACGCAGTCGAATTTTACGACATCCACGGGATGAATAAAGTTAGTCAGCAGTGACACTCCATATTCTTAATCCGTCACCACATGGATGATTGGACTAACTAATAGAGACAAACACAAAAAATATTTGACTTAAAAAAATGTTATTACTCGCCAACTAGATTATTATATACTATGGGTGTGTCAACCGAGCAGATGGGTCACCTAATGATAAGTCACTGAAGTCACAAGGGGTCACCTAGGGTCAAGGGGGGGGGGGGGGATTGGGCCCCGGTAACCTTACTCACTCGGTGAAAAGCAACGAAAGAATTGCTTAACGCAGGTTTCCTGTAAGGCCGTGGTATCATTCCGGTAGAGTCAGCCCATTCGTGACAAAGCATGCATTGTGTGACCCGTAGAATAAGAAGCTGTTTCATTTCTAATTCCACAAACAATCCGTAACATTCGCGAACTTGTCTTGGTACAATCGGTCATGTTGACGAACCGAACGAACCATAAAGTGCAGAAAAATCTAAACTTTTAGCCTATCTGTCTTAATTATATTTAACTCGTTCTTGAACTTCCTACGCAGAGTATTTCATGTTTGGATTTCCAACATAAATTATGAATAATAAATATAAACATTCAAAAGTACTCCTTCACTCGACTACCTTGGGACTAACCGTTTCGATCTTCTATGTCTAATTTCATAAACCCACGAAGTCCTTGAATCAGCTTTTATGTTTGAACTATAATTTAAGTTGAATTCGGATGTTTTCCTTGATGGTTGTAACTAGACTTGCAACGAATAGTATATTCGGCAGTATACCGAATACCGAATATTCGGCGAGGCCCCTGACCGAATAGCCGAATATTAGGCAAAAGTATTCGGCTGGATTTTAGCGCCAAAAACTTGTACAGACGTGCATTAAATTATGTACCTGTTTTATGTACCAATGACTACTTAATAAATGATTCTAAAAGAAATGAGAACCTTACCCTTCTAAATTTTGATTACCACAATAATTCAAATACATAGAATCCTCCATTTTTCCTATTCAGAAGATGATTATGTACCTGTGTTATGCACCAATGACTACTTAAATGATTATAACAGAAATGAAAATATGAATATATACGTAATCAATCGATTTTAATTTTTCATTTTACCAATTATTTCTCAATGACAAAATATATTATTTAAGTATTCGGTATTCGGCCGAATAATATGTAGATATTCGGTATTCGGCCGAATATAATAAAAGCAGCCGAATAGGCCGAATACCGAATAGTAACCGAATATTCGTTGCAAGTCTAGTTGTAACTTAGGTCTAAGTAATGTTGCCATTTTAAAATACAATTTTTTACTAGATTTCATTCATGGTGACTTGGTGACTATTGTTCTGTGAACTTCTGTGATGAAACACAATACAAACAGATTCATTCATTGATTACTGTCAAATCAAAATATCAAGTTTGTCTATTGGGATTAACATTTGTATTGATACAAACAGAAGTGTTTGTTTTTTTAATGTTAAATTGTTAACCTTCAGTCTCGTATAATTAATAACGGTGCAAAAAAAAAAATACAAGTAGTGGAGAATAGGGAAAAAGTAGATACGGTATATATAAAAAGTCAATGACTTCATTTGAGTTTATTTTGACGACCTATTTTTAACAAGTTTATTTTAAGATTTTTTCCTATTTTAGCGCAGTTCCGGCTCATTTCCAGATTTTGTTAGACTTCCAGATGTGCCTCATGGTACAAAGTTGTCGCTCTCTAGTCTCGTTATTTAAATAAAAAATATTTTGTAGACACTGAACTAATTCAACTCTGCAAGCTGTTAAGTTTTTAAACAAATTTAGGTAAAAGTGAATGTCGATAAATACAGAATAACTGTGACTTTAGTTTACCTTTAAAGATTTCTGATTGAAAAAAAATTCATATTAACTGTATAAGGCAATCCAACTTTCAAGTTTAACATTCCTCATCACACTATAAGACAAGTAAGTGTTGAGATAGCCTTTAAAATTTGTGTGTTTAAATTTTTATTAATTGAGTATAAATTAATTTCTAGCTGGAAGTCTCCTCCGTAAATAATGAATACTTTTATAAAATAAATTCGAATGTATAGAACTATCTAAAATCTAACTAGTGTTAGCTTAATTATTCTTACACCAATTATTTTATATACTTCTGTAATCATAATTAAAACATACCCCTCAACTAATAAACCTCCACATTCCATATTAAATATTAGATTATATAGAAATGAAAACTATCAATATATTGTATTACTTTCCATTTGTATTTATAAAAAAAAAAATTGTACTGTTAATGAATCTAACTATAAAATGAATGTTATTATATATTTCTACTAACATACATACATGATGTAATTCTATGTATTTAAATTATAAATGTTTAGAATTCAGATTTCAAAATGCAGAACCTAGGCAAAGTTATAACTGAGCAGCTGCGTAATCCAAATGAGTTGGATATTAATCTCAAGATGGAGTTTGGACCTTTTGAAACGGTCAATAAGTGGAAACGTATGACTGAATGCTTTCAATTTGTTGGAGCCAGGTGTGTATAATAACATCTTGTAAAAGAAAGTTGCAGGTGACTTCTTGTAACAAATCAAATACTATTCTTCTGTGTCTGGGTGTAATTTATCCATAATATGTATGTATTCAAGAAATATTTTAGTATCCGCAGTCTGCTCACTACAGTGCAGACTTGCCCTAGTTTGGAATCAGACGCCAGTGTGTGAGATGTGTGAGGTTATTATTATATTATTAATACTCTGATAGGCGATAAGTGGGTTACATTGCCTCAGAGCTATAAGTAGGTCTTCTCAGTTTGCATATATGTTTATCTGGTACAGGGTAAATATATAGCAATTTATGTGAAACTTAAGTATACTGTTAAACTCCAACATCAGGAACCCCGAACTGCTTCTATATCACTGTAAAATGCCCTAGAATATGATCATCTATATATATATATATTATATTAATGTTAAATTGTTTGTGTACGCTGTGTCAAAAACTCAAAAGCTCAAATTTTGACATGATATACAACCCGCTTCTAAGATGTGTTTGTTTCTATTTTTCAACCACAATATGCTACAGTGTAGCATGACAGAGTTCAACTCGTTAAAAATAATAATATAATAAGGCTATACAAAACTACTAATTGGCCTTATTATATCATTAAAGGATCTTATAAAACTTCTATAATAAATACACAATACAATACATATAAGATTACTTGCCCTGATTGACTGATTCATTGATGCAGATCCTAAACTGCTGGAGCTATAAACTTGAAAATTTAGCCGCTGATGCTTTTTATGTTGTAAGTACCAAGATAGAATTTTTGGCCATTTTACCCCTTAAGGAGGTAAAATATGGGATGAACGGGTGTATGTAGGTTCGTTATTTTTAAAGTTAGAAACAAAAAAAAAGAAATAATCACAAGAGGAAAGCTGCGGTCAATAGCTAATTTATGTATGATCATATGGGTTCTTAATCTATCTGTTGTTAACCTTATAGAGTTTCAGAGTCTAATTTTCACTTACAACATTTACAGGAGGAGTAAACACACAGCTGTGGCCTACAAAAACGCCATATATGTGTTTGGTGGTGACAATGGTAAATCTATGCTAAATGACTTGATACGGTTTGACATAAAAGAGATGTCGTGGACGAAGACTGGCTTTATGGGAGTTCCGCCGGCTCCGCGGTATCATCATTCTGCTGTGGTATGTAACTTTTGGTATTCTGATTGAAACGAAGTTCCTTATCGCGCGTTACACGCTCAAGGATTACGGATCTACGGATTACACGCGGATGGGAGACCAAAAAATGGGTAACAAGACTTTTTTCCGACACTAGCAAACGTCTACGAAAAAACGAAAAAAAACTTCGTTCCGACCGGGTTCCATAGACCTCTAACGTCGTTTTTCAAATACAGGATGTTTTCCTATTTGAAAGACTTGTCAATTGCACAGTTCCACTCTGGGATCAGTTCCTCACGTCTGGGATTCCTAGTCAGCATCAAGGTTTTATCAGAAGTAAATAATCTGTCCCCAACATTTTCTCATCTCTGACAACCATGGGAGACACAGAGAACAGAAATTGGGGGATCTTAGGTCTTTTACTTGGTCAGTTCATCTTGTGATATAAATACTTAGGCTTTCGATTTAGTTGATCATAAAACTTAATGTTAGAAAATTTAAATCAATTTTTTCTTGTACTCTACATATAAGGATCCTCAAGTTCCTTTTTACCCGACTGCCAAGAAAGGATAATGTTTTTAGTAACATGATTAAAACAAAAAACATTAATTTGTTTAAGAAATGAAGTTAATCTTTGTATTGTGCAGGTACATCGTTCGTCTATGTTTGTGTTTGGTGGCTACACAGGAGATATCCTCGCAAATTCCAATCTGACAAATAAGAATGATCTCTTCGAGTACAAGTTTTCAAGTGCACAATGGGTGCAATGGAAATTCACAGGCCAGTAAGTAATTCTCTCTTTACCAACTTTAATTTAAAAAAAAACATATGCTATGTATTTAAAGTCTAAAAGTCTAAGTCTAAAACGCTTCCAGCCATTTTCCAAAGGCTATCATCTGTGTAGCAATAGTTTTGTTTTCTAGAAAAAATAGGAGTTGTGGAGTGTAGTACAATCATTATAGTAAAAGTCAGAATATTGATGTGTGTAATAATTACTACTTTTTTCAGTAACTGTATTTAATATATCCCATTGCGGCTAACAAATGCTTTTTATCTAAACTGACAAACTCATCGTGACCCGGAAAAAAAAACAAGCAGAAAGAAACTATAGGCTCTTGTCTGTCTTCATGATTTTGATTGAGGTGGTAACCTCATATTCGTTGAAGTTCAAGGGACCTAGCCGTTATAATTATCGATTTTTCCATACTTTATTATATTCGATACGAAACGATTTAGTTATACATTATTATTATTGTACCAGATGCCCCGGTCATTTCACCTAATTAATCTTAATACGCGAAAATCAGAATATTGTGGATATGTATTGTCCATTCGTAACCTTTATTACATGCCTTCTTTAATTTGGGGATCTGAGTTTATCGTACTGACACATGGGGCGAACATCATTAATGTTAGACAGGTAGGAAAATATGTGTTTTTTCCAAATTTTCTCATCGTTTAATCTTTCCCTGGACTTCCACTAATATTGCAAGATTAAAATTATGTTGTAGTTTTTATTTAATTAGTTACTCTGTATCAGGGAGCCAGTACCTCGATCCGCGCATGGAGCCGCGGTCTACGATGACAAACTGTGGATATTCGCAGGGTACGATGGCAACGCGAGACTTAACGATATGTGGACTACTAATTTATTGGTAAGTAATTAATTTATTAAAATATACATATATTAAATGATTTAGACTTTACACAACAACAGTAGGTAATTGTTCACTTGGGCACTTTTTTGTATAAATTTAAAAAATATTTTATAATGTATTTCTTATGATACAGGTATTATCACCTAGTTTAACAGACAGTGTATCTAATATACTCGTACATAGTTATGTTACTATTGTTAATAAAGAATTCACTGTACCAGTTTAATTTTGGTAAAATAAGCTTATTATTATTGTTTATGACTGATATGATGAAACTGAGAACAAGGGAAAATTGATTTACATTTATAAGAAAAGATATAACGCTTCGGCATCTTTATCAAATAGTGATGAAGCTAATTAGCGGATAATAAGGTGCGATGTTCTCTGACCGTCCGCCGTACACGACCGACGCTCGACGCGTAACCGCCGCAAGTAGCGTACGAATGTAAACAGGGAAACAGCGTGTGGGAACAAGCGTCTCAGAGAACCTCGCGCCTAAGGGCGTAGCCATTTAAATATGTATAACAACTAGACTATAGATAAAGGAGGAGGGTAATTAGACTAGGTGAAGAACAATGAACCGAGGTATTAAGAAGATAATATGTAGGTATAGATCGGCTCAATAGTCCGCCGACTACGTCCATTTAACGAAAGAAAAATGCAGCTTTTTACAATTTACCGTGACTTAGGATAAGTTTATTGAGGTCAGTATTAATTTTTTTAAGGTTGTAAAATATATTTTTCAATTCTTGCAACTATATTTTTAAATTTGAAGGGCGAGACTCACCAATGGGAGCGCGTAGAACAAAAGGGGCAATGTCCTCCAACTTGTTGCAACTTTCCCGTAGCTGTGGCCCGCGGCAAAATGTACGTGTTCAGTGGACAGAGCGGCGCCAAGATCACCAACGCGCTTTTCCAGTTCGACTTTGAGACCCACACGTGAGTATTGTCCTTTATCGACATTTTTTTTTTACTAGCATCACCAATTATGTGACTTAACAATTGAGGAAGCTGCTATGTCTCCTTTTGTGAGGGAGAGTCCTTTTAAGGTTGTAAGTTGTAAGGCTCGACTGCCTCGGTAGCGCAGCGGTAGTCTGGTTACCATCATACAAGCTCCGCCTAGTTTGGAATCTGACGACCGCGTTTCAGATGAGCGAGTCCATTATTATTATCGTCTGCCGTGCTGCGTAGTCCACTCCAAGACCTAACACTATTGAATGCGCTCTGTGCCCTCGCGCAGGTGGAGCCGCGTGTGCACGGAGCACCTGCTGCGTAGCGCGGGCGGCGCGCCGGCGCGGCGCTACGGCCACGTCATGGTGGCGCACCGCTCGCACCTCTACGTGTTCGGTGGCGCCGCAGACAATACGCTGCCCAACGACCTGCACTGCTACGACCTCGACACGCAGATATGGTACGTCTCTGTCCTTGTCCCTCTACTTGTGACAGAAATTCTACTTTCCTCTAAGATGAAGAAGACTCCTGTAGAATCATGCAGTCACTGAAGAAGAAAATCTTATGTAGCTGCACTGTTCTAACTAAAGTCAAAAATTCTGATACGATTTAGTCGAAGTAGTTTGAAAATTTTTATTTAACAACTGTGTTACTAAAACTAAAAAAATATTAAAGTACTATCATATATACGTAACAAAATATTGATTTAAAAAAATGTGCCGTCCTCGAAGTATAGGAGTTGAATATAATCGTATACGTTTAATTAACAAGAGGAAATATTGAAATAGATATACCGTTGGGCAGGTCCGTGGTGCAGGGAGCCAGCGACTCGCAGGTGCCGTCGGGGCGTCTGTTCCACGCGGGCGCGGTGGTGGACGACGCGCTGTACATCTTCGGTGGCACCGTCGACAATAACGTGCGCAGCGGGGAACTCTTCCGGTTTCAGGTACCATTTTATTTTCAATATAAAACAATAGTAGATTAGTAGCCAAGGGATGTGAGGCATCAATTGCAGCCCTAGATATTTAGGATAGTTCGAGGGTGCAATTGATGCTTACACCCGAGCTAACTATTCTGCTTTACATCTCGATTGTGAGGTAAGTAGAAAAAAACCGGCATTATAAGAATAAAACATTTTATTTGTTGCAATTTATAGTGAAATGAGAACAACTTTCAAATTTTAAGGACAGGTGTTTTTTTTTAGGTATGTTAATAGTTTGAGATTGTGATATTTGTTGATCATGGACAAAATCTGACGGGATGAAGCTTTCTTCAGCAGAAGTTGATGGTTGCGGATCATCTCTTGAAAGCTGAAAAGTTTTCTATTCCCGCCATTTTTCATTAAAAGGAATCAAGTAAAGAACTTTTTAAGTTTTTTTTTTATACTCACACGAAGACAAGGCTGAATAGCAAAGCGACCTCTTTGGTCATTGGGCTGAATGCATGATGTCTATTGGTAGTATGATGGTTAGATGTACGCGAACTTTTTGAAAGAAAGAAGTGTTTTTTTAATTACTTACCGCCCTAGGGCTTTTCTAGCTACATTATTACCCTAGAGCGCTAATTAGTCACTTACAAGCCCCATTTGGAGGTAATAAGAACCTACTTACCGAACATAAGAGATGTAAAATAATATTTACATAGGTGTGACAGAGTGGGCCACAACTTTCTGAAACACTCTGAACTTTTATTTTTAAACTCAATTTCCGATGAAGATGAAGTTGTAACTTGTCAAAGCAAAATATGCAAAAGTTGTCTCTGCCTATATTGGGCGGGCATTCGCCGTGAACACATACATTATACGATATATATGAATATGTGTGTGTTAAAAGTTAAACGAATCCCCCCCCCTCCCTTCCCCCCCATGCATTCGTCAGACAACCTTCCCGGGTAATATTTAACGATCAAACCTTAAAAAAAACTTTAATTTCCAGTTATCGAACTACCCTCGGTGTACATTACACGATGACTTCGGACGCATTTTGAAATCCCATCAGTTCTGCGATATACAGATTCTAGTGGGACCTGAACAAACATCCATTTTAGCACACCAGGCTATCCTGGCGGCTAGATCGCAGTACTTAAGAGCTAAGATAAAGTAAGATATATTTTTTGGTAATAAATAATTTAAAACTACCTAAGTGACGACTCACTTAGGTTGTTTTTTTAGGGTAGTCGTATATTTTAAACTTTACATTCAAAGATGCCAAAGATGGCAACGTAGCAAAGGTTGCCATCTTTGGTTGACAAGCTGAGCTAGATTTTAGAAACCAGTAACTATTTTTTTATGGGTTATACCCAAAACTTACATGGCAGTCATTTTGCTTAAACAAAAATTATAGCTTTAAAAATTTAAGGCCAAACTAAGTGTATAAAGTATGTGTATTGTGGTATACGGTGTATCATTTTATGTTAACTGTTCCACTTATATGTTACCATTTAGTTAAAACATGTACATAATAGATAATTGATGCACTACCCTGATAAGCTTACATAAATTGCTTTAACTTGATATTTATCAAAAAACATATATTTGTGTTTTCATATTATTATTATGACTTATATACAGTAACCGATCGAAGTGGCGTGCAATAGCAAAGACCTATGTCCAGCAGTGGACTGCGATAGGCTGATGATGATGATGATGATGATATATCTTTTATACGTGCAAGTTTTTTTGAACCTGTAGTAATGATAATATTGACTTTCCTATTAGAAATTTACTGTTCCCAACTTTCTACTAAAGTTGGAAATTAAATGCACTTTCTACCTGCGTATAGAGAAGCCCGCGAAGAGCAACTGAAGCGTATTGCTGCTGGCGAAGAGAACGCTTCTGAAGTGTACTCGTACACAGCGACTCCTCAACTCACCGTGTTACTGCCTGAAGCCACCCCGGAAGCCTTCAATATGGTGCTTAACTACATATACATGGATAGAATTGACCCGACTGAGAAAGGTGAGATATTTTTACAGACGCGGGGGCGGAATTAGAAACGGTCACTTGCTGAGACGACAATTTTTACACACCCAGATTAACAGACGTTCTTGACGTAGCTTAGTTTACCCAATTTCCCTTTTATTTATTTTTCTTGTCTTCACGAAAATCGTTAATGTCGTGGGACGCGTGCACAAGTATTAATGATTAGTCTCTTTAAAAGCCCAGAAACCTTTCAAGAAGAGTAAACATATTATCTCTACCATAGGACGTTAAAGTGCCAGTAAGTTTAGACTTACTGACACTTAAGGGTCCGATGCAATTCTGTTATCGAAAAAATACCCTCGAGCGCTTCTAAGAATTCTCTTAACCTCGCCCTTGGCAACTTTAGAATATAAGTTCCTATGATAAAACACTGGGAGTTAAAAAAACTGCTTTTGAATTAAATAGGTGTTAATTTATTCATAATATTAATATTTTAATAATTAGAAAATATGATTTTACAAAAAGGCGTATGTATGCATGACGTTGAGTGTTTTCACCTTTTTATGTAAAGTTATAACTTTACGTCTAAAATTTCTCCAAATTATGTTGTACCTTATAGACGAAGATCCGGCTTCTCCAGCCACAGTTCTACTAGTTCTGGAAGTACTACGACTAGCTCTCCGATTGAACATTCCGCGTCTACGAGGCTTGTGTGCGCGGTACCTACGCGCTAACCTGTGCTACGGCAACGTGCTACATGCGCTACACGCCGCACATCACGCTAATCTCAACTGTATTAAAGAGTACTGTCTCAGGTACTGTATCCAAGAATATAAAAAAAAAAATTGTGGTAAATAAAAATGGTATCAAATGGAGATTGTGTGTTTGAGTATCTCTTAGGCTTTCGATACTGTTTCCATTCTCCTACAACTTCATATTTTTGTAATAAATTACTTGTGATCAGCAAAGTGCTTCCAATATTTTTCGTTCTTATTACATCAATTAAATCATTCAAACATGATTCTAATTCCTAAAGCTTTTAATTTTGCTTCTCGTTTAGTGTACTCCAAGGTAGCTTTTTGGGACCGACTCTTTTTCTTCTTGAATATCAACTACTTGCCGATTTAAGTATGTTACGGATTGTATTTTTATTTTATTTCGTTAGGTTCGTGGTGAAGGACTACAATTTCACTCCAATAGTGATGTCTCGCGAATTTGAAGAAATGGAAAAAAGTTTGATGGTTGAGGTGATCAGACGTCGGCAGCAACCACCTCCTAAACAAGCTAGCGCTGCAGCACAGCATGAGTGCGACGAAGAAATAATAGGTATTGTACTTTTAAACCATTTTAGGCTAATCGAAAGAGGTGGCTCAGAGCAAATACCAGAGATATTTTTATAGCAATTATTTTTATTATTCCCACGATTCCTTTCCTTTACGGTATATAATCGGGATTATATATTTGTAATCGAATCAAGTGTTTAGGTATAGCTGTTCTTATCCGTGATGTCAGTTTGAAATAATCCGAATAGCGAATTACACAAAAAGATGATGTATGAAGTAGTAATGGAAGGGCAAAGCTAAACGCTGGTGTCGGTGCGGCAGGCACGACCCTGGAGCAGGACATGTGCGTGCTGCTGTCGGGCGGCGCGGAGCTGTCGGACGTGCGCCTGCGCGTGGGCGGCGCGCTGCGGCCCGCGCACCGCTCCGTGCTGGCCGCCCGCGCCGCCTACTTCGAGGCCATGTTCCGCTCCTTCTCGCCGCAGGACAACATCGTCAACGTGAGTACCTCGACCGTCTTCCTAGTCCTACCGCATTCGTTCTATTTCAATTTCATTTCTCTTTTTTTTTTTGGTTTTATGAACCTATTTAATTTCACCGTGCGACATGGAAAATTCAAGAGTTTTCTCTATATTTTTCGTAACTTAAGCATTGCTATTCTTCTTCTTCAGATCCAAATATGCGACACGGTGCCCTCGGAGGAGGCGTTCGATTCCCTGCTACGGTACATATACTACGGTGATACCAACATGCCTACCGAAGACTCGCTATATTTATTTCAAGCGCCTATTTACTATGGTAAGTTTCGCTTAAAAATTGTAGTAATGAATATTTTAGTTTTTAGTAAAAAAAACTTTCTCTAAGAAACTTTTTTTTTTCAATTAAAAATCACTCATTTATTTTCTATACCCTTAACAATGAGTAAAATTTCATGATATTCGTTTTAACAATTAAAGAATGAAAGTCTCTTGGTTTATACACATACATGCGCGACGCACGTATGTGAGTATGTTGTAGTTGCTAACCATTTGTGTGAATATCTCAAAATACCGTCTAGTTTTTTACTTGACCAATCTAATGAGTATCGATTTAATGTTTAGAAAAAGAACACGATCAACGTAAAATACACTAACTACATTTTATTTCTCCAGCAGTTGTGTTGGGTTTATTGAAATAGTCGTAATGGGCACACCTTTTTCTTCAAACAAAAACATCATCAATTTAAAATCGTACTTTCTATAAAAGCCGATTTACAACTATTTTGAACTATCAGTAATTATAAAAAAAACCATTATGTTTTTCGTACAGGTTCTCACTCTTGTTTCTCTCTATCTCTCTCTGTCTGTCTCCATCTCTCGCTGTTGTAAGAATTACTAGACTTTCGACCATTTGGAGTTTTGTTTCATTGACAAGTATAACTTGAACGGTCATTGTATAGAATTGTGTACCGTGGCAGATTAGAATATATACTGGACATAAAACAAAGGTTTTTTTTTCTCTGTTTGTCAGGATTCACAAACAATCGCCTGCAAGTATTCTGCAAACACAATCTGCAGAGTAACGTGACGCCGGAGAACGTGCTCGCTATACTGCAGGCCGCGGACCGCATGCGAGCCTCCGACATCAAAGAGTACGCGCTCAGGATGATCGCGCACAACTTTGGCGTCGTAAGACATTTCACTTTTGTACAATATATACCTATCTATTTATATTAGCACTATAGTCCATTCACGTTAAGAAAATAGTGACGCATCAATCGTTTCGTACGAATGCTTCAAATCTTTTCTTTCTTTAAATCATGTTAGTACTTTTATATTTTAAATATCTGTGACATACTACTAGTATGCTGCGTTTTATATAAGGTTGTATGCGTTTTTTCAAGTTGGTATGTGTAGGTTCTAGATGGGTGCTCTAGGTGCTGATGCCGCTTATACCTGGACAACAGGTCGTTTCTAGTGCACAGCTATATACCACGGGTGGGTTGCAGGTGGCGCGGCAGGACGCGATCAAGAACTTGGCGCAGGCGCTGCTGGTGGACATCATCCGCGCCATGGCCGAGCAGCCGCCGCCCGACGCGCCGCTGCTCCCGGCGCAGCCGCGCTCGCTGCCCTCCTCCTCCTCCGCCGACACGCTCACCGACGAGCCCGACGTGCCGCGCCACAGGTAAGTCACTAGCGCAGCCGCGCTCGCTGCCCTCCTCCTCCTCCGCCGACACGCTCACCGACGAGCCCGACGTGCCGCGCCACAGGTAAGTCACTAGCGCAGCCGCGCTCGCTGCCCTCCTCCTCCTCCGCCGACACGCTCACCGACGAGCCCGACGTGCCGCGCCACAGGTAAGTCACTAGCGCAGCCGCGCTCGCTGCCCTCCTCCTCCTCCGCCGACACGCTCACCGACGAGCCCGACGTGCCGCGCCACAGGTAAGTCACTAGCGCAGCCGCGCTCGCTGCCCTCCTCCTCCTCCGCCGACACGCTCACCGACGAGCCCGACGTGCCGCGCCACAGGTAAGTCACTAGCGCAGCCGCGCTCGCTGCCCTCCTCCTCCTCCGCCGACACGCTCACCGACGAGCCCGACGTGCCGCGCCACAGGTAAGTCACTAGCGCAGCCGCGCTCGCTGCCCTCCTCCTCCTCCGCCGACACGCTCACCGACGAGCCCGACGTGCCGCGCCACAGGTAAGTCACTAGCGCAGCCGCGCTCGCTGCCCTCCTCCTCCTCCGCCGACACGCTCACCGACGAGCCCGACGCGCCGAGGCAGGTACAAAAATGATACCGACCGATGTGTGATCCACAAATTGTTGTTCTGAGTCTGGGTGTTCTTTGTGTCCGTTTCTTGTATGTTTGTAAAGTCCCTCGCGACACAGGAATATATATTCCTAATGCGGGCGTTGTCTTTTTTTTTTTTAAAAATATATATTGACTAAACCTTTGATATTCGGAAACTTTTGTAATCCTACTAACATCAAGTTTTTAAATAGACTTATATTACTTCAAATTTCAATGTAGAATCTATTCTTTTTTAGACTCTGGAAAACAGAAGCTTCCATAAACCTCCAAATCACAGAGGAAAAAAAAATACTAATTACCCTAAACTATACTTGTAAATTGTAATTATTGTTTCAGGTGTGGAAAGTCATAAGAGAGAGTTCCAAAGCATTGGGCCAGACGGGCCAAAAGCTTGGGCCGAAGGATGGACTAAGGTACGAGAGTACACCTACTGTGGACATCCTCATGTCCGGACGCCCGCGGCATTTTCTAAGTGTACGATATAAGGACGAAACAGGTTGTGTTTAATAGCGAGTGTTAGTGTTATAAGATGACTGAGAAGTGAATGTCACATTGAATGTTGTCATATTAACAAGGTATTTGATTAAAATAAAGCACACCTCATTTA
Organism: Arctia plantaginis; assembly: GCA_902825455.1. NCBI lineage: Eukaryota > Metazoa > Arthropoda > Insecta > Lepidoptera > Erebidae > Arctia > Arctia plantaginis. The sequence continues at coordinate 4,656,351 of CADEBD010000327.1, read as the reverse complement.
ACCTAAGCAAAATTATAGGACAATGATGGGAACCATGGCACGTGGAAGGTTGACTGCCACATTCTAGAAACGTAGTCTACCGGGGAAGCTAATTGTCAAAGATACATTATAAAAACAAGGTCACAGTTTCCACGATTGAAAAAGCTACTGCAGGTGTAGCGGGTGTAAAAAGGTTAGGCTCAGGGCAGGGCTGCTGGAGTCTTCGAGTCGTAGTCCGGCCGTTAGTATGCGAGAGATTCTGAACTGCTCCATCAAAGCTTACATTCCCTAACCCCTAGGTTACCTTTTTACCATACACATATTTTAAAACTGTTGTAGTGCAATGTTTAAAGTTTCGTTATTTCAATAACACGTTATGTTTTCATTTTCTTTTAAAATATGTATCTTTTGAAAGATTTTATTATGTGTATGATCTTCAGTCGCAAATTTATACCTATTTATAAAAAAAAAAAATTTACACAGGGAATTCATTATACAGCCTGTATTTACTGTTTCTTTATCGTGATTGAAATGTAACTTTGTCACTATTGAACCAATCCTTCGTATTTTCTAAAGACTGTTGATTTATGTAACCAGAATTATATTTATAATAGAATATAATATTTGATTGATACTGTAAGTTGTGGCTGTGCATTAAAACTAGTGCAAAATTGTTATTATCTTGTGTCAACTCGTGTAGTCTTTCGAAGAAACTACATTTTATACTAAGTATATAAGTAGTTAATACACTACCATGTCAAGAAAATGCAAGCAATATAAAATTTGGCTTATTTAGTTTTCTTAGCTCTGAATCCAGAATCTCTATGGAATTATATTCACAAAAAGTAGGTTGTATCTTTTTCTGAACAAGATTCGAGTCTCATTCAAACTCTGTGCATGTGTGTGTATAGGGCAGTTTTACTACTTTAGAAACACAAAGCAACAATCAACAAACTTTTACCGAATTTTTAAATTACCTCCTAGTACTTTTATGACAGAATATATATCTGCATATATATAATAATCTAATATTAATATCTGCATATAATAATGTATTTATTCAATTTCGTATGTCACTTTCTAAAGCCCATAGCAACGGCGAGTAGCAATTAAAAGAATGGAGAACCTAACAATCAGAGCCTGCCGACTACAAGGTGTCATGTACACTTTACACTTGATTACTTTTGGTTAATTACATCACCAAACATCACATAAATGAAGCTTTATCAATGTGTTATAATCCAGTGTTGCTACCCTTTTGATATCATATTGACACTTCTTTTATTTGAAGAAAATTGTGTTTTGTATTTTATTGTTGCCATCTCTACTCAGCGATAGAGTTTAAAATTGAATTTTGGTAATACTTTTGTGGTCCAAAAATGAATAATCTTTTTCATTCAATGTAATATAGCTGTTTACTTACCCACTTCTGGACACAGACACCTATATTTTTCAACTGAGTTAGGCTGCTACTACTACTACTACTACCTGTCACTGTCGTATTTCTCTTTGAAAGATGTTACATGCATGCAAGAATTACATGTAGGTTGTTTAGAATGTTTTACTCCACCATTAATAAAATTACAATACACAACAATAACTATATTTTTTTAATTTATGTTGTACTATTAATCAACATGACATGTAGTATTAACATGTAAAATAACAATTAATATTCTTAAGTAATACATGATTGTTGAATCTTTAATTCAGTAATAATCCTCATACATTTTTAACCGACTTCAAAAAAGGAGGAGGTTCTCAATTCGACTGTTTTTTTTTTTTTTTTATGTTTGTTACCTCATAACTTTCGACTGGGTGAACCGATTTTGATGATTCTTTTTTTTATTGGAAAGCTGGTGCTTCCCGTGTGGTCCCATTTCAATTTGGTCTAGTTCTGACCTTGGAATCCATGAGAAAACCATTGAAGTCGGTTTTTTTTGTTATTACTTTTTATATTTATTAACTAATTTGACAAGTTCATGGTCTGAGGGCCCATAGAGTAGCACACCGCTCCCCATGTAAAAAATATGGACCAGGACTGTTAATGTGTTAAAATTGTTGGCAACAATAGTGTATATGTAAGAATAGCATTATATTTAAATGTAACATTAAATGAAAAAGTTATTTTCAAATTATCTATAGAAATTATCACTTTTTAGAGTGAACATTATAAGAAAAGCTTATTTTAATAAGTTGTCAATTTCTTGTTATCTAGTCATTATAAATGTTTAATAGGGGTAAAAATATAATAAAAACTAAATGATTTTAAATCAATGTAATCATATAAATTAACAATTATCTAATAAATTAATATTCTTAATGATTTCATTTATCCTTATTCATACTTGTGCTTGATGTCCTTCCAGAGTTTCTGTAACCAAACAAAGAACAATTAGTATAAACATTTCTAATAACTCTTGAGTTCTGCCCTGTTTCTGGCACACTCATCAATAAAGAAATTAAATAATCACATGTGAAATCTGATCTAGTATTTACATAACAAATACTGGGTTGCTGAAAGGATGAAGGAGGTTGATATTCATATTGTATTTGAACTCCATTTAAATATTCAAGCAAATTTGTCATAGCTAAGTTAATATTTTTCTAATCAACATGACAAATAATTTAAACTGATTTGACACCACTGCTAACTTCATAAGTTTCATTTCTTTATCAATAGTCTTTTGAAGAAGTAATAATTGTGTTCCACTAAGATCTATTAATGGACTTTTTATGCTCTGGTTTCTGTTATAGACATTAAATTCTACTTATTGTACCACTATTATATAAAATTTACAGTTACAAAGATTACTAATTTTATTAGTGTACCAAACACTTCTACAATAATAATAAATAATAGAAGTTACAATTAGTATAGTATAAGTGATGATTTTAGAGCTCACAACTTTATGTGGAAGACAAACAAAGTTGAAAAACTATAGGATTATCTACTATTCCCATCATTATAAAAAATGCCACTCAGACGCATATCTAAAAAAATACATACAAAACATTATACAGCAACTTGAAGAGAGACAAGTACTATTTGGTGCAAATATACTAATCTTCATTCAACCATCATACTTAAATAATAGGCCTTAGCTATGAAGTGAAATAGCACAGTATGTTACTGTGTAATCTAGTCAATGCATATACTCTACTATTTAATCGACAATAATGAACAAAAGCGGTTAAATTACATTAATATACAATTTAATTTCGTTAAATAGTCATGAAACTTTTTTGACTCACTTTAAAATAATAAAACTTTTTTACTGCGTTTTCATTTAATAATATACCCACATTTTAAAAGGATTTTAAGACACTAAATAATAAATAAGGAAGTTAAGAAGGCCTCTTCCTAATTTTGAAGAAAAGAGGTTACATAATAAAATACTCACTCCCTTGTTTATACTCTCGAAAATAGCCACAGAGATGACTTCGAAAGTTCTTTCAAAGAAGAAAGCTCCTGCCGCACCCGCTAAAAAGAAGGTGGAAGTACGTTTAAAAACAGTACGGTTTAATGTCGTCCAAAAAGACATTTTGGGATAATTATATAAAATAACTCTTAATGCTAGACACGCTGTGTCAAGGCGCTTACCACAAATAACATAGATAAACAATTATCGATCAGCCTGCCAAGACCTGTCAAAGTACTCCAATGTCTGGAACATTCTATTTCTAAATCTACAATAAAATATTTTTTATTTGAATCTAAAAATTACTTACCGTGTGTGATGTAGGCGGTATCAGAAGACATATTAAATAGGAAAATTGGTTTATTTTGCTAAAGTTGCATAATTATTTAAATGTTTTCTGTTGTCATTTACATGATTTACTTTAAATTTATTTTTTCTAGTAATACCTGAAATAATGCGGGCCATTTTCGATTCTCTCTAATGATTTTCCCATTGCATTCTTTTCTAAATAGTTTGAAATGAAACGTAAACCAGTTTTGTCAACTTTTGTCCTCAGATCAAATAAACAAGTCAAGATGGAACTTTGCGAAGAACGGTGACGCCGGTTTTACAAACATGTTTGCGTGGGTCGGTGCTGCCATCATTATTTTATTGAAAGTATTGGCTTCTACGCTTACTTATTTGTGAAATGCGATTAATTAAATTCATCCTATCTATCTATCTTTATTAGTTTTATTTTTACACCCATTTACAACACAATTCGGCACTTTTTACCCCACCGCTCCGGAAGGAGGGTTATGTTTTTCAACAGTATGTATGTATGTATATTTGTTTGGCACGCTCAGCGGCGAACGGCTCTATGGATTTTAGCTTGAGAGGTGTCGTTCGATTCGTATTTACTGTCAGAGTAACACTAGGTATTTCAAAATAGAAAACAAAATGGCGGATTTTTGGCACGCCTCTTTCACGCAGTCGGGTGTTTTGTTTTTTTTTTCAGTAATTAGCTTGTTACTTACTTGTACTTTTTTATTCATGACGGAATACGTAACATTGTTTACAACAAAACTTATCATTTTATGTTGTAAGTAATGCCAATTGAAATGTTGTAATAACAATCACTTCAATATTATTTTACAACTTATAAAATAATCTGGAAAGTATAAAAATGGAGGAAATTATGCAAGAGCTTCGAAAAATTCGAAGAGATTTAGATGAACAGAAAACCGCAGTAGAAAAAAGTGGGGAGAAAGTGACAGAAAAAGTTACGCAAAATATAAACTGCATATTGGAAGATAAGTTTAAACTATTCAATGAAAAATACGAACATCTAAGGGAAAAATGTGAAAATCAAGAAAAACGACTATATTTTATAGAAAAACAGGCAAGAAAAAACAACATCGTCTTTTTCGGAATTAAAGAAACAGAAACATCATATTCTAACCTAGAAAGTCTCATAGTGAACTTTATCAAAGAACACTTCTCTCAAGAACTAGACCGCAGGGATATTCAAGAAGTTAGGAGAATAGGCAAGAAAGGGGAAAGACCTCGACCAATAATTGTCACTTTTTGTACACTCGGCACAAAAATTAATTTGTTTAAAAATAGAAGTGCACTAAAAAATACCGGTTACTACATAACGGAAGATTTCCCACAAAATATCCTAGAGAAGAGGAAAGAGCTTCAAGAACAAGCAAGAATCGAAAGGGAAAAGGGAAATCTTGTAAAAATAAAATACGATAAGCTTGTCATAAGTGAAAGAAACAAAACAGCTGGAAATAACAAAAGAATGCTTTCAACTTCGCCTGAAAACAAAACCACAAAGGGAGCCGAAACTAACACACAGGTTTACAAGAAAAATAAATCACAAACACAAATTAGAAGAACTTCAAGCCTATCGGAAGGCACTTCAAAACCGGGCATGCTGAATTATCTGATCAACAGAAACACAAACAACTCATCAGATCTGCAGAAAAATAATAACGTTAAAATATAGCAATTACCGCCCCCCTCACGCAGCGTCAACATACACCAACCACTATCAGAATACCAAACTCATCGTCCAAGCCGGCTGGTAACCGTGGATGATCATGACCAAAACCCTCCAAACAACCCTCCAAAAAATGAAAAAACCTCACAAAAAACGTTATACATTCTGACATATAACGTTAAAACACTTTCATCATATGAACGTTTCTTAGAGCTAAACGAAGCGCTCAAAGAAATTAAATATGACATACTAGGTTTAGCGGAAACAAGGCGTATTGGAAACAAAATTGAAGAGTATGAAAACTTCATTTTCTGCTATACAGGCCACACACCTGGAAGACATGGCATAGGTTTTATAGTTAAATACCATCTTAAAAATAATATAGAAGGCTACCTCGGCCTTTCTGAAAGAGTAGCCATATTAAACCTGAAATTCGAGAATACCAGCTTATCAATCATTCAAGTCTACGCCCCTACTGCACAAGCTAGCGATCATGAAATTGATAAATTTTATGCAACAGTAAATAGGGCAATAGAACTAGCACACAAAGACTTCATACTGATGGGCGACCTGAATGCTAAAATTGGGATACCAAAAAATGAGGAACATTTAATCATGAAAGCACACGGATATGGAATTAGAAACGAGAGAGGACAAAGACTAATCGAATACGCCAGTGAAAACAAACTGTCCATTTTGAACACTTTCTTAAAAAAAAAACAAAAAAAAAATGGACCTGGCGATCCCCAGATGGAGGCAACAAAAATGAAATTGACTTTGTGCTGTCAAATCGTCCTCGTCTATTTAAAAACATAGAAGTACTAAACACTAACTACCCTTCGGATCATAGGCCAGTAAGAGCAACAATATCATATGACACACACTTCAAAAAAAACAGAACAAAGTTTACTAACTGTCAAACTAACACAATAACAAGCGAAGAAGAAATCACAAAGTTCAAAGAATACCTAAGCTCCTACATATCGAAAGACCAAATTTTCACTAAGATTACTGTCCCAGTCCAGGAGTATTACGACAACTTAATTAAAATCATCACCTCAAGCTTGCAAAACGCCCGAGTAGCACATAACCCAAAGAAAGTCCACAAAATAATTTCAGAGCGTACATTAAAACTTTTTAAAAGAAGACAAGACCTGCAAAAAAGTTCAAATAAAACTAGAGCAACAAGAAACGCAATCTCGGCCCTTTACAAACTTGTCAACAAATACATAAAAAAAGACTACGCCAAATACAGATATAAAACTATTGAAAAACACCTAAGCCAAACTGGAAGCACAAAAAAGGCATACAAAGAGCTAAAACCAAATAAAACCTGAATCGAAGAGCTCAAACGAGGCGATTTAACTAAAAACAACCGCGGCGACATTATTAGCATAGCGACAGAGTTCTACAGGGATCTCTATAGCACAAAAGAGCCAGAATGCAGCAGCCACGAGAACCAAAATAACAGCAGCGGCGGTAACACACTAATAAGACCCCAAATTGAAGAAAATGACGTTATTGAGGCTTTAAACAAACTGAAATTAGACAAAAGCCCGGGCTCGGACAACCTAGCAAACGAAACCCTAAAGATATCTGCCCCAATACTAGCTACATCCTTTACAAAATTATTCAACTCTATCCTCGAATCTGGAGAGACACCCACCCAATGGTCTGAATCTAACATAATTCTGTTATATAAAAAAGGCGACCCGAAGGATATTGGGAACTACAGACCTATAAGTTTGCTGCCGAGGGCATATAAGCTATTTTCTACTATCCTGACCAAAAAAATTAGCTCTACATTAGAAACAAGGCAACCTGTTGAACAGGCAGGATTCAGAAAAGGATTCTCTACCATCGACCATATTCACACACTCGAACTTCTCATCGAGAAATATCAAGAGAGAAATAGACCACTCGGCATATATTGATTACAAAAAAGCATATGATTCAGTGTCACACAACTATATCTGGGCAACTCTAACAACACAGAATGTGGGAAACGAATATTTAAGAGTAATCAAAAGCATATACAGGAAGAGCAAAAGTAGAAATAAACTAGAAACAACCGGTCCCTGGTTCCCTATAAAGAGAGGCGTAAGACAGGGGGACCCGCTTTCACCCATACTATTTATAGCCACATTAGAGTCTATAATAAGCAAGCTTGACTGGAATGAATGCGGAATAAAAGTAAAAAATAAATATTTAAGCCACCTACGTTTTGCCGACGACTTGGTGTTGATATCAGAGAAAGGAAAAGAACTACAGTACATGGTAGAGTCACTCAACAAAGCTCGCCGGACTAGAGATGAACCTCTCTAAAACTATGGTAATGACCAACAACACCAAGGTACAAATATACGTCGACAACGAGCCTCTCCAATACACTGATAAATATATTTACCTAGGCAAACAAATAAGCTTCGACAGATTAAACAACTACCAAGAAATTGAGCGCAGAGCCCAGTTAACATGGAATAAGTACTGGAGCCTTAAAGAAATATTTAAGAGCAACATGTCAATCAAACTGAAGACAAAGGTTATGAATTCTTCCCTTATACCATGCTTGACCTATGCTTGTCAGACATGGAAGTTTAACAAAAATATTAAAAATAAAATAATAACGTGTCAACGAGGAATGGAGCGGAGTATGCTAAACATAAAAAGAATAAATAAAATAAGGCATACAAAAATACGCAACATCACAAAAGCAACAGACGGTTTAGCACAAGCTCTTGCTTTAAAATGGAAGTGGGCCGGCCACATAGCACGCCTGCAAGATCAAAGGTGGACTAAAAGAGTGACAGAATGGAGGGGGCCAGTGGGAAAAAGAAAGAAAGGGAGACCTTCCATCAGATGGGAGGATGAAATCAAACACATAGCGGGCCCGAACTGGATACAAACAGCACAATCCAGAGAAAACTGGCTCAATTTGGAGGAGGCCTTTACCTGCAGAGGGGTTCTTACAGAATAATTTTATTAAAATAAGTTTTACTATATCTATGATAATAACATATCTAAAATTCTTTATATAAAACTGAAAATACTAACAATTAATCATTAAACTACAAATTTTTTTTTCTTGATACTAACAAAACTAATAAACTTGTAAATTAGCATTTTCTGTAAGAAATAAAAGGCTTTTTTATTTTTATTTATTATTTAAGTAATGCCAACCCTGTTTTTACGTGTGGACACACCCTCGGGCTGTCACCCCACCGGAATTTGGAGCTGGGTGGTATGTCGGAATCGCCAATCGGACCCACTAAAACCAAACGGTGTGCCCCGCTGCGCTTGTAATAGGAGAGATCCATGAACTGCTATTTTTAAGACATCCGGACCCCTCCTAGCGAAGTAACGCCGACCCCCTTTTTTTTTTTTTTACGTGTGGAAATTCCCTCGGACCGTCACCCCTCCGGGGTTTGCGGTGGGGTGGGATGTCGGACTCGAACCGACTAAAACCACACGGTGTGCCACTCTGCGCCTGTAATAGGTAGTAATGCCGACCCTAAACCAACCCATTTGGCCAGCGTGGTATAGTAGTCCAAATCCTCCTTTCTAAGAAGAGATCTATGTCCAGCAGTGAATTATTAAAGGCTGTTAATGTAATGTGATGTGAAGTAATGCCTAATATTTATACGTTTTATTTCTTAAATAACAATCTTCCGATGACATAATATTAAATGTCATCTAGTAATAATACGCAATGAGTAAAATATTATTATTAAAACAACTTTACCAAAGACAACAGATTACCTTCCCGCCAAAATATGTCTCTGTTCCCCCTCCTCTGAGAATGTTTTGTTCAATGTTTTCTATAAGCTATGCGAACCAAAAACATTGTTCAGTTGTTCACTCAATACCAATACACATTTAGACATTTGTTCAGGGAAACATTGTTTTGCATTATGTTTTGTTTCCTGTAAAACAGGATAACTTTTTTTTTACGCTACGGTTAAATACAATCATGGAGTGGAACAGGGAAACCATTTTACACTTTATAAGTTTAATAAAACAGCGACCTGCGTTTTGGGATTTTCAATCGCCTGAGTATAAAAATAAACGAAAACGCCACGAGGCTATTGAAGAAGTGGGATTGTTAATGGGCGTTACACCTAAGGAAGTTAATACGAAATGGATTATTCTACGAAATCAATACAGTAGGGAAAAAAGAAAAATTACAGGTCATTTGAATTTATGCAATTAAAAAAATCTAATCCAATCGTCAATATTGTGTTTCTTACGCAATCAAGTCATGTATCTACAAAACGAGAAATTAATTATGAACTTAACTTAAGAACGTGAGCGCAAACGTATTCTTATTTTACAATGTCCAGTTTTATTTTATTTTTGATACAATAATATAGAATAATAGTAATTGACTTCATATTTTATATATATGTTTAAAATATCGTAACTTTTAAATATGTAATTAAGTATATTAAGTAAGTATTACATACTTGTTAAATAATATAATTATACGTTAGGTGCTCTAACGAGATTACTCGGTAATGTTCAGAATATTAAATTCATTGAACTTAATATAAAACATGTTGCATGTTCATTTAAACATGTTGTCAAAACATTTTGAAAGTGTCTTGTTCTCTTACAAGATTGAAATGAGAAAATATTCGTTTGAAAATGTTAACCTCAACTGCATATTTGTTTTTCTAAAACAAAATACCTAAACAGCTTTTTAATATGTAGGTATGCAATTTTAGACCTAGCTAAATTGTATCAACCATGTCATTTGGGTTATGAAATTTGATAAATGTTAAACTATAATTAAGTAGGTATATTAATTGATATGGAAAAATTTCTATTTATAGCTCATTAGACACTTCCAAATAAGAATTTGACCACAACGAAAGATTTAAATATACATAAATACCGACCTAAGTATATTAATATGCTACGGACTTGGCTACGGATTGAAAATTTATTTGCTTGAGCTATTGCGCATTATAGAGTATTTACTAACGTATTTAATTAATTACCTACACTACTTTACAGAGAGCAAAGGCGACTCGCAATATACAACGAAATGGTATGCTTACAAAGAAATGGATGCCTTAATGGCGCGTAACAAACGACAAATTAGTAGCTTTTGGATGCAGGAAAGCAAATCAGAGGTAGGAAAACGTTTCCTTGGATACAATAATTATTATTTACTGCGTTTCAACTAGATCAGGTACACCCATAAAGCACCAGGGAGTTCCTTTCTAGGGTATACCTGTTTCCCCGGCTATTAGTACCCGAGACGGCGTGCGGTTTTAGTCGGTTCGAGTCCGACATGCCACCGACATCGGTGGTATCCGAGGGAATTTCCGCACGGTAAAAAAAAAAAAAAAACGGTACACCCATAAAAAGATAAAATAATCCAACTTGAAAAAAGGAGGTTCTGTATTTCGCGATGTTCTTAAAAATATTTTTTTGTCATTGTCCCGCTAATGTGTCTACATTTCAAGAAGTTTGAGTACAATTATTAGGTATTAAAATTTATTATTGTTACCTACATGCACTGAAATTAACATTTTAGGATAGACGCATAAACACTGTAAAATAGTATCTTGAAAATAGTCCCATTGCTGATAACGGTTATTTTCTTATGCTTACCTTCCTATTGGATGGAATCTAATTAAAATAATTTTATACTTACCTAATGGAGTCTCTCAATTATTCCGTAATTTATTGATAATACAAATAAATGAACACTTATCTTGAGGCAAAGAACCTAATATACTTACAGCTCCATTAGAATTTTGAAATCACAAATTTTTATTTAAAAAGTCCGACGTATTTACTTACACTTTTTACTGAATTGACAACAAATTCTTCGTAACAGTAATTTAAAAAACCTGCAATTTTACTTCCAAAAAGTTTGTAACATTGTGGAAATGCACATATTCTAATACTTACCAATCTTATATATAAAATTCTCGTGTCACAATGTTAGTTACCATACTCCTCTGAAACGGTTGGACCGATTTTTATGAAATTTTGTGTGCACATCGGGTAGGTCTGAGAATCGGCCAACATCTATTTTTCATGCCCCTAAATGACAAGGGTGAACCACTCCTAATTTTTTTTTTTCAATATTTTCTAGAAAAAATGTAGGTGTATGGCAAAACAACGTTTTCCGGGTCAGCTAGTATTATTATAACATAATATTAATAAAACAAGCATACTGTCAGACAGCATGGCCTCCTAAAAGCATTGGAGCAGCTTTCCACATTAAATGGGGTACTCCTTCAATGGATTAAAGGGCACAGTAACTCACACGGGAACGATGTCGCAGATGAGTTGGCAAGGAGGGGCTCGGCAACCCCGGCTACCGGCCTAACTATACTCTTGCCAATACCGTTTAACCAAATACGATTCTGGGCCATGCAACGGACTCGTGAAGCACATGACCGGAGGTGGAAAAACTCACCCGGCTGCACAGTCCAAACTGGTGCTGACTCAAGTCACACCACGACTCACCTACAGATTGATCAGTCTTAGCAGACTGGAAATCCGAATAGTTGTCGGAACTATAACAGGACACCTAACCCGGAACCGACAACTATTCATCATCAATGTGACGGAGAGCCCTCTGTGCAAGGGTTGTCTGGAAGAAGAAGAAACGGCCGCCCACGTATGCGAGGGAGGGTGAAAAATCGCTCCTAGAAGCCTGTTAACGCCTCAGGAGGCTTCTGCGCTTCTGGAAGGAGCTTGGTTGGCAAACCAAGCGCCTTCCTAGCTAGCCAGTCCTCTACGTATAAAGGACCACTCTAGGTCTAAATGCGGAAACCGAAGCCCACAACCACCACCACTCTGTATTTTTTTTTTTAATTCCCTTTAAATTTTCTTGATTTCGATACCCTACTGGATAGGTTTGGATATTTTTTTTAATTAACCTATTATTATTTTACGGCAAAATCCTCTATTTTCTTTTTTCTTTCAAAAAGCCACCTAGGAACACTTGGGTTTTTGAGAAGGATATAACAATACCGTAACTGTCGAAATTCACCCAGTCATTTGGAAGATATCAGGGTCGTAAAGAAATTAACAAACATACAAGATACGTGGGAAAAATATTACCTTCCTTGGCAGTCGGGTAAATATAAAACTACCAATTCGATATTGCTAATTTGTTCATTTCATTACAGACAGAAGACTCTTCCTGTAGTTCGCCACCCCCACCGTCTCCACGTTTATCAGGTTCTGCAAATCAACACAGCCACACGGACTGTGTAACTCAAAGTTCATCAATATATAATAAAGCAATTAAAACATTAAAAGCTATAAGAGAAGCAAAGAATGATAGTATAAGCGACGAATTAACAAATTACGGATTATATATTGCAGCTCATTTGAGAAAACTTTCACCACCATTGCAATCCAGAGCTAAATATGAGATTAATAAAATATTATACGCATTAGACTTAGAAAGCTTGGGGGAATATAGTGCTGCAACTCTTAATGCAGACAGTGACGATATAATTATAACGAAAGAATGTAAATTTGATCCACTTGAAAAGGATTGATTAATATTGGTTAAATTATTTATGACTTTTATTTTGTCTCCTTCAAACCAGACTGTAGGTGCTCTGTTTCCGTACAGTCATCATCCTCATCAACAGCCTTTACTAGTCCACTGCTGGACATAGGAGGACACACATCCTCTCCTTAGAAAGGAGGTTACAATACGTTAAGTCAATTGGCTGTGCTAGTACAGTTAAAAAAAACACTTGTGCACTCAAACGTATGTTTTCCGCATTGCCGTTACGCTACACAACAGTTGTTTTCAGCACTCGTACGTTACACTTATTTTATGTGTTAGCAGCACTCCTCTACGGAGCACAAGGGGTGAGGATTTTAGCACGCTCGTATGTAATAGCAGTTATAAGGAACACAACAGTTGTGGATGGCAAAAAATATCCGTGTTTTATCAGTACTGAAGAAAGTTTTTATAAACACTGGGTGTGTTTTCAGCAGTGAAGGAGTGTACCCGCACGCGAAATCACTAAGTGTATAGACACCAAGTAATAGTGCTAAAAAAAATTGTTTTGTTAAAAACGAAATATTAATCTAACCTTGCACTCCGAGTCACCGGATTATGACTATCGCCGTCCATGAACACCTGCAACTCGACAGTCACGCATTGCTAGCCTTAGTGTCCTCCTAGAACTTGGTGGGGGATTTAGACTGGTAATCTTTGCACTTTTATATTGGACTCATACAATAAAACACTTCATATATTATGATGAAAATAGGGGATATATTTACAACTATGTATTAAAACAATATGATGACTCATGAACAATACTTTCTATAAATAATAATGAGTAATGGCGTGTTACAATCACGCTTAAATAAAAACGCCATAAATGATATTGTACAAACATTGTGTACGGAATGATAGCGTCGGCAACCAGTATCGAGTTTAGTATTCTACATGTGATGACTCTGACAAATAAAAATATTGAACTTAGCAATTTAAGGTAATTTCTGTTAACTCTTAAAAGATGCAAAGTAAAATAAATCTCAAAATATTACATACTGTGGTTAAATTAGACTCAGTCCGGAGTTTAAAATACACTTTGTGATATTAATGGTTGAATATGTCTTCTGTTCGAGAATAATAAGGGCCTCCTACCATAAGAACTGATCATAAGAAGCACTATTCAGTGACCATGTGATAAACTTTAACGTTGGGGTAGACAGCGGGCGGAGCGGCACGATCACGCAACCGAATGCCGAAGAATTACATCTTCTAAACTATTATTACTTGCTTATGCACGTCACTCGCCCGCCCCACCCGCATGTTGTCTTGGCCTTTAAGCTAGTGTATGGAGGCCCTAAAAACTAATTCATAAGACAGGACTGCAAGAAATACGGAGAATACAAACATCAACTTTTATTTTTGATTGCATAAATAACTTTCAATCCGAAATGTATGTTTACATATAATTTTTAAATAACGAAATCATACATAAAAATTGCGCATTACATTTTCCTTGCGCTGTTTAGTTAAAAAATATAAATAATAGCGATTTGTTTCAAACTTATTATAAGAAAGACGTTACAGGTAGGATAGTATATGTTTAACATCTTTTTTCATGCATAAACTGAATAATATAACACTTTAACAACTAAAGGTATATGCGACAAATAAGGCCTTTTCGCATAAATAATGTACACAAAATGCTATTGTTGTAAGCTACCCATAAACTACATTTAACACTTACTCATTGGTCTTTCTCTGTTTACATTGATTCGAGAACTTTACATTTCATATAGCACTTAAATTGGAGATATTTCGCTTTAAGGCGAATGTAGGTCATTCCACATTATAAAACACCGCTTTCAACACATGGAGCAAAACATTGTTATTGTCTCGAATAGGGTAAGGTATGGTGAGAGTCCGCTATCCACAAGCCTCCATATTCTACCTAACGAGCACTCGGGAAGTCGGGTGCGGCCCGCCCCAGTACAGCGGTTTAACATAAAACTTGAACAAATAACCATACTGTTTGTCAACACTGAATCCCAGGTAAAGGCTTCTGAAGCTAAGTATTCCATTATATTGCAATAATATTTTTATTAATTTAAAGTTTTGTTATTGGGGTGAAACCTAATTTTTTTCCTTGATACTACCCACGTTAGGTGTCGCGTCGCGTAGACCGGTTTACAAAATAGGCTTTTGAAAAGTTTAGGAATGTGGATATTATTAATTAATTAAATTAACAAGTTGCTAGTTATGTTGATGTGTGAGATTTTACTTGAATATTTCAATTCTATGAATCCTTTGATTTTTATGGGACAATTCAAATTAGTACACATTCTTTGTGTACATCACACACGTTGTAGCAGACTGATTCTTAGTGATGGAATAATAAAACTAGGTAAAAATATAACATTTTCAACCATATACGATCTTGCTTACATACTGATAAAACAAAATATTTTGATAAAACTGTATAATTTATTCTGAATGTGTGAAATCATTAGCTTCACTTTTTTTAGTGAAAATTTCAAAAAGGTTTGAATAATGTGAAATATTAACCTAACTTCTTTAATTAATAATATTTACTTAATACTGAAATTATATATTTTTTAATAACATATAAACAAGTGTACTTTAGATTTACTGGCATGTTGGTTTGGTAGCTCTGTGACCCTGACTGTTAAGCCATAGGTCTTGAGTTCAATTCCCACACAGAACAAATATTTGTGTGATTAGAATGACCATTTGTTCTATCTGAGTGTCATTTATCTATAATATGTATTTAGAAAAATATAGGTATATTTATCAGCAGCCTGGTTACCATAGCACAGGCTCTGTCTAGTTTGGAATCAAACTGAAGTGTGTGAGATGTGTAAAGTTATTATCATTATAAAGGCACCTTGCTCTATTGTAGACAGATAATTTGCCTTCACCCAACGAAAAATTTAGCTCCGACAATATGTTGCATGTATGTACCTAGTTTTATCGCCAACACTTTCTGATATGTATAAAATAGTTTTGGGATAACTCACTATTATTTTAATAACATAGATATCATTTTTATGAACACAAATTGTACAACTGTGGGTCCGACCCTCATACGAGAGTAAGATAGCAAATAGTATAACCCTGAAAAGTCTCCTAAAAATAAATTTGGAATTTGATTTACAGAATACTGTCAGAAACAAACCATTTTTAAATTAAAAAAATATAAATATCTTACTGGTTTTTTCATAATATGTGACAGTTCATTAATTGCGAGCATACTTGGTTTAAAAGAAAATAACTCTATAAAACTTATATCAAGTTTTGTGAGCATAATTTCGTAAATTAAGAATTAAATTACATGAATTAATTTTTATATCCTCATAAAGAGAAAATCCCATGTGGTCGACTACGCGACGTATACGCGTGAGTATTTTAACACTGGAGTACTGGCCAGAGCAGCTGAAATTCACTAAGTTATGCAATATTTTTTATATTAAAATCCACCCTTTTACCACAAATTGTACCTAGAACGTAAGTTTATAATACCTTTTATAAGAAATTGGTGTTATCATTTAGTTTTATAATTATTTCAGCCTTCACTGACTTGATTACGCCAATGCATTAGCGTGTCGGATGAATTATGGACGTTAGAAGCAATATACACTCATCGTGTCACCCATAATTCATTACTATTCAATGATTATCAGTTAATAAAAATAATATTAATGGTATACTCCCTTACTCTAACATTCGTCCGACTTTAACTCCATCACAATAATTTTGATAATTAGATTACACTCATTCATTAACTAGGCATCCATAATATTCTAATAATTTTTGGAGTAAATAACCATATGTACATGCTCTTAAAATATGAGATTGTTCGACCTAGCAAGTTGTTGCAATGACTCACCCCTATACACACTAGCTCTTGACAATATACATTTGCTCATGAGAAAAAAAGATTGTCTATGTTACATTTCATTTATTTATTTAGTATTATTATTTTATTTAGTAGCATTAAATATTGGCATTTGGTGCAGTGGTTAAGTATTCGGAATGTTAACTTTAAAATATTTTTGTTTCTATTTTGTGTAAAAGTAATACACCTTTGCTTAACCTTTACAAAATGCAGACAAGATATTAAAAAAATCATAATTGGTGTAAACTAGAATATTAAATGCTGTATACAGACACTTGCATTAACACTTAACAAAACGCAAAATTGCACTTTTGTAACAATTTCCTTTGTTTAGGCTGCATATCATCAAGCTCCCTTATAAGACAGATTGTTTGTTACCACATTCTACGATTGTAGTCTAACCTCTTATCTTAACCTGCTAGGCGGCTAATCTCTCCATATTTGAGCATAGAGAACATTGTCCGTGGCACAATGGCGTCGTGTATACCACTAGCAACATTTCTTTTTAGTTTTATGATTCTTCTTTAAGTGTACCGTGTCATTTGATGTCACATTTTGCCTCTCCTTCATTTCGAGCTTCGATTTTAGGACCTGAAATTTTAAAATAATATTTTTTATTTATCATGATCAAGAGTCATGCCACAGAACATCTGGCGATGCACATTTAAAAACTTTTTCAGCACAATAGCTCAATAAGGTTTTTAAGTGGCACTAACCAATTATTTTTAATGTAATAATAAAGTAATACATTACATACACACATTGAAAACCTTTATAGGTCATAGATTGATTGGTTTTTCCTTTACCAAAAGAAGGGATTTCTTTTGTAGTTCATCCACTAAATGATGATGCATGTGAGTTACTCAAATTTAAATAACAATCAATTGAAAATGCAATGCAACAATTATTTTCCTTGGAAAAACACTGTAACGTGAGTAGACAATTATTAAATAGCTAATCTTAATTATGTAATGTGTAAATTGTTATTAGTCAGGACTGTACACAGAACAAGTAAAAATATGAGATGATTCACAAAAGACGATGTTGGTAACATAAATCTGAGAACTAAAAAAGTACGACAAACCTATGATTACTGCTATTCAACAGTGATCACAAAAGAGTTTATCATAATTACCTACTTGCAACCTTCATTATGGAATGTCATTAAAATAGTGCTATGAAAACAAAACAAGAGAAATTCATTAGCACTGATTGTAATTCAAATATGCAAAGGACAATAAATAAATTTCCATTTAATCTTTTGTTGGTTGGATTAGAAAATGTTGAACAGAATCCCTAAAGCAAGACTATTCTTGACCATAACAACTGTTCAGCCAGCACCATGGAATATTTTATGAGTGACTAGTATACATATGTCATAATTTCAAAATTAAAGTTTGAAATTGAGTAACTTTAAACAAAAAAGCATAGTAGCACCTGGTACAGGCCAAATACAGCATGAGTATGTAATAGATGCTCTACAACTGAGGCAGTAATAACCTTAAAAAATTATGATTGATTGATTTATTAAATACACTTTTAAAAAACTATTGAGAAGTGACAAACATATACTAACAGCAGCAGAGCAATCATAGTGTCATGACAACCATTCAATTTGGCAAATTGAAGACAATAAATTTAATGGATGTGACAAGGCAGGGCAAATCATGAAATTGCACAGGAGAATATATTTTTTAAATTAGTAATTTGTTGTTGAAGTTTTGATACTGTTAAAAATCCCACCAGCCTAACGTGATGGGTTATTAAAAATATAGTTATGTAAACACAATTTTTAAACAATTTAGAGAATAATTATAAAGAACTATGCATAAAATGTTAATTCGTACATTAAATAGTGAATGTTTACATATTCAAAGAGTGTAGTTTTCATTGATATATTGGGTGCTACTTCATAATATGTATAATGAATAGTGAATTTCTGAAGTTACTGTGGTGAGGTGAGCGAAGCTAAGACAGGATAGATGCATTCTCACCATTCCCAGTAATTACGTTACTATTGATGAAAAGTGACACTCATCTACACATATTATAAATATTCCCTGTACTCTTATCCACTATTCATTCTGTTCTTAAATGGTCTGAATAACCTTGAACCAATTAAAGTGTGCATTGCATTTTAGTGTTTTTTAGTAGGTAAGTTTTGCCAATGTTTAAATGTTGTCTATTACAACCTTAACTTTAGATTAGATTTAACATAAAGCTTGTAACCTAGACTTATTAATGTTATAATTAATACAATTTAATGAAAGTATAATTACAAAACATATTTACCATTTTAGTGATAGTTAGGAACATTTCCTCAACATTGATGTTCTCTTTTGCACTTGTCTCAAACAACGGTATGTTCATCTGGTTGGCAAATCTCTGTGCATCTTCCGTAACAACTACCTTTCTTGAAGGACAGTCATTTTTGTTACCAACTGGAAAGGAAATTATTGCATCTGTTTCAATCATATAAATAAGTAGTAGTTAGGTTAGGTACCCTAAAAAACCCATCACATAATTCTTTGTCAGAATCAGTCATAAATTGTAGGTAAAGGACTGATTCTGACAAAGATAAACAAGACTCCTTGTTAGAGAGAATGGCATAAACGGTTTTACTGACATTGCTGGTTTACCACTACACTGTCATCATAGGAGTAGAAAAGAGATATTTACTTCTTAGTTTGTTATACCTTACATTTTGCAAATCACACCTTTTTTATTGAGCTTTACATCACTTTTAAACAAATTTTAACTTTTGGTCTGAATATCTGTTACATAAAATTTATAGGTTCACAAACAAATTACCCAGAGCTAGATTATATAATGTATTTACATTTTGCTTTAATTGAAAATAATTATAAACAGTTTTTAACAAAAGATTTTTATAATGTAAACTTGTAAAGGTATATTATGCATACATTCTATGGTAATCACTTTGGAAGAATTGGTTAAATGCAGGAAATCATTATATTGATTTTTGTTATAGTTATTAAACTTCCACTGTATCACACATGAGAAATTAACTATGGCTGAAAATTCAAACATATCAGTTAAGTTTGAAAGGCAAAAACAAAACATAAAGGAATAATAAAATAGTGACACTGAGGAAAAAAAAATATTTTTTTATTTATTTCATTTGTGGTTTAGGAAATTGCCAAATTTATTAAAGACCATATTCCACTATAGATGTCTACTCAGCTGTAGTAGCTATTTGTAATTCATAATACTTTTAGTTTTACAGTCAAAACCTAGGTAACACCTTTACTGCTGCCTATAATATATAAGAGTACCCTTAGACTGCTAGCGAATGTATGTAGTGTATTTTCACGACTGGAGTATTGTGAATAGTCAACAGTGTGTATAAAACACAACTGTTGTGTTCCCTTACAGCAGTGCTAATAACACACACACATTGTATTCCCAATGAGTGTGCTGTAACCCACACCCTTTGTGTTCTGTACGAAAGATAAGAGCGCTGAAAACACACTATATGTACAAAAAAACAATTTGCTTTTAATGAAATAGAAAACGACAGGTACACATTTGCCAATATTTTGTATTATTATATTTTTTTTATCTTAATGGTTATATATATATATAAAACATATAACAACAACCCTTTGTAAGTTATTTTAAGGTAATTTGTTTCATATATATTAGTAGAACACATATTGGACAAAATAAACGAAAACAAACATATGTTTTCACACATTGCCGCTATGCCATGCAAAAATTGTGTTGACAGCACTCTCATACAGAACACAAGGGGTGTGGGTTACAGCACGCTTGTTGGTAACACAACAGTTGTGTGGCCAGCACTTGTGGATCGAAAAAAAATGCCCTTGTGTATTTTCAGCACTAGCATCAGTTTCTATAAACACAAGGTGTGTTATTAAGCAGTGAAGGTGTTAAGAGGACTGGGGTTCTCTTGGATTGTATATGTATGTATTTAGAAATATTTAAACATGTTTTTAGCAGTCTGGGTACCATAGCTGTTTGGATGAGTCAAGTTATTATTTTTAATTACAAAGAGAACTAAAAACTTTTGCATTGAAATACTTCGAATTTGATAATTTTTTACACTATAATTTTATGTTCCTGTACTATCAAGGGATTTTGTATTGATTTATCAGCAGTATATGTGTAAAAAGAAAATACATACTGAGCTTTTGTATTTAGTGGCAACCTCTTTAAATAACTGTCCCTTTTAACTAAACTTATTAAGAAGCTATGTATAGACTCTATAAGTGATATAAAAAACTAGGTACCAACCTTAAAACCTCAGTTTAGGGTTTCAACAGAATGGAGGTAAGGAGGCAAAGTATTAATTAAAATATACTAGTCTAAAGGAAATAAAATGTCAAATGTTATCATGGCCAGATTTACTTGGTCATTAGAAAGCTTCTTGTTATGTAACCTTTACAAAGAATCAACTGTCTGTGCCATGGCTATCAGAGTGTAACAGAAAATATACCTTTGTTGTTAAACATTTGTTCATCATAATGTCAAAGATCACATTATAAAGACATCATTTGTTTTATTGTTTTCATCAATATTTAGGACCTTGATAGTGTGACCTTAACTAAGGTTTTACTTAATTTAACTTAATCATTCTGTTTTGTTTACTGAGAAGGAAAAATGTAAATGTGTACTTACCTAAAACTTTATTGACAACATCACAATTCTGTTCGATCTCATGGAGCCACCTTTTGACATTGGCGAAGGACTCTCCATTCGTAACATCGTATACAACGATGACGCCGTGGGTGCCTCGGTAGTACGTACTGGTAATCGTTCTGAACCTCTCCTGTCCCGCTGTATCCCATATCTGTAGCTTCACTCGTTCACCGTTTATTTCTAAAGTTCTTATTTTGAAATCGACGCCTATAGTGGTAATGTAACTACCGGAAAACGTGTTGTCGGCAAAACGCAGGAGAAGACAGCTCTTACCCACACCTAAAACATAACATCACACTGCTGACTAAGCTGCACAGATCCAAATATCGGTTATAAAGTTATAACATCACAGGCCTCGCCCACTCACCACTGTCACCGATAATCAGCAATTTGAAAAGGTGGTCGAACTCCCGTGACATGGTTTCAGAATAATATATCTATTACACTAATTGGTCATATATTCACTAGGTTTCTTGAAAACGTATTTAGTATAACTTTAACTACAGAATTGTTAATAAAACTCATGCCGTTAATGATAAACTTCCATCACTTTACAATTGGTCGCCATCATTGTTTTCAATTACCAGTGGGAAAAAAAATGACAAAGGAAAGTCATAATTTCTTGTTTATGGTTGTCTTGACACAAACTTATTTTATGCTTTTTTATTGCTTAGTTACATTACATAACTAAAATTACTTATAACACAATATTTATTTACACACAATATTTATTCAATAGCTTTTTAACTTCTTTTTCTTTATTTTTTTTTAATGAATACAACTAGATATTATTTGTTTTCGAATGGGTATGTAAATACCAATGTAATGAATGGGAATGTGTTGAGTTGCAGACGTTCATGGGCGGCGATGATCACTTTCCATCGGGTGACCCGTCTGCTCGTCTACCCCCTCTAACATAAAAAAAAACAAAACATGAAAAAACCATTCCTTTACACTTTTTAGTTTTTTTTAGAGATAAGCCCGGTCTTAAGAAAAACTTATGACTTCTACTTTTGGTTATTGTCTTGATTTACAACCACTTATAATATGTCAATGTCTTTTAGTTTATTGGTAGCTGTTACTGTCAATTATAATTATAGAAACCTGTGGAAGAGCTAAAATTAATTTATAAATGAAGATCTTAGTGCAGTAATCTGGGAATTGTAAACTTTTATAGGAATAATGAAACATGTAAACACATATATACAAACATGCAAAAAATAATTTAAGAATATATAAAAATTATAAAAATAATAATGCTCGTCTTATGTTTTGTGGAAACTATAACTTAATTTCATCCAAACTTGTCTATTGTGTATTTAAACAAAAGGATTGAAAGTTAGAATCGATTAAGGAATGTTTCGGTAAATGCCAAACCTGGTTCAGGTACAACAAAAAAAAAATTTCTTTCTTCTTCACTTCACTTCACTTGACTGCACGTATGGCATAGTGGTTTAATCGATCGCCACGCCGTCACTACTGCGCTGTGTGTTGAGGTTCTGATCACCACATGTGACTACACTTTCTGTGATCCACAAATTGTTGTTCTGAGTCGGGTGTTCCTTATCCGTTTCATGTATGTTTGTAAAGACAACTCTCGGAAATATTCCTAATGCGGGAGTTATCTTTTTTTTAAAGAAATAATTCAAGCCGAAATTCGCTACCTCAGTGTATCCTTTACTCAAAGTGTTTTGCTATATAGAATGCAGAATTCCTCGTGCTTAAACATTAGAATAATGTAATTGCTTAATGACATGTCTTTATGTAGATTATATACAATTTTCAAAAATGTACACAACGTATTTATGCTGTTTTGCCTCCATGTCCTAATCAGTAAACTAGCAACCCACATTGAACATTTCAATGAACGATGATCTCCAATTCCTCATTTTATAAGAATATTTAATTGATTTTGATATGATAATTTCGCTGTTGTGGCTGTGGTCCTTATTACTTCTTAAGCATTCCTACCTTCCAGTGACCTAAGTGTTCCAATTACTCACTCAAGTTTGTTCAAAGCTTAATAATGTCTATGGTTCCAGAAGGGAATGTATGACAGATATATGAGTAATCAAATGCATTTGTCAAGTTTGTCAGGATTTGTGTCAAAAATTGTAGGTGTGGTACGGAAAATTTAAAATATAATATATTTCGGCACAATGTCGGCTACGTTAAAACCCTATTTAACTGCCGTTCGGCACACTTTAACAGCGGCTATGTGTCTGGAGCACTTTTCGTCGCAAGTCGTAGAGAGGTACAACAAACCGGAGGTCGAGGTTAAAACAAGCAAAGAGCTTCTGTTAAATCCAGTGATCATTTCCCGTAACGCCAACGAGAAAGTTTTGATCGAATCATCAATAAACTCTATCAGAGTCAGCATTATGATCAAACAGGCGGACGAAATCGAAAAAATCTTGTGTAAAAAGTTTATGCGTTTCATGATGATGAGAGCGGAAAACTTTATCGTACTAAGGCGGACGCCAGTGGACGGATATCATATCAGTTTCTTAATAACAAATTTCCACACGGAACAGATGTATAAACACAAATTGGTAGATTTCGTTATATATTTCATGGAAGAAATCGACAAGGAAATTAGTGAAATGAAACTGGCCGTTAATGCACGCGCTAGGATTTGCTCAGAAGAATTTCTAAAAAGATTCTAACGTAATTTCTGTATTCTCAATGTGTGACTACATTGCTTCAATTGAAAAAAGTTATCGGTGATTTAGTGTCTTTTCCCTTGTGACTGAAACAAAGACCCATGTAAAGGAGTCTTAATAATCTATTACATTAAATTAACCTGTACATTCACAAACATTATTTTTAAGTTTCTTATACATATTTTTAATTTCTTTTTAAGGGAATATGTTTTCTAATTGTAAGCAGTATTGTGTAAAGTCTTTTAAGATATCGAAGTTATTGCTAGATAAATAATATACTCTAGTTTTATTTGTGGTATCATTTATGAAGAGATTGCTTATTAGTGGATTATAAGTTAGCAAATATGAAATTAATTCCAAAAAGTTTGAAAGGCATTTAAACACATTTGACAAATGATTGTATTATAAAATTTTAATAAAGTATTTTTAATAAATCTGAGTTCACTGTTTTATCCTTATAACCCAGTAGTGTTATCATTGGAATGTTACATGAATGATTAAAGAAATTGGTAATAATAATAACATCTCACACAGCCATCTGATTCCAAGCTAGGCAATCTGTGCTATGACTACCATACTGCTGATACTGAACATATTTGTATATTTCTAGATATATACATGTTATAGATAAATTACACCCAGACACAACAAAATATTTGTCCTGGGTGGGACCTATGGCTTAGCAGTTTAGTTCACTAACCACTAGACCAACAGGCTAGTGAAACAGGGATTCAAAATGATTGAAATGAAGAATTTGTACCATTTTTCATTGCATTTTCATAAAAATCTGATAACTGTATTAGACTGATAGAGTTTGTTCCTCTTTAGGGAATAAGCCTAATGCAAGTCTATATACAATATAAATCTATATTATAGTCTGTGTGGTGACAGATTCAGAATACGGAGTGTCACCACCCCTATTCATCTGGGTGTCATAAAAGCCGACTAATGGAGCAAACTATCCGGGAAAACAGCACTGCAAAGGAAAACTTGACACAAACCCTATACCAACCCATCTGGCCAGGGAGGTATAGCAGGCCAAAATCTCCTTTCTAAGGAGAGGCCTAAGTCCAGTACTATTAAAGGCTGTTGATGTTGATGATAGTATATATGGTGTATATAAAATCAATATGCAGTGTAGTATATTATAAAGGGATAGGTACAATATGTAAAATAAAGACCAAACGAATTTCATGCGAGTTTATTTAAATAATTTTTGTTTTACTATTATATTAGGATATCACAAATAATAATTTTAATAAATTTTATGGTCAGCTGAGAAAATGTCAATAACTACCAATCGTCTTCCTCTATTTCCCAGAACTGACTGACATATTACAATTATTAAATGATTTTACCCCACAAAAGTATGGTGAGCAGTCTATCCATATTGTGCTGTGCTCATTTCCTTCCAATAATTAACAAGATGTTTTATTGTTTATAGATAGATCAGCTGACATTGAATAACTGTTGTTTTCAGAAAAATCACAACAAAATGTTCTGACTTGGCTGTAATTAAGCAGCAACACTGCCATTTTCATTTGTGAAATTCTTTATAATAGACAAGAGAGAACCACCATTTTACTTCCTATTCCTTGCCAAAGAAAATTACTTACAAAGTTTTATTGATGTCAAGTTACTCTGCCATTATATAAGTAACTTGATGCATTTTTTTCTTTTTTATATTTTTAAATCAATTTCTGGCAACAGATTTTTTTTAGGTAACTAGTGTGTATGGCAACAACTGATACTCGCATCCTAAAATTTGGGGGTTCCTATTGGGTATCCATAGAACCTGTTACTTATATTGGATAGTTGGGTCCTTAGTCATGAGGAACGATCTTTATAATCGGTAATTCACCCTTCGTCCCTTAACAATACGAATCGTTGACTTATTGCTTTGTCATAGTAATGACTATACTTGACAGAGAATAAAGAAAAAATAAACTGTGACACGAACAAAGCAAAAATTGGTGCATATTTTAAACACTAATTGCAGCGCTCATTCTCTTTAGCCCTTTGAGCAGTGAGTATCTACAAAAGTTTTTCTACTAGGATAGTCAATATAAATATTAGATCTATTTTCAGAACTATGGACAGGCAATAGCCCTTGAAAACCAATTCTTACTAAGCGATAAAAGTACATCAAGTGACAACGACGGTGATGATTAAAAATGCGATGATTATAATAAATTTTACGTAGGTACTTTTGCGCTTAGTAAGGATTGCCTTTCAAGCGTCTATTTAGTCTCATGGTCTACATAGTATAATTTTTTATATACTTAAAATGGTAAGCATAGAAATCGCATGTTTTTTTCATCTTAGATTTCTGTCATTAAAAACATTATTGCCGACGACCGCAGGGACTTGTAACTAATATTACAATGGAATTTGAATTCAGAATTAGGATTTGGCCTCCGGTTATATAACTCATTCGGTGAAAAAAAAAAAAAAACAACAAAAGAATTGTTTCACTTGGTTTTCTGTGAGGCCGTGGTGTCACCAAATATAGTTGGCAGTCTATCTGCCCCTAAGATATAATCTATTAACTTAGGTAATCTCGGCTAGATAAAATTGAAGATAAACCGAGTTACAAAAGCAGTTGATAATATAACCTGAACATAGACTAATAAAACTATTTTCTTTTTAAAAAACTCGTTTTAGCTGCAATGAGTTATATTGGAACGCCAAGCATCAATGCTTCGTCATGGACAATTACAATGTTACAAAACATTCTCCATTATAGTTGTGCGGGTGAAGTAATGTTTATCTGCCACATTTGATAACAACTGTCACAATAAAATTGAATGCTATCAATTCGTGTATATTTTATCGTTTGGAGAGTTCCGAGTATTCTGGATATTTGATATTGAGGCATTGTATAGCTTTGGTAATTTTGAAACAAAACAATTAAGATTCTGAGCTTGATCAAATTTTAAAGTTACAAATGACTAACATCTAATTTTAACATCAAAATAATTTTTAAATCTTTGTTACTTTGTGTTTAGTAAATAAATGATTTTAGAAATTACAAAAATTAAAAATGCTTTTTTTTTTAATTTTTCATTGTTCCCAGTTGTTCATGTTACCCAGAATTTCATATAAATGTAATTCTTCTGATAAAAAAATTACAAATTTCTTATTAATGTGTGCGGAATGCCTAACGGCTGCTAACTGTAACTGATTGGTTATGGAAATCCACTGAAGTGTCTTATAATCTTTACTTTACCCACAGAACATACATATACTAAGAATAAGTAAAAAATCTAACATTGTCTAGTAGTATTATCAGTTCTTGGATTTGGCTGGTCGTAGAGTAAATCCTTCACCTTTGAAAGCTTCAAAGGGTACTTCGGAAGTCGTGTCCTCCTTCGCACTGGCTGGACGAGAGTTTCTGATGAACCTGAGAGTTCCTATTACGTAGTCGTAGTCAGGGATACCTCGGACGTATGCCTATAACAAAGATTTTATTACAATTAATTCATCTTCTAGAAGAGAATAATATTGTAATAACAATATGATGAACCTAACGAATAGTGGATAGGTATTTAAATTTGCCACTAAGTATATATCTAGCGTGGGGATTACCTACATAGCTTTTGGTTTTTTTAAATATCGAATTCCTTCTATAAACTTTTTGATATTAGATAGGACTAAATTCTTAACTCACAATTTCCCAAAATGGTGAATATTAAAAAAATAATGGCAGGCTGCCTTCTTTTGTAGTATTGTTTAGTTTGGCAAGTGACAAAAAAGAAGGCGCTGCGAGAAACATCTAAAAACTATAACGTTAAACTGCGTTCCATACATAAAAAATTTATTTGGAATTCATCCGGCCATTTTAACCCGATAGATTTTTAAAAATGAAATCTTTTAACTTTCCTTATCAAGTAATACTCAAACGTGATTTCATACATCTTTCCATAGCTTTCTTCCTCTGTCTCTCTGGTTCTAATGAGTTCGCATTATTGTATAACCCTTGCTCATCAAGCTCTTTGGTTTGAGCTTTTGACCTCTTAAATTGGTTGAGTTGGAGGGAATTTGGGTTTGAAAATCGAACTAGAACATTATGCCGCTGAGCATGAGTCCTTCTAGTTAAGAGATAAAATAACAAACCTGTCTGGAC
Source organism: Arctia plantaginis (assembly GCA_902825455.1). Classification (NCBI taxonomy): domain Eukaryota; kingdom Metazoa; phylum Arthropoda; class Insecta; order Lepidoptera; family Erebidae; genus Arctia; species Arctia plantaginis. Next base: position 4,628,086 of record CADEBD010000327.1, on the reverse strand, counting down.
TGTGAAGCGCTGGGCTCACTTTCACTCTCACTGATCAACTTCTTTTTCTTCCCGTCTAGTCGGTTCCCTGCTCCACTAAACGCGATGAAACCAGCCGGTTCGGGCATCATGGTAGACGGATCTTCGTCCATGCCGACCCCAGCACCATCTGCTCCCGAACGACGAATGTGTTCATCCTCTTTGTAGCCTACTGGAGGTGCGAATTCCACCTAAGAAAAAGTAAACTATTTCAGCAAAGAAAAAAAATACTTATCAGAAAATATTAAAGTATAGTGATTTCTATAAGTCATAGTCATCTGATAAGTTACCGCCATCAGACATGAGTTTTTATAACAAACTAGCTGTACCTTACCGTGCTTCACTGTGGCACATTGTGTTTTAAAAAAATGGACAAAAACCATCTTAGAAAGCGTGTTTTATTACGTGTCAAAATTTGAACCCAAACAGTGCACAACTTTTTGAGTTTTGAAAGTATACACAAACTAACTTAACATTTTGAGATATATAGATTTAGTAATTCTGAATATAACAATAAACAGGAACCTTGTTTACTCATATTAAATAGATATTGGTGATACTAATAATTTTCAATAATGGTAATGATTTTCAATTAATCTATTGAAAATCATTATCAAGTAAGACAACGACTCAGACATATAATTGGTTTCGTAACGTATTTTCGCACTTCACTAGTAAGGAACTTTCCTAACTTTTAATTTTAAATTCACAATGTTATTCTAGATACACCATATATTGGTTTAACATTATTTCATTTTTACCTACTGTCTCTAATTTGAGCACTTTATATATTAAAAATATTTTTCCTAGTTAAAGTATTTGGAACTATGTATGAAAATGAAAAAACAGGAGGACCCTATAACCTGGCGCATTGGTCCAACCAACCTATGCCCAGCGGTGGCATGAGAACCGATGCCCAAAGCGCGCGAAAATTTTATTGCGAGTTGCAGGTTCAATAGTTACTCCGTAGTTTGGTATATCTACGTTAGATAATCCATTGAACTATGTATCTGCGGATGATGTAAATGTGGATGATGGACCTACAGATTTATCTAAACAAAAATAAATCAAACATACAAGACATACATACGTTCATATCACACTCTATTATGATGACTGCATTCCCTGGTTTAGTCTCTAACACACACAACTCATACACCTTAGAGTTATACTTAATAGCAATGACATCGCCAGTGGTTAAGCACGAAAAGTTGCGCAGACAGTTTTCCAATACTGAAACAGATACATTTTTATAAAATATAATTTCGATAACAGCTAAGAAGTAATATATTCTTAATACATGCTATTTTTTTATTTTAAAGGTTCCATCCCTCGTTAAGGCCTTATGGTGGTATTAAGTTGATACTAATATGAAATACTTATGTTTAAAATGCCTTAATGCTGTGAAAATATGTATTAAGGAATCATATTGTGGCATGTTTTTATTTAAATTGAAAATATTTGATTTATGAGTAAATAATGAACTAATTATTACTTTGTGGGTGTTATTATAAACACATAAAGCATTTAAAACTTTTCAAAAGTTGTCACCTCCTGAATTAGTGTTACAGAAATGTCTTGATCGCATTTAATTTCTAAACTTAATTATGGAATGAGCAAATTTTAAAATTGGAATGCTAATGGAATTACCTGCTTTAGGGTTAGTAATATCAAGAAAGTCTTCAGATAAAGGCTGGAACTTTGAGAATGTAGCAACAGGAAGTGATACACTCTCTACTTGTAATAATGTTCCTTCCTCTAAAACTAAGTTGGCCATCATCTGTAACAAACAAAATGCTGAATAAAGCTGACAAACCTTCATCTTCATCATAACAAAGAACAGTTGTCAAGTTACATAGCATCAACATATCTTATATAAAACAAGGATTAGGTTACACAATTTTTAACTCAAGAAGGGCTGGACCGATTTTTATGACAGATTAACTATTTTATTTAGATAATTTAAAAATGTACGAAGACAATTTGCAATTTTGTGGAAGTGATTCCTTAGAAAGGGACTAGTTAAGATAGGGATTTGAGCCATGAATGCTCCGTCAAAGTCATAAACGCGACGTCAAAGCTATGAACGCGTCGTCAAATCCATAAACGCGCCGTCAAAGCCATAAACACGCCGTCAAAGCCACGAAAACGCGTCGTCAAATTTCGTGAGATCAGACGTACGTGAAAAAATGTTTATTTGAATTTCGCATTATAACGTCACGTTACTAGCTTGATTTAAGTTCGGGGATACTACGTGTTTTATTCATTTTGACAGGCTTCCAGTGTCAACTGTCGTCGCCTTATGCTTTAATGTTCGAGGAGCAGTAGATATTATAGTTGTGTTGAATTTATCGTTCCAGGTATCATCATTAAAACTAATTCCTCAAAGACAAAGGTCTCGCAATGATCTACCAGCCCAGGGCTTCACAATGATCTACCTGCCTGGGGCCTTGTAATGGCTAAGGCCGCTACTGTGTAAGATATTACACTAAATTTTGGTACTTGCAAGTTGCAGCGAAAATCGAAATTTGCCCATATCTTTTTATCGTGTTGACTCAGAACCTTGATTTTTTTTTATACACCTAATAGAGACCATAGACCTCATTATCTGGTATAGATTTCAACTTGCTAGGTCTACCCGTTCATGAGAAAATCGGTGAGGACACACGGACAGACAGACAAACGTCCGTTTGTCTGTCTGTCAAGACAAGAAAGTGATCTTATCAGGGTTCTTTTTTACCTTTTGAGGTACGGAACCCTAAAAACATGTTTTTGTGCACTTACATTCCAAACTTAATACCAAAACAATGTACTACGGAACTGTATTTCTTAAAGAGATCTACAGAAAAGCCTCTCTGCCTATCTCCTAAGGATAACCCACAGCAACCATTTTTATATTTTGAATATTGCAAAAAAATAATGGGTTATTTACGAAGCTACAACAAACTCTACATTATCATTCCCTATCCAATTTTTTTTTTTTTTAATTTCTTTTTTTAAAAAGACGACGCCCGCATTAGGAATAAATCCTGTGTAGCGGGGGACTTTACAAACATACATGAAACGGACACAAAGAACACCCAGACTCAGAACAACAATTTGTGGATCACACAAAGTGTCGTCCCATGTGGGGTTTGAACCCACAACACTCGGCGTAGTAGGAAGCGGCGTGGCGACCGCTTAAACCACTACGCCATCCGTGCAGTCAAAGTATGTTAGATATGTGCATTTAATGTAGATTAAAGTTATTCTTTACAGCATATCATTAAAATGAATATTTTAGAAGTTATGAGAGGTTTAAAATGCGGGGTCCCAACGGCCGTACGTCCGTACGCCGGCACGATCGGAGCGGGCCTATAAATATTGCATTTAAAGATGTTCTGCAGCATAGTCCTGTCATAATAATAATATAGTATAATTAATTACTCCACACTGACATCACATTAGTAGTATTATTTGTATCTACGTTGCACCCGTGCAAAGCCAGGGGGGATTGCTAAGTCGGTTCGAATCCGACATGCCTCCGATAGGTAGGTAGGAAAAAAAAAAAAGGGGGGGGGATAGTGTTACATAAAATAAAATAAAGTAAAAAAAGTTACCCAATGTGGTAAGTAGACTCTTCCTTCATCAGCCACAAACTCCAACACACCGCAGTGTGTGATTCTTTTGGTTTTTTTATTTGTCAGCTTGAAAATCATAGGGTATTCTATATTTAGCCTAGTTAACTGTTCCAGGGCTGATGGTGGCATTATAACTGGAATAAAATAGTATGCAGTGTTAATATTCTTTACTGAAATTAAATTAAGAGTAATATTTGGTTTTTGGTTATATAATATGTACTCTAGTAGCTTTTGCATGTTATGCAATTTATTTTTTTATTTTAATAACACTACTAGTGTTCTAAAAATGTTGACTATTGTTATGTCCCCTCATTATCATCATGCTCGTCATCAACAGCCTTTAGTAATCCATTTGCTGGACATAGGCCTCTCCTTAGAAAGAAGGTTGTGGCCTACTATACCAAGCTGGCTAGACAGGTTGGTATAGGGTTTGTGTCAAGTTTTCCTACTCTTTGCAGTAAGGTTGTGCTGTTCCGTGGTCGGCTTACACTCTGTATTCTTAATCCTAACAGATTGTGGTGACCCACAGATATGGACTGATAGGTAGAAATGTACCCTTGTAATAGATCTTCCTTAAATTTTGTCACACAAATGTCATGAAATCAAATGACGTGAACGTGACGTGTCCCTGGTGTCACATCACTTTGCTTACTGCTTTGATTTATATACAAGAAGTAACAAATAGTGTGCAATATGAAGTATATATCCACAAATAGAGTGTTAAAATTAGCTGCCATGAGATTAATAATAGGCCTATTTTTTAAACTTATTATTGTAGCTAATGATGATGCAAGTTTTTATTGTGATGCTGTGTAAAAATTATAAAAAATGCTAACTCTGTTAAAAGAGTAGGTAATCTTACTTTTTCCTCCTCTTTCTACATCTTGCCGCTCATTCCCAGGTAGCATTGAAACTGAGTAACACTTGTAGGTCATGCTAAAGGGCCTACTGATCTCGTGAAACATGTTGAAGCCAAACTGAAACTAATAAAGTGTACATTAAGCAAATCAATTAAAATGTAAAGTATAACACCATATCTGTTTACGAAATTTACCATTTTGAGTTTTTTTATTACACTGTTTATTTGGAAAATAAATGCAAATCATGCAGTTCGCAGCAAAAACAATTCAAGTCAACCTTTTGTTGTGATTTGACAGATTTGTCAAGTCCTATCCTATCTGAAACAATTTTTTAATTTATGAACAAAGAGAGATCAACCGAGGCTTCTCTGTATGTGCGAAAGAGACATATTAACATTATGTTTAAATGAAACAGTGATGTAGTAGCTGAACAACGTTTCGATTTACTTGACGTTGTCATTGATCAGCTGCGTTCAAGTTAAGTTGTAGAGCTGTACTTTTATTTTTACTTTTAAAATTAAATTTCGATGGATCTGTAATATTTAAAGTCTTTTTTACCGAAAACACTGCTTTTAGTAAGAGTTTTTAAAGAACTTATGAAACTATTTAAATGTTATGTTATAAAAGCTAGAACTAAATCACAAAGCAGTATTAAAGCTACTAGTTTAAGGAGCTAACCCGGTTTCTAAGTCTACTGTAATGATAAAAGGTCTAATTTAGTGATTAAATATTATTATATACGTGCCATAAACCAAGCCTCATTTTTTGCTATTGTGTGTTTATGAATGAAAGTTTAGACTTGTTGTATTAATCCTGAACGCAGCATAAAAAAACATGCTATCCTCTTTTGGCATTATATGCCATTTCATTCATTTGTATATGTGGCAGCCGCGGGTGTAGATTGTTCGTCATATTTCTCCGAAAAACCAATACTCATTAGCCCCCCAGTTTTTCTTCATGTAGTATCTAAAATAATGTGAGTAAATTCAGTTATAAGACACCATATAATTTATTTCGCCGCGTTCCGGTCATTGTCATTTTCTTTACGCTCATGAACGCCATGTTGATTGTCAAAAGTGTTTTCGGATGAGACAGCAGTGAATTGATTTGTGATTTTTTTCCAGAGTTGGTGATAGCAAAGGGTCGTTTGATATTCATTTCATTTAATTTGGGGCGTGGGTAAACGCAACAATGGCGCAAGTATTACCGATACGTTTTCAGGAGCATTTACAGGTGAGTACGCCCATCGGTTTATTGGATTTGCCGATAGCGTTTCCTTTGAGGAAGCAATCTTGCTTTTCTTGTTGAAGAAAATTCTCTGGGTTATAATGGTGCATTTTTTGGTGCGTGTAGTATTTTGATAGCGGCTGTAAGGGCATTGCGCAATTACCTTAGTGACAGTTGCCACCCCCTATTCGCTGAACCTAGGGGACTAGCGGCCGGTATTGATTTGTCCCATTTTCCCATCTGGATCATATGGCCCGTAAAGCAGTGCCAAATTTTTATTTATTTAGGTCAAAGAAAACTGATATAAATCATAATTATGATAGTAAATATAAATTAACTAATGAATTTTCTTTCTAATATTTGGTAAATGAAATTACTGCACAACAAAACATAATCCAATTAGAATCTGATTTGAGAAGCCTAAGAGCTGATATATATCAGAATTTAGTAGATTTTGTTAATTTTATTATAATAATGTGTAGACATTGAAGTAATCTATTATGAGTCATGCAAAACTACCTTCAACATTATAACAACATTGAAAATTATAAAACAACACCACATAAAAACAATAGAAGATACTTGAATAAATATTTAAAATTTATGGATACAAATATTCTAATTAATGATAATTGTACTGTAATTATTGAACAAATGAATTTATGCATAGTAATCTCCTTGTCCTTATCTCTTATCAAATGTCAAAGCACTAAATAATTTAGGTGTATGGACAAGACATTGAACTTGTCTAAAATAACAAAACATTTTTGTTTGATTAGATAGCAGATGTAAAATATCTTTAAAACACCTTTTAAAATCTTTTTTGTCAATCACTTTGACTGCACGGATGGAGTAGTGGTTTACGCGGTTGCCATACCGGTTCCTACTACGCCGAGTGTTGTGGGTTCAAACCCCACATGGGAGGACACTTTGTGTGATCCACAAATTGTTGTTCTGAGTCTGGGTGTTCTTTGTGTCCGTTTCATGTATGTTTGTAAAAAGTCCCCCGCAGCACAGGATATATTTCTAATGCGGGAGTTGCCTTTTGTCTTAAAAAAAAAAACAAATTTGCAAAAGCTGCTTTTTATGCCCTACAACATTTCTCAGGCTTTATAATAGTGTCAAAGAGTACTACACTTTTAGTGATTGACAACTTTGCTTTGTAGTCAAGAAGAAGGATTTACTCTCTGAATTGTAGATGAATGAAACTAAGTGTTTTCCAGCTGACAAGTACACTTTAAATTATTTCAAGGGTGGTATGCCCATTTGTACTTGGAGCCCTGTTTTGTCTCAGGCTTATAATGATAATCCAAGTTTCATCTTCAGTTCTAATGTGTTTTAAAATTTAGTCCTTGTTAGCATTAAAGTATAGTCTGAAGAAGCTTTCGTAGTGTAATAAGAAGCTTGAAGACTATTCTACACAATCTCCAATTTTCTCTATGCTGCATATTTTCCTCTATAATCTCTTTTCATTGTTTTTCAAAATGCTCCCCAGTGTACCAAGAATCTGTTGACTAAAAAGCTTACCATTCATCAGTGCTTGAACTTGTTTGCCACCTCTATGGTGTGAAAATACACTGTAGAGGTACATGTTTAAGCAAATTTAAATCTGTTGCAGCTCACAAATGTGGGTATTAATCCTGCCTCGATATCCTTCAACACACTCACAATGGAGTCGGACAAGTTCATCTGTGTTCGTGAGAAAGTAGGTGAGACAGCTGAAGTTGTGATCATCGACATGGCGGATCCCACCAGCCCTATTCGTCGACCAATTAGTGCAGATTCGGCCATCATGAACCCAGCAAGCAAAGTTATTGCACTGAAAGGAAAGGCGGGAGTTGAAGGTATGTCAATTCTAGTTTATTCTTAGTGATAACTTTTGTTTAGGATAGCAAAATTATTAGAAGGAGGAACCGTTCTTCATTACATATTTTGTAATAAGCTCATATACATGTGTCTTGATTTCTGGATCTCGATCAAGCTGCATTCTTGATAAATCAAATTAGGAGCTTCTTGTACCTTACGCATTAACAAGAAGCCAAATATGACGTAACCCTTTGTAAAATAGATGCTTCATGTAACATAGGGTCCTTATCTTTATTAATAAATGTAATGAAAGTGGCCAAGTCCACAGCCGGTTGGACAGATGGGATCTATCTACTCCATTGCATTGTTAGATGTTGCCCTTATTAAAGACGACAACTGCTGGACTTATTTGGAAGCTTCCTCTCAAGTGATCCTGTAAGTCTCTAACCAACACCAACTATTCTGGGGTAACCTGATGGATTTCCTGATTTGTTATAAAACTGAAATCAAAATTGTAAACAAAATTTAAAATAAGGTGCATCTTACTCTAGGATTTGCATAGAAATTATATTTTTAAAAAAAGCAGTCTCAAAGTCATGCCATTATTTTTATAGAATACTATATCAAATGTTGTATAGTTTTACTTATTTATCTTTGAAGTATTCATTCTTTTATGAAAATAATATCGACGGCGAAGGTGCTAAAAACTTCTAACTGACGTGTTTAGACAAATTCTCTTTTAGCATTTTGAATTCCTTAAATATGAATGTAGAAATTAATCTCAAATAAATTGACTTATTAATTTTTAATATGTCAACTGAATAAATAAAACACTATTATTATATAATTAAAACACATATTATTATTAATTATAATTAATAAGTATATTACTTAACTTTCCAATATTTAAAATAAGTTTTATCCAGTTTCTGTAAAATCTTGATTTCGTCAGTTAGGAGTTATTGATACTTCACATTCGTTATGACAATAGTAAGAGAACATCCTATTATTTTTGCCGACAATCATAATAACGATACTGTTACCAGTTTACGCAGATTAGCACATCATTTTCAACACAATGTCAATTCACATCCGCCCCCTCTTCTGTCTACACCCGCCTATCGACGCCATTAAAAAATATTGACGCCTACCTCCGTGCATTTAATCCCATTAACGGGTACGTCAATGATAGTATCGATATTCGATACTTATACCTACCATTTATATTTAAAAAAAATAAACAAAAAATAATTAATCTATCAATATTATCGACGGGCATGTTTCCCTAGTGGTTCGCGATCCGTATTGCTAAGTTCGATTCCCACTCAGAATAAATATTTTTTGAAGATTACTATCATTTGTTCTGTGTCTAGGTATAATTAAGCTGTAGTATGTCAGTCAGCAAAATGTGGATTTTTAATATGTATGTGTGTGTTAGCTTTCTGTTACCAACGATTTAGCTTAATAGTAACGGCTGATAAGATTACGTAAATACTAAAAAACATAGAAACAGATTAGACTATAATGGCTTTTACAGCTTTCATAATCAGTCAAGTACCGAAGTGGAAAAGATTTTGACGTACTATATGTCGTTTTGCATTCAGCAGACCTTTTATAGAGCAGGCTCAAATATAGTTTTTTTTTTCGCTGTCACCTCACCGAGGTTTGCGGCGGGGTGGTGTGTCGGAATCGGACCGACTAAAACCACACGGAGTGCCACTCTGCGCTTGTAATGTCCGTTGTGAACAGTCATGATTAGACACATGGGCTGGCTCGACGGTAGTGATGCCACCGCCTAAGGGGACTAGTGTAAGTGTATTTCATTTCTACTCGCTCTCGACGGCGAGCGCATTTGGCGTTGTTATGGTGAAGATTTCATGTGGGCCAATCGAAACGCTGAACGCGCTCACCGTGACGATCGCATAGATGTGAAATAAACTCGCACTAGGGCCATTTAAAATCAGTGGCAATTCTTTTGTTGGTCTTCACCGGTGAGGTTACTAGAATGGGCCTCATGTAACCTTACTCAGTCGTCGTCATCGTCAATAGCCTCTAATAGTCAACTGCTAGACGTAGGCCTCTCCTTAGAAAGGAGGTTTTGGCCTACTATACCACGTTGGCCAGATGGGTTGGCAAAGGGTTTGTGTCAAGTGTTGCTTCTCTTTGCAGTGCTGTGGTCCTGCATAGATTGCTCCCTTAGTCGGCTCTTACGACACTAACGGGATAGATAGGGTTGGTGACACAACATGGATAAATACTCAGTTGACCTCCCCCTTAACTATGGGAGGTGGTTGAAGTGGCACTCAAAGGGCTGCAACGCACTTGAGGTGTCTATGGGCGGCGGTACTTATTTTCCAACAGGTGATTTATCTGCTCGATTACTCCTTATTCCATAAAAAATAATTCGAACAAGATCTCGTTGCAGTTCGACATCTTTACACAGAGTTCATTTGAGTTCAAAGAAGACAAGTTAATGATTCGTTATTCTAATTACAATATATTTTTGTAACTTGTTATTTCTAGTTATGCAAATTTATTCAATAAATGGAATAGTTTACCATTTAATTTGTGGCATATTATTTTTGTGATAGAAATAGCGCAGAGGAGCGCCGTCTTGACTATTAATAGGTATATATCTTCGTAAGAAACATTAATTGTGTGTATAAACAAAGCTAAGTATTTGGTACATGTCCTTCTATATATGATGAAAGGGTTGTTCACAAAGAATATCGTCGCAATGTAATATGTGCTCACTCATTGTTCTTGGTTGATGTATCTTTGAGCACACGCCTCTGAAAGTGTCATTGTTTTATATTTAATTTAATTCTATGATTTGTTAACACAATAACTCTTTTCTATGTACTAATATTTACTTAGCAAGATTAAAAACCGAAAAACTAATCTACAGTTTTTAAAAGATATACATTTAATTTTTAGGAATTTTATTTTATTCAACAGAACAAGTAATAATACCTTTATAACAGATAAATTTTCAATAATTACATTTAACTTATTACAATACATAACAAAATTGATGAACCATTCAAATAAATGATATGCGTTTCAGATACGCGCATAAAAAATCCGTTGGTTTATCAGTCTTTGATACCGCATAAATGTATAGTACTCGGGATGTGTTTATACAATATATGTCAATTATTTATTAAATTATTATATGTAATGTCGGTTATCGCAGTAAAATGTAGCCTATGCTACTCTACTAATGTAGCTTTCCATAGGTAAAATCATTTTTAAAGTCGGTTCAGTGGTTTAGGTGTGAAAGCGTAACAAACAAACTCACTTTCACATTTATGATTTAAGTATGGATTATTGTTTAAAATCTTATTTTTTTAATTAATAAGAACATAGTGTGTAAGTAATTATTAATAATTATTTCTTGTACATAAACACAAAAATATATATTTTATACATACATACATATAATGCCATATACCACAACCCCTCAGTTTCAGCGTGGTATAGTGCCAAAACCTCCTTTCTAAGGAGGGGCTTATGGCAAGCAGTGCACTATTAAAGGCTATTGATGATGAAGATTTTCACACCTAAATGTATGTAGTGATTTTGGTGATTTCAGGTTAAGAAATGCTTCAGAATTTGTTACAGTAATACGTAATTTTTATAGTATTGAAAATAAACTTATAAACAAATCATTAAGACACTTTTCTAGAAAAAAACCTTACAAATATAACAGCAGAATTTCGACAAAATTGCCAAAACACCGCTTTGCCAATAGCCTCAAGACACACTGTAAATGGTATTTACGTAACATACTTGGATCATATAAGTCTACTCTATACTTCGTTTTCATCCAGACTGCAGACTTACTGACCTTGGGCACTGTGCCACTTTACTGACCCAAAAAGGAAAATTTAAATGTCGGCCACGTAATTACTTAATATAATAGGACCTAAGCAGATTAGAAAAACGCCTAAAACTAAAATTATTTGTACTACGTGTCATGTAAAATTAATATATTATGAGAATATTACGTCTGCGCCTGCGCGCGTGTGTTAAATTTATTCCGTATTTAGACACCTATTAACCCATAACATTTTACTTACATAGTAAAATAGCAGAGCCTGTTTTCATTTATTGATTACATCACGCATAGAGACGACCACTGTGTTTAGTTCTGGCAATGACTCATACTCATATTATGTATGTATGTATGCGCCTTTATATTCTTGGCACAAAACATCGACGGAAGTGGCAATAACAAAATAATTTTATGAGCTTTGGAGTCGATGCACTCGTTTCAGTAAAGGCTGTTTAATGAGATGAAATTTTCGATCGCTAGAGATTTAAATCTTCTTTTAGTAATATGTATTATAAAAATAAATATGAAACATATAGCAGACCTCTTTTGAATTATAAATGTCTATGGTGAGCAACGTGGAATAACATTTTGACTATTTAGACAATAGACTTACAACAATAGTCGGTCTGTGTACTCATGAGCTTAATCTCTCAAAATGATCTAACCAATGATCGGCCGCATATGCGCCGCGTATTTCATTGCAAACTGTAATAATAAAAATATTAAATTTTAAAAGGTGAAAAATTTCCAAAAGATTAGATGATGGTGACTTAGGAGACGAAGTATACTTAACCTGTTTCTTAATCAAGATGTCTCGTCTGTAATACGAATCACAAGAAGTTGCGAAGTCGATAATGATGATTACAGGATTCAAATCTGGTCGGCTTTCTTCATGAATTGATTAAGGTCAAGCGATGTAACGTATCTACCATATTATATCTAACATATCTACACAAATACTTTGTTTATTGTTAAGTTATTTAAGAATTTGTCGTTTAAGGACCAAGCAGATGACATGCAAGTCTGTTGCGTGCAATTTAACCACGATAATATATGTATACCTGATAATTAACTATCATGATGAATTGTACACTGTATTATTTATTATATATTGTACTAGCTGACCCGTGCAACTTCGTCTGCGTCTCTCAATAGTAATAAATTTTCTCCGTTTTTGAAACATTCTTCATTGGTGCTCCGCTCCTATCGGTCTTAGCGTGATGATATATAGCCTATAGCCTTCCTCGATAAATGGGCTATCTAACACTGAAAGAATTTTTCAAATCGGACCAGTAGTTCCTGAGATTAGCGCGTTCAAACAAACAAACAAACTCTTCAGCTTTATAATATTAGTATAGATAAAAGTACTTGATTCCTTGACTACCTAAAAAACCAAAAATCTACCTTAGAACATTCATTTAGAAAGATGGAGCGAACACGTAATATCAGGAGAGTTTGCCGAGTATTTGATTTTATAATTGATTGATTTATTAGTTTTTATCAGATATGTATATTTTATTATGAGATCCTGTTCATCGTTCTCAAGTTAACAACTGACTAAAGGGCATATGTAACACATCTAAATACTTTATCAAATAATTGACGTCATAACTGACGTCATCCATCCTTGACCTTCATTCGCCATTGATTTCTTATTACGCACACAATCAGATATCGACAGTTATTCGATGATATACTAAAAGTGAAAGTATGTATGACGACTTTAAAAAAATTGTAATGAGTGACGTCAGTTATGACGTATAATGTTTCAATTATATTATATCAGCAAAGAAGCAGGCGGGTCACCTTAAACCACCACCACCACCAACAACCTATAACAGTCCACTGCTGGACATAGGCCTCTCCTTAGAAAGGAGGTTTTGGCCTACTATACCACGCTGGCCAAACGGGTTCGTATAGGGTTTGTTTCAAGTTTCCTTTTCTTAGCAGTGCTGTCGTCCTGCGTAGTTTGCTCCCTTAGTCCGCTCTTACGACACCCACGGGATGAATAGGAACGTATTCTTAATCCGTCACCACCACGGACACCTTAAACACCTGTAGCTTAAAAGACAAGACCATTTTGCCCGCCTCCTCAGAATTGCTGGAGGAGAGGAGAAACATCGTTTTTCCGCTCCTCCTCGTTATATCAATTTACAAACATTTTATGTCTAGGAGTTTTGACGTAATGTCGAAAAAATCGTGACACATTTAATAATAATGTTTTCGTAATAACGCTGGATATTGAAGTATTGGCTCTAATAAATTTGTTCCCACGACCTTTGTAGTTCAGCGGAGGTCGTTAACCTTTTGTTTGCTTTAGATGTCGTGTACTCTTTCTATAAATAGGCATTTCAAAATGTTCTATAAACCTTAATATATATAAATATATTTTCAGTCATGGGAATATATTAAATTTTACATAATATAGCCTTTACTATACAAATACTGGCAAAAGAGGGTTAAGTGAAATTTTAAGTACCCGGTTTGTAGACACTTGTAAACTCATAGATAACAATCCTTATCTATCAACTTCGTAAAAGGAGAAATGAAATTTTGCCAGTCCCTATCCAAATACATTAATTAACAGCATAAAATTGGTACGCAACGCAGCCGCGCAGGCGCCACAACTAGATGCGTGCGTAATTGTGATGCGTGTTTTTTTTTTAGTTATGCTTTTACGGGCTTTATGCATTTAAATATACTGGCAATCAGAACTTTAATGATCAAATAAATAGTTTAAATTAGAACATCTTACAAACCAAATCTTACCATTCGTTTCCAACGAATAATTTTACCGAAAAGATGTTATGAGAGAATTGAAATATTGCCAAATTCACTGATGATAGGAAGATATAGGTCGATGCTGAACTAGCAGGACTTTGGAACTCTGGAGAGCTAACCTTAAACCTGATGACGTAGTCAGGAACACACTTTGATTTTCCATATCTGCATTATAGATGACCAGTGCCAAAGGGCCTTAGTCACAATACTTTAAAAATATTTTTACCTAATAATATGTTTATGTGACGTAATAGAGAGCTGCATCGATAAAAGAGATAGCTGGTGCAGTTAACGGAGATAGAACGAAAAAGAACCATTAAATTTGATGTTAAAGATGAGACTCGATTCAATCCTTATAAACTGAACTCTGACATTTAGATGCTGTCTGACCTACTTCACTGGCCTGATTTGACCTGCCAATGCGTATTGGTCGATTTCTTTCTAGGGAAGAGTGAGTTGTAGCGTGATATACTTAAGGAGACTATATACACGCATTTCTTTATAATGATGATATTGAACAACTTTGTAAAAACTCTTGAGATGACTTGATAATATATAGAAATTCGGACAAGATGTATATTTTTCTTATTAATGGTATTGTTTATACACATGACTGGATGATGTGGAGTGGTGGTTTCGGTTTTACAAATTTATCAGTGTTCAGTGCTTAAGGCACGAAAACGTAACAGACATAGGTAGAAATTCGTTTTTCTTATATTAGTATAGAATTTCTAATTTAATATAAGTAGCATTAGCAGACATCGCGTTATAGAGAGCTGTTTTTATTACCATTTTTATACATTTTAGATACAAGATATTATAGGTGAACTTATGTTCTTACGTTCTATCGATATTTAAACAAAAAATCATCTTCAGCAGTTTTTACGTGAAAACATAACAGATGAACTGAAGTCAATTCTCGTATTAAGTCCCGTCAAAACTTAGAATTAGAATTGACCTTCAGGAGTTCCTTTCACATTTACAACATTAGTACGTACACAAGTATAGATAAGAAAAGGAACATTACAAAATTACTTAATGAATGTTTTCAATATTCAATATAGTACACATTTAGCTAGCTACAACGTCTCTCCATTGTATTACGTAAACGTGCGGAACTAGCGTGCTCTCCAATTTACTGGCGCAGACCCCGTAACACGATATTATCTGGATCGTATGTTGACACTCCACGGTTACACTGCACCATCTTTAAAGGTGAATATTGAATTACCAGTCGCTATTTAAAACATTTGGAGTCTTCTTAATTCTACTTGAGATGAATGTGAAGACAGCGTATGTGACACATCGAAGCTTATAGAAAGAAGCATGATGTAATCCGAGTCATTACTTTTTAACGACTTTCTACTCCTTGAGGTTTTTCTAGAGTCAGTTTAGATAACGTTTTCGTGCGCTAGATAAGTTGAAGGTTAGATGACAAGAAAAGCTTACTGTGAGCAGAACTAACTGCATTTGTATTTAAGTTTTCCATTTGATATGCAAGCGTGTAAATCTTGTATTGATACAGGTTATCACAAAAACTGAAAAACCAGATAACACGGATCAATATACATCGGTTTAAATAATAAAAAAAACATAGTACGAAAATACAGAAATGCAAATTTAGAACAAAATAAATACAACAAAACAATAGCCGAATTAGAACATCATTGTTAACATGAGTCGGTGAACTTTACGCGGCAGCGTCGCAATGTCGGCGACATCAAAGCGACGCCGCCGCCGCGACGAGCCGGCGAACTTTACATTCTTATTACCTACCTACTAATCACTTTACTTGCTTTTTAAAAACTATTTATTAAAAATACGATTTCTTTCACGTGTTTATTTTGGGAATGCTCGACTAGCTTCAGACCCGGCAGTACGTGTCACTCCTTGAAAAAGTAGGTACTTTGGTTGTCTCGTAATCTTTTTACCGCCCTTACAAAAATTCGGCAGTCCGTAGGACATACACGATTGATTCCATACCGCGGTTTGTCCGTAAACCTAAAGATGTGTTTTGATAGAGTTCCGTAAATTAACATCATGTCAGGATATCCCGCAGCTGTGAAGGTTACTCGCGGCATTATGGATGTTGATACCGATAACCCAAAAGACTAAAAAAGACTGACAGACACACAGAACCTAATATTGACACTATCAAAATAAAATTAGCGGGACTCGTTACAACACAAAGTCTTGCGCACACGATAACATTAATTGTTCACACAATTGCCGTGTATTATGACGAAAGCAATAAGACTAAACAATCATTAACACAACAAAACTCTTCTAAACAAATATCTCACGAACGACAACAATATTGTTATTACGCTAATTTTTCGTGAGCGCATCTACAAGGACACAGAACAGCATAACACTCGCCGATGGCCAAAGGCCGACTGACTGGACTTACTGGATGAACTAATTAAAAACGCGTGTCCTTCATCCTGATAATAATCAACAAATTTCTTTGGATTCGAGTGTAGTAAGCGGCAACGAGTGATTACCGCGCCGCTGATCGCCGGTCAATGTATTATGACTGCATTTACACATGTTGCAAGTTACGAAAACAAAAAAAATGTCCTGTTTCTAAACCACTGAATATTTATTGTTCATATTTTACAAATCGTCTAGAAATAAAGTGCAGAATGTGTGGTTTACAGATTCGTTAAAAAATACATCACATTCTGTATAATCCTAAAAGAAAAGGTTTCCGACATGATTTGCAACGGTTTTTTTGGATGGATTCATAACTCTTACCTATGAAAGAAAAACGCACTCCACGTCTGCTGTATTAAAGTACGGCCTACCGGAGTTGTCAGAAACTGCCTTTTAGGTTGTACCATTTTTTTTTTCTGTGCCGAAATCACCCCGGATACCACCTATCGATGGCATGTCGGACTCGAACCGACTAAAACCGCACGCCGTCTCGTGTACTAATAGCCGGGGAACCAGGTATACCCTAGAAAGGAAGGCCTGGTGCCCCGACATACCTCGGGCCATCTACAACAAGTAGACGACCCCCCCCCCCCCCCGTGTGGGAACCCCGTGTTCCCTCTGCTCCCTTGAAGCGAGCGCGCTTCGCAACGCGCTCGCCGCCACCCCGGCCTGCTTCTGCTAGGGTGTCAGATGGCCTCATCTGTCACCCTCAGGCCTGCGCTTATGGAGGACGGAGGTCGTTCTGCGACCTTCTGCGCCTGAGCCGCCTTCGGTACCTGGCCCGTTCCCGGGCGGGCCGGGAGAGTTCTAAACCTCTCCGAGCTTCGCGAGCGTAACTTGCTCGCAGAAAGAGACGGCAGAGTTCCACGCACTCTCGCTCCGCACGATAGCCGCAATCAGGCTATCGAGCGAGAGAACTCCCACTCCGATGGCCGCCACGGGGTCTCGCCTCTGCTCAACCAACGCCGGGCTTCTGCCAGCGTGTGGAGAGCCGTGTCCACGGTCTGGCCATCGCAGTGGTGGTTTAGGTTGTACCCTAACTTCAGCCATAAGGTCATGTAAACCATTAATAAGTTGTTTTAACAACTATTTATTCGTATTTTATGCGTTGGCGTACTGTTCATCCGACATCGTTCATTCAGTTTCCCAGTGATGTAGGGAAAGACAGGTCTCTCCGAATTCCGAGGAGTAATATGTGTCTCACTGAATATATTATGTAAAATTACGCTAGCGAAGCATATTATACAATAAGTTGTTTATTAACAATAGCAATATACCAATATAGTAAAAAAATAACAATACAAAATATTATTAACTATAATTTGCAGATTTTCCTTTTATTCCTAGATATATTTTTAAGTTAATCTACACAATTTTAATCTACCAGTATTTTTTTCCACAATACAATGGTTAATTCTGAATTGCTTAAATCAGAATAATTTATTCCCCTTATATGTATGAGTAATATTTACGTTACAACGACTTCAATATTATTTAGAAAGGAGATCCACGTGTTTTGTATTACCCGATCTCTATTTCTAATACGAAGCAATATGGGCATTATGCGACTGCGGGGGTGTTCGTGGGCGCCCCTAAGTAAGGCGTGCAAAGCACCGGTAATGCCTCCCAGGACAAACCGTTTTAGTTGAGTCATGCCTACGTTTTCCCACAAAAAAAAATCCGTTTAATATTATATTCACCATAACGTGGGTGTCTATGCTATTTAGGATTTTATCGTTCAACAGTTCAGATTGGCAATTAGCGATAAGCACTTTATATAAGCAAACCAGGTTAGCTAGCTAGTGTGTTCATATTCGTTTGACGGGGCCATACATGAACTTGTTTTTACATTTATTATATTAAATATCTATTGACATTGTTATATGAAATGACAGGGTTGAATCTTCTGTCGCATTTTAATAAATATCCCTTTAGCCTAGAGGTGTGGATTTTCCTTTCCTTTCCTTTCCTTTCTAAAGTGTAGATTAACTTAAAAAAGGTTTTATTGATGTTAGGACTAAGGAGAATCATTAATAATATAATTTATTCCGTCCTAAAATCAATTTAAAATTAAACCTAATATTGTTAATGTGAAACAACTGTTATTTGAGATTTTTAAATCTTGTTGCTACGCTATTCATAGAAGACACCGTTGTATGAAAAAAAACCGTAATATTTAGCATTTATTTATGAGTTTATAAAAAAAGACAACCTTAAACAGCGTTGGTAATTAATTAGCAAATTGTAAGAAAATATTAATCCTAAATTAGAGGCATTGCTGTTATTTTTACGAGATGTTTTTATTTATTACAAAAATATTTGGTCCGGTTATCATATTATGTTAACAAGTAATGTACGATTTTAAATATTTAAATAAACCAGTATTTTAAGTTAAACAAATGAGATGACGGGTCACCTGAGGGCCTAGTGCAAGTTTGTTTCACATCAATTTGCTCGTCACGGTGACCGCGTTCTGCGTTGGGATGGACCCGCGTTAAAATCTTAATGGTTTACCGGTTTGGGCTCCGGTAACCTCACTCTTTGGTTTTCCGTGAGGCCTTTTTGTCATTGGCTTGTCATGGCTCTCCCACTATAAAGTTAAAGTAATGTATCCCGTATACTCGTTATAATAGCCTCTACGCTACGCAAACTACGCAGGACAACAATGCAAAGAGAAGGAAAACTTGACACAAACCCTATATCAATCCGTTTGGCCAGCGTGGTATAGTAGGCCAAAACCTCCTTTCTCAGGAGAGGCCTATGTCCAGCAGTGGACTATTAAAGGCTGGTTATTTGACGTGATGTGAAAAGCCTCTAAACTATGACTGTTTGTTTCGCTAGCAGCTCAAAAGACTCTCCAGATCTTTCTCTTTGGTTTTCTGTGAGGCCTTGGTGTGATTCCGGTTGAGCCGGCTCTCCCACGATAAAGTTAAAGTAATATATCCCTTATACTCGTTGTAATAGCCTCTAAACTATGACTGTTTGTTTCGCTAGCAGCTCAAAAGACCCTCCAGATCTTTAACATCGAAATGAAGTCGAAGATGAAAGCGCACACGATGACTGAAGACATTGTATTCTGGAAGTGGATCTCGTTAAACACCCTGGCGCTGGTAACTAAAATGTCGGTGTACCATTGGTCTATGGAGGGTGATTCCACGCCGGTGAAGATGTTCGACAGGCACTCTTCGCTCGCTGACTGCCAGATAATCAACTACAGGACTGATCCAAAGCAACAGTGGTTGTTATTAGTCGGTAAGTGGTACATGAGTGTAGATCAAACGTGTAAAACTATTAGTAGAAAATAATTAAGGAAGCTAGAACAAGTTCAAGTTACATAATATCGAACAAGCAATTCACTTTCCATATGAGGTTATACTTTTGGACCTGATTAATTAATGTGTTCCACGTTTACAATTACAGGAAATGTGACATCACAATAGGTAGGAAGGTACCACAAATATTATGAAACTCTTGTAGTCTAACTTAGAGATGGCCCCTTGCAAAAACACTATTAAAGATATAATGGCAATATCGATATCTCACTATAGCAAAACTTTCCAAATGCTTGCATAATCAGCTCTTAGGAAATTTAACTTTACTTTAGAATCCAATACTGGATGATTCAAATAATGAATTATCTCAAATAACTAGCGTGACATTGCAGTTCTAACTTTACGTAACTTCTAAACGACACTATAGATGATCCTTTATTGTTCTCAGGCATTTCAGCTCAGCAAAATCGCGTGGTGGGAGCTATGCAGCTCTACTCAGTAGAGCGCAAGTGCTCGCAGCCCATCGAAGGTCACGCGGCTTCCTTCGCGACGTTCAAGGCTGAGGGTAACGCCGAACCTTCCACACTGTTCTGCTTCGCTGTCAGAACTGCTCAAGGAGGCAAACTGCATATTATTGGTGAGTTACACAAATTCTTATATACAGGACTTTCTACAGTCTTAGAATAATAATGAAATCTTATGGTTAGCTTAATGAAAGTTAGATAATAAATCAAATCAGCGCGGAATGTGTTTATTCTTAAATTTCAAAGTGCATATGAGGAAGTGTGATATTAATTCGATTGGAATTAGTTGGTGACAGGATGATCAACCACAAGGAGAATGGTATATAAGCGTTGGTGGAAATCCTAAAATGCACAGAAGCTACAAATGCTTCAGATGTTCCTGTTATTAAATCAATAGTTAATCACTTATTTTCTTCACAGAGGTGGGCCAAACTCCCGCGGGCAACCAACCATTCCCAAAGAAGGCGGTAGACGTGTTTTTCCCGGCCGAAGCACAGAACGACTTTCCGGTAGCAATGCAGGTGTCGCCGAAATATGACGTCATTTACCTCATCACAAAGTACGGGTACATCCACATGTATGATATCGAAACTGGCACGTGCATCTATATGAACAGGATTTCGTCAGATACGATATTCGTCACAGCTCCTCATGAATCAACTGGAGGGATTATCGGTGAGTTTTCCTTTAAAATGTACCAACTAGCTGTACCCTACTAGCTGTAGCTGCATTGATAGGAAATGAGGAACCAAACTGATGCGAAAAATAGATAAAATCTATCTTTGAAGCGGGTTGTATATTATGCCAAAAATGCCAAAAGCTGAACTTTTTGAGCTTTTGTGTTTGAAACAAACAAACCAACTTAACATTTATATAAATATATATTGTACAGCAAGACATGTCAGCTATGAAATGTTTGAGTATCATGTTTTTGCAAAGGGTAAGGTAATATTCCATCCGTATGGATATTCTATACATATCCGCCTACGCATATTTTAGTTAGCAAGTACAATATTATCTCTGTTCAGAATAGATAAATACCATAATTTTTAATAACCTGTATTTAGGGTTTGTAAACTCAGTAGAAGCAATTAAATTACACTTATTTGCAATAGAAATCTTATTATGCAAAACCTATTAGGACTTGAATCGTCTTATTGCCTCAAATCCTGCATGTTAATGTTAATTTTGAGATTTGTATTTAATTTTTAACGCCCTCAAGAGTAATGTATTTAATTAATAACTTTAGACAAGAAGTATTTCAAACAATATCACGAGACGTAAAGGTTATCACCTTTTTGTATCTTCATATTGTCTGGCGTACTTATGATAATAAAAAAACATAAACATAATATTATTATGATGCTTATTTGCAAATAAATAGTTCAGTGAATCATATGGGTTATTTCTTGTTTTCCACTCATGATCCCAATGCAATACGCTCATTAATTGCGCAATCTACATATCAAAAACGTTCTGCGATGTTTTTTTACCATTGCCTCCAGATTGGATAAACGGGTCTGGATGAAATTTAGCACAGAGACAAATTACAATCTGGAATAGCACATAGCTTTTAACCCGAATAAAATTATGTACAAAATTGATATTAACGCGGGCAAAGGCGCGGACAAAACCTAAAATATCTTTGTTAATCACAGCGCCATCTAATGATAAAAAAATGGTACAAAATATTACTACTGAACTATGAGACTTATAGGGTTACGCATTAGTATGAAATTAACGTGCAAGTGTATATTATGAATATGTGTAATATTTGTCCAAATACCTGACAGTTTGGCAAAAAAATTTAATGAAAAATATTCATATTATTAATTTTCTACTCGATCATTTTAACATCAGACCGCAGCAGATTAAAGAGAATATTGCATACTTTTCCATTTACGCTTTTCGAAAACAGGATAATTTTTTGTCTTGAAGTTCTAAAAAAACTTATTTTTTTGTCAAACATGAGCGTTTGAATTTGTACTAAAGGAGTTATAAGTAGACACTATTACTATAGCCGTCCAAGAAAGTGTAAATAAGGTGAAATATACCTGCACATTCGAGGACGTTTTGGGTGCACGAAAAATGGAGGAGGTTAATCCTAGACTAAACTTATTGGATTAATTTATTCATCTTAACACCAAAACTTATTGCGACTCGCGTCATCCACTAGTAAAATGGGTCAACGAACCGGTTGATAAATAAAAGATGTAACTAGAAGCGCAGTTAATTTGCAGGAGTGTAATATCGATATAGTTAAGCAGAATCGTAAATGACTGATATTTTATTTAGCATTATCCCTTTGTCCTGGACAGTTCACGACATGTATGTTCTTATTTTGAAAACTGCCACAACACTTTAGTTTTAATTTTCTTTTTTTGTTTAGGTGTAAACCGTAAGGGCCAGGTGCTTTCTGTCACAGTAGAAGAGGACTCGATAGTTCCTTACATCAACACGGTTCTCCAAAATCCTGAATTGGCGCTTCGATTAGCTGTAAGAAATAACCTCGCGGGTGCTGAGGAGCTGTTCGTTAGGAAATTCAATATGCTTTTCACCAACGGACAGTATGGAGAAGCAGCCAAGGTATTGTACTACTTACGTAACTTGGTTTAAGACCCATAATACTATCGTCATGTAAGATGGACCTATGATGTACTGTTATTGAAGCTTTAATTCAAAGGACCTTAACACTGGCCACTATGATTTCAATGAAACCTATGTTAGTCATTTTTAGTTTTATTATAATTGGGCGATCATAAAACATTGCTATAAGCAAAACTGCTATCAGCAGACAGCAGTCTGTAAGGTGTCTTATGCCTTTAAAATAGTCTAAGAATTTAGTTATTTTCTCAAGCATAATTTCATATCAAATGTAGTTGTGTATATAATTTGTCTTTGGTTTTTCAATAGTTCGCAAGTTTTATTGATGGTGTACATCAACTTGCGAACTATTGAAAAACAATGCAATATAATCTACTATAAATTAGTTTTCTAAGGTAAATGACTCCTCATTTATACGATGGTGTGGTAAACTGTGTGACTGATATAATTTATGTATGAAGTATCGGTTGGTTAGCGGTGTGATCGATATAAATACGTCATCGGTCGTACATATACAATTACTAAGGAATTAAAAAACGCGTATTTCTTTTAAAGCTTGTGATCTATTAGATCGCCTGTGTATTATGTTATTATGTGAGCGTAAAACATACTCGATGGATCCGTGGCGGGTTCAGCTGCGTAAGATGTCTTTAATACAAACTCATATTATACACATATTATTTCACCCCAAATTTTGCAGGTTTTATTTTCCATGTCTGTTCATAAATTCATAAAAATTAGTTCAGCAGATTAGGCCAGAAAAATATTCTATCAGTAACGATTTAGTCTTCTAATATAAATAAATAAGGTCTTTAGCAGACTGCGTTATAGACAGTTTTTTTTCTAAATTTTATTTCTTGTTTTGCTTCTTAGGTAGCAGCAATGGCGCCTAGAGGCATTCTTCGTACTCCGCAGACAATCCAACGGTTTCAGCAGGTCCCTACACAACCGGGCCAGACGTCGCCGCTACTTCAGTATTTCGGAATTCTGCTCGACCAAGCCCAGCTTAATAAGTTCGAGTCATTGGAGTTATGCCGTCCCGTGCTGTTGCAAGGTATATTGAGAAATACAGACACCAAGGCATAAACTGATCCAATCATACGACCATAACCAAAAATTCAATCATTCAAGTCATGACATTGCTTGTAGCTTCAGAAGACGTAAATAATAATGTTCCGTTAAGTCTTCTACATCCCTATCCCATATATGTAAAAAATGATTTTTAATTACTCAAATGTTACAGGTCGCAAGCAACTTCTAGAAAAATGGTTAAAAGAAGAGAAACTAGAATGTTCTGAAGAGCTTGGTGACTTGGTCAAGCAGGTTGACCCTACACTTGCTCTGTCAGTGTACCTACGTGCAAATGTTGCCAGCAAAGTAATACAGTGCTTCGCCGAGACTGGACAGTTCCAGAAAATTGTTCTTTATGCCAAGAAGGTTAGTAAGTCCTACCATCCACACATGGAGATACGTTTAGAGAAACGGGCTAATACACCAATATTCCCCCTTTGAAATGTTTTACGAAAATATTGTAATGTTTATAATAAAAATGTTAGCTGTAAAATTTCAATATCTTCCAAAGGAGTTTCGTAATTTGACACACATACATACTTATCCCTATTCCAGTTTATAAAACAAATCTTTAAATTATCGTTACCCATAAAAATATTTTTTACCCATCAGGTTGGCTACACCCCAGACTACATCTTCCTTCTACGCTCAGTGATGCGAACAAACCCTGAGCAAGGCGCCGGCTTCGCAGGAATGTTGGTCGCTGAGGAACCTCCCTTAGCCGACATCAATCAGATCGTCGATGTGTTTATGGAACAGAATATGGTCCAGCAGTGTACCGCTTTCCTTCTAGACGCGCTTAAGAACAACAGGCCTGAGGAGGGGCCTTTACAGACTAGGTATGATATATTAAGACCCTCTTTCATCAATATTACACAAGAAAGTAAGCTTTAATTTTTAGACCATAAATCATGTCATTCTATTTGAGACAATATGGCCTTTATTAACTGAAGTGCATCTAGATTGTCAAGAAATCAAATTTTAGTTGTTATCTTTGAGTCATACTCTTAGTGTCTGCTCATTTTTGTCGGAATCTAGAAAACTAGAATTCTTAATGTGTTCTTAAAATTTTATTTCGGACAAGATAAAAAAGTTCTAGTTGGAGATTTGGTCATTTTTATTTTAGACTAACAAGATTATTATTTCTTATAAACATTTGCTCCTCGTTCATACCGGCTCCATATAATTAATATATTTTTATTTCTTTTAGTTAGTGAACAAACGTATAATGTTGTTTGTGTTTGTTCAGGTTGCTAGAAATGAACTTGATGTCGGCCCCACAAGTGGCGGACGCGATCCTGGGCAACGCGATGTTCACGCACTACGACCGCGCGCACGTGGCGCAGCTGTGCGAGAAGGCCGGCCTGCTGCAGCGCGCGCTCGAGCACTACACCGACCTCTACGACATCAAGCGCGCCGTCGTACGTACCACCTTGCTATATTCGCTAATGGGCCTAAGTGGATTTACTGTATTTCCAACTCCTCCAATTTTCTTCTGATTAATTTCGTTGCGGGTTCCAAGACAGTTTAATTTCTTCCTGGGACTTCCCGAGTGTCATAACTCGGTGTGTTCGTGGGTCACTGCTGTGGATCCTGGTGTACAGGAGTTACAGTGGTGGGCGTGTGGGTGGGATTAGTCCCAATAAATGGGCCTCCTCGACCGGACCGATACCGAAAACCAGGCCTATGATTATGAGGGGTGATACTCAAAAGACGCCAACGCACTTGCGACTCTCGTGTCACTGACCATCAGGTGTCCATGGGCGGCGGTAGTCACTTACCATCAGGTGACCCGTGTGCATTTAAGTCTTAGCTCCATACTAACCGAAAATATTTTGATCCAACAGGTGCACACCCATCTCCTTCCCGCCGACTGGCTAGTCACATACTTCGGAAGCCTATCCGTCGAAGACTCCTTGGAATGTCTGAAAGCTATGCTTCAGGCCAACATTCGTCAGAACCTACAAATCTGCGTGCAAATCGCCACCAAGTATCATGAGCAGTTGACCACAAAGTCCTTGATAGAGTTGTTTGAAAGCTTCAAGACTTACGAAGGCTTGTTCTACTTCTTAGGGTCCATTGTTAACTTCAGCCAAGATCCAGAAGTACACTTCAAATATATTCAGGTGTGTAATAATATCTGTATTAATTTATTATTATATATAACATTTATTTCCCCACCCACCTAAAAGTTATGACTTCTATTTCTTATTTTTAGTGT
Organism: Arctia plantaginis; assembly: GCA_902825455.1. Classification (NCBI taxonomy): domain Eukaryota; kingdom Metazoa; phylum Arthropoda; class Insecta; order Lepidoptera; family Erebidae; genus Arctia; species Arctia plantaginis. Next base: position 4,601,808 of record CADEBD010000327.1, on the reverse strand, counting down.
TATCATATCATATTGTTTGTGAATAAGAATTGAATTATGGATTGCACACAAACAATGTGGGAATGTTTAAGAATTATATGTGTAAGCAGGGCTAATGTAGGTGATTTTTGTGTCCCTTAGATACGTTGAAGCTTTGTTCAGGGTATGCTTGTATAGTTCCATACCATTTAATAAAATGTCATGGATGCAGTGTTCAAATAACATTTATTCAATGGGTTTTAGTAGATAAAACCACCAGTCAAATAAACAACATCACAAACATTTTCATTCATACTTTTAGGCTGCCTGTAAGACTGGTCAAATCAAAGAAGTAGAACGCATTTGCCGAGAATCTAACTGCTACAACGCCGAGCGAGTAAAGAACTTCCTGAAGGAAGCCAAGTTACCCGACCAGCTGCCTCTGATCATCGTGTGCGACAGATTCGACTTCGTGCACGACTTAGTACTGTACCTGTACAGGAACAGTCTGCAAAAGTATATTGAGATTTATGTCCAGAAGGTAAGTGTTTTTCTCCTAATAGCTTTTTAGGAAAAAATGTATTTAGTAATTGATTTAAGATTGTTATTTTTATTTATCATTGGAGCAGTTGGAGTAAATAAATATAGTTAGAATACAGAATAAAGCCAATATTTATGATCCTAAGTATTATGGATTTAAGAGTAGTAATTCGCCACCATTCTTAATAAGAGTGATCAAACTAATACAATGTATTTTGTACTAGGTGAACCCATCCCGTTTGCCGGTTGTAGTAGGCGGTCTATTGGATGTTGATTGTGCAGAAGACATCATCAAGAATCTAATTCTGGTGGTGAGAGGACAATTCTCTACTGATGAGCTAGTGGCTGAGGTGGAGAAGAGAAACAGGTGCGTTTGCGTAGCTGAAAATCTAGTACAGTAATTAATTAATTAGAGAAAAGATTATAATCCCAAGTTCAGTAAAATATCTACTGATACAAAATGAATGAATGTGTATTAAAACAGATTTTACGTTATTTTAATACAGAGGAAAGACTGAGCTTGCATTAGGCTCAAGCCTGGCAAAAATCGTCTTGATGGTTAATGTCGTAAATAAATATACTAATCTGTGTGAGAACCTTTAGTGTGCGATTGAGGCTCAGTAGTTCCTATGTATTTTGGTTGATCTTCCCTACATGGCACCACTAATTTATGCTATGTATGTATTTATTGTATAAAATTATAAGTGACGCGATGTTTTCAGACTGAAACTGTTGCTCCCATGGTTGGAGACACGCGTACACGAGGGCAGCAACGAACCTGCCACGCACAACGCACTCGCCAAGATATACATCGACTCCAACAACAACCCTGAGCGGTTCCTCAAGGAGAACCAATGGTGAGTTATGAATTTGCTATCACCATCATTACACATCAACAGCCTCTGCTAAACACAGGCCTCTCTTTAGAAAAGAGGTTTTGGTATGAGGACAGTTTTGTATAAGGTTTGTATCAAGTTTTCCTTCCAGCCTCTAATAGTCCACTGCTAAACATAGGCCTCTCCTTAGAAACGAGGTTTTGGCCTACTATACCACGCTCGCCAGGTGGGTTGGTATAGGGTTTGTGTCAAGTTTTCTTTCTCTTTGCAGTTCTGTTGTTCTGCGTCGTTTCCTCTCTAGTCGGTTTTCGACACCCACGGAATAAATAAGGGTGGTGACACTCCGTATTCTTAATCCTATACACTACACAAACACTTAGTCACTACACAAACATCTGCTATATCATTTTCTAAAACAGAATTCTAGAGAAAGATACTATATTATACTAGCTTTTACGCGCGGCCCCGCCTGCGTGTATAAGCTAGTATACACGCAGTAATCGGTAATCTTGGTTAAAAGACGCTTCTAGAGGGGTAACATAGCAGACACAGTAAAGGTCGCAAGGAGTACTCTTACTCTATCACCGATGGACCCGGCACCCGCACGGTGAATCCATGGAACGCCAAAAAATAGGTCTGAAGTGTATAGTAAGGTGTGGTGTGGTGCAGGTACGACTCGCGCGTGGTGGGGCGCTACTGCGAGAAGCGCGACCCGCACCTGGCGTGCGTTGCGTACGAGCGCGGCCAGTGCGACCGCGAGCTCATCGCCGTGTGCAACGACAACTCGCTGTTCAAGACGCAGGCGCGCTACCTCGTGCGGCGCCGCGACCCCGACCTGTGGCTCGACGTGCTCGCCGAGTCCAACCCCTTCAAGCGCCAGCTCATCGACCAGGTACCTGCTCACGCGCTGACGGAATACGACTAACCCCATAACTCAATTAGCGATATGAGAAATTGATAATAAATTGAATGCGCAAAGTATGACAGAAATAAAAAAAATAAGAAAGAGAAAGTAACATAGTTTTTAAATATATGGATTAAGTAATGTCAATAATGGTTCAGGTTGGTCAGGATCGCATTAGTCGAACTGATTGTTCCGTAATAAATTCAAAACCATTAACAAACAAAGAAATTATATGCTTTCAACTTATAAATTGAAATATTGCAGGTCGTCCAAACAGCGTTGTCTGAAACTCAAGATCCAGAAGACATCTCTGTTACCGTTAAAGCATTCATGACAGCTGATTTACCAAATGAGCTCATTGAGCTATTAGAGAAGATTGTACTGGACAACTCAGTGTTCTCTGACCACAGGAACCTGCAGAACTTGCTCATACTTACGGGTAAGCAAATTAAGTTCTTAATATTATTGTAAAGTGAAAGTAAGTTTTTCAATTTATTCAATCAAACTCAATTGCGATTTTGAAAAAAAAAATGTTTTTTTTTTAATAATTCGCCATTTTCTTTAAAAAATTATAAACAAAAGTAGGCAGCTCTCTGATTCTCTTTTATTTTTTAAGCTTTTACGTTACGGATAAGGTTGGTCGTCACTTTGATGTACAAACAAAACTCAAATCTCAAATACGAAATGTTTACCTATTTATTTCTTTAGGATTTAAAGATGTTCGATATATACTTTATCGATTGAAATTTGTTTTATTTAACAGCTTTGTGTTAATTTTGTAGCAATAAAGGCGGACCGCAGTCGTGTGATGGAATATATCAACCGGCTGGACAACTACGACGCTCCCGACATCGCTAACATCGCCATCAATAATGAATTATACGAGGAGGCATTTGCTATCTTCAAGAAGTTTGATGTCAATACTTCGGCTATACAGGTAACAAAACTGTACAGGTATAAAAACTGTTAAACCTAAATTGAAATGGGATATATGATGATAATTTCAAGATTTACTGCAATTTAATTTTAAAATTAACCTTTAATTTCTATGAAAATAAATTTACTCGTAAAAACTTTAAGCTATAATCAACTTGATTATTACTTTCTCAGGTGCTGATAGAACAAGTAAAAGACCTGGAGCGCGCATACGAGTTTGCCGAGCGCTGCAACGAGCCCGGCGTGTGGTCACAGCTGGCCAAGGCGCAGTTACAGCAGGGCTTGGTCAAGGAGGCTATCGACTCGTACATCAAAGCAGATGACCCTTCGGCGTATATGGATGTCGTGGACACAGCGACCAAGCGAGAGTCGTGGGAGGACCTTGTTAGGTATCTACAGGTTCGTACAATTGTTATTTATTTACTTATTTTGGTACTTAATGAACTTGATTCGCGTGATTTATCGCCTAGATTGTCATTTATAATCGGAAACCAAGTAGCATGGGGCATGACAGTTGGTTTTTTAAATTCATAATAATAATTATTAATAATAAGAATAATTTAACATCATGGTCGCTTAACTATTTGAGATTACATTATAAGTTAAGCATGACATCAATTTGTCTGTGACGCTTACACACTTGTAATAAAGTAAGTTATAGATATATTATTCTACTTTAGTGGCTTACATATTTCGGTAAATTAAAAAACCAAGTCATTACCATTCACTTGCTTCTGCTGTCTTTTAAGTGTTCAGCTGAATTCTCATAAGGGTTGTGTAACCTGAACCTTATAATTTAGTGTCTGAATGAAAAGAATGTTCTGCTATGTTTATAGAGAACTATGGAAATAAGAAAATCGTTCTATGAATACGAACAGATTTTATAATATGACTAAGCAGATAACAAATGTCATATATTTATTTTACACGATGTGTGTGGTGTCAGATGGCGCGCAAGAAGGCCCGCGAGTCGTACATCGAGTCGGAGCTGATCTACGCGTACGCGCGCACGGGGCGCCTGGCCGACCTGGAGGAGTTCATCTCCGGGCCCAACCACGCCGACATACAGAAGATCGGCGACCGCTGCTTCGACGACCAAATGTACAACGCCGCTAAACTCCTCTACAACAATGTCAGCAATTTCGCGAGACTCGCCATCACGCTTGTGCACCTTAAGGAATTCCAGGGTAAGTCAATACTGTACTAATTTTTCATATTCAATATTATTTTAGTGATGATTAAAAGTTTCATGTTTCAAGTCATATAATTGAAAACAAAAATTCTGTCACAATAATGTAATAAGGGTTTAAAATAAAGAAAAAGGTAAGGGAAATGTGAATAGAATATATTACTATTGGTTGTAATATCTCATTGTCTAGATGAAATTTGGCACAGAGACAGATTGTATTCTAGAATAGCACAGACTCCTTTTATCTAAGAAAAAATTATTAACGAAATGACATTGAACGCTAGTCAAGCCGTAGGCAGAAATAAATAGCGTACAATCCGCTATATGGTATGCCATTAGCATTTTCAGTGAACACTTATAATACCACTCATGAATTACTAACTGCAAAAGAATCGCAGACTTAATAAATTAGAAATAAAGACCCAGGTTTATTAATCGTTATTTTCTACAGCATTGAGTGCCTTCTTCTTCACACATTTATAAACAATGTCATTTTAATACATCAGAAAATATGATAGCAATTGAAACGCTAGATATGGTTAGTGACCCTGGTTTGATTGCCACCCAGGACAAATAACTGTGTGATGAGAAGGTCATTTGTTCTGTGACTGGGTGTAATTAAACTATAATATGTGTGTATTTAGAAAAATATAACTACGTTTATCAGTAGTCTGGTTACTATGGTAACCAGACTACTGATAAACGGCCACTTGCTCAGCCTTGTTGGAATGAGACTGCCATCATTATATGTGTATGAACAATATGTAAATGTGCAGGCGCGGTGGACAGCGCGCGCAAGGCCAACTCGACGCGCACGTGGAAGGAGGTGTGCTTCGCGTGCGTGGACGCCGGAGAGTTCCGCCTCGCGCAGATGTGCGGCCTCCACATCGTCGTGCACGCCGACGAGCTCGAGGACCTCATCAACTATTACCAGGTACATATCACAAAAAAAATATCCTTGATTTCATTTATATCTCTACTGTTTACAAATGCTCTTACTTAACTTACTTTTAAAATTTTCACCAGGACCGCGGCCACTTCGATGAGTTGATCAGTCTACTAGAAGCTGCCCTCGGCCTGGAAAGAGCTCACATGGGCATGTTTACAGAGTTAGCCATCCTTTACTCCAAGTACAAGCCTGCCAAGATGCGAGAGCACCTCGAACTGTTCTGGTCGAGAGTCAATATTCCTAAGGTGAGTTCTATAGAAATATTAATAAGAAAAGACAATGCCGCGCCAAATAGGTCTTTAAAGATAAATAAAATAAATATAACATCAACCAATCTTACTGACGATATTCCGGTCGAATAGCAATTGTAATTGTCATGGGGTTACATTGAAGGCATATGATGTCTTCAATTTAAGTTAGTTGAGTTTTTTCTGATTCAGAAACTTATGAGATTTTTCATCTACGTCGTCGTCATCATCATCATCATCAACAGCCTTTAATAGTCCACTGCTGGACATAGGCCTCTCCTTAGAAAGAAGGTTTTGGCCTACGTGCACGTCGTTAACGTGCTTTTAATTAATCGACTACAGAGTTAGTTCACATGCGACTTATATAATCACATAGGTACATTACTCAACACTTTTTGTTGGTGTTGCAGGTGCTCCGTGCGGCCGAACATGCACACTTGTGGTCGGAACTAGTGTTCTTGTACGACAAGTACGAGGAGTACGACAACGCGGCTCTAACCATGATGCAGCATCCTACTGAAGCGTGGCGAGAAGGGCATTTCAAGGATATTATCACAAAGGTAATAGAATATCATGCAATTTAAAGCAAACATCCAAACTATATACACACTGTTCTGTAATGTACATGATGAAAGACGCAGAGTACTTCTTATAGCTAGAATAGAACTTTAAACGAGACGAAAGTTTACATACGCAGGCAAAGAGGCTCCAAATTTCATCCTTAGTGCGATATTTAAAAAGTAATTCAAATGCGAACATAAGTTGTTTTTTTTTTTATATTTCACATCCTAAAAAGAAGTGGTGAAAGTTACAGCATATTTTAGATACACATATTTAAGGATTCCAAACACTATGAAATCCATTAAAAAAGCTGATCACAGAATGTAGAAAAAAAAGCTCGTAAAGATATTATGGATGAGACTGAATTTGTTGTTTACTCTTTCGTGCATTAACTTCTTAATCGGTAGGAATTCAATTTTGCATATACCTTCTCAGAGGTACTGTATGCAAATATGAAAGAGCAGTAAACCTAAAGTGGTGTTAAGCAAATAGAATACTAATTACAAAAAATTGCTAACAGGTAGCCAATATGGAACTATATTACAAAGCCATACAATTCTACCTGGACTACAAGCCGCTGCTTCTGAACGACCTGTTGCTAGTACTGGCACCTCGCATGGACCACACGCGAGCTGTCACGTTCTTCACTAAGGTGGGACACCTGCAGCTGGTAAAGGCGTACCTGCGGTCGGTGCAGAGCCTCAACAATAAAGCTGTCAATGAGGCACTGAATTCGCTACTTATTGATGAGGAAGATTATCAGGTATACAATTTCTTCAATTTTATTTCTCTCTTAGGTACCTTAAAGCGATCCTTTTGAAATTTATATAAAACGTCGAAGTCAGGGGAACTCAGTATAAATTTTGTATGCTGAAGTTGCTTTTGTGCCTACTGCAAGCAGTTACATGGTACTTAACTCCAAACAGCTAAGCTACATGCTTGTGTTAGGGTGACGCTACGTCGCTTCCAATTTTTTATTTGTAGTTATTGTATTATTTGGTCATATAATTTTAAACGTCAATTGCAGGGACTAAGAACGTCGATAGATGCGTTCGACAATTTCGACACAATCGCACTCGCGCAGCAGTTAGAGAAACACGAACTCACCGAGTTCAGAAGAATCGCCGCTTACCTCTACAAAGGTATGGATAGATTTAGTTTTTTTTTATTTACGCCAAGTTTAATGCTTTAATAAAGATATATTTAGCTAGGTAATTAATTAGAAGTAATGTATGCTATTTACATAGCACATTATTGCATATCATATATGCAAATCACTAATTCCGGCAATCGAAGGCGGTTCTCGGGATCGCACACAGTCATAACAGCCAAGCAGGCAAGACTAGAAAGTGGTTCAAATATATAGCAATACAGTAAACATGTGTTTAAATAACTTGAGATGACTAACCACTAGAACAACCTGCCATAATATTATTGTGTCGTAGGTAACAACAGATGGAAGCAGTCTGTGGAGTTGTGCAAGAAGGACGCGCTGTACGCCGACGCCATGGAGTACGCGTCCGAGTCGCGCCAACCCGACGTCGCCGAGGAGCTGCTTAACTGGTTCCTCGAGAGGGACAACTACGAGTGCTTCTCTGCTTGTCTCTATCAGGTATATAAAACTATAAATAAAACTTGTTTTATCTTATGCCGACAAATACCTATTATTTTATCTCATTTAATACCAAAAAAGGTTTTTGCCTTGACAGGAAAGTTAAAGGAATCAATAATAAACCAAGTCTTCATCATCTTGGGTTGTACGCCCGATTACCATGATGGGGCAATTGTAATTCTCCACAGATAATTTTTCAGAAGTTTCCAGAAATCTAAAGACAAATGATATTGAGTATGATTAAAGTTATCAGTAATCACAAGATCAAAACGTCCATGTGCATATTTGTCATCTTGGTGGTTACAAACATCGTCAAAATATTTAGATATGAAGTCAGCATGGTCAGGCCATGTGCCTAATCTTAATCTATTGTAAAAACTTCTAACTCCAGTTTATCATTTTTATGTTTGTTAGATCGTAATGTGACTGTTTCCAATCACAAATAAGCATCTCTCATGATTCTCTGTTTAACAGTGCTACGACCTCCTGAAACCCGACGTTGTAATTGAATTAGCATGGAGACATAACATCATGGACTTCGCTATGCCCTTCCTTATACAGGTAAGGAAAATATAATATAGTGATTGATTAGTTTATAAGTAAAATATTTACTGGGAAAAAAAAAATTATATGAACCTAAGGAACATAAGATCTGTTGACGACGGCTAATATCCCTTGTGAGCTGACGTCAGTGCGTCTAGCCGAATCTGATAGTCACCTTTGGGCTATGATAGCTACGATTTTACGATATCTGGTTTTCGGTTCATTTACAATTAGTTTTGTTATATAACACCTACACAATATTCAGGGTCTGCCCACTTAACTTAACGGTGCTGAACGTATATTCTTATTTGCCTACCTAACGTGCCACGAGAGTGATCTAGTCTATATTAGTCTTTTATTTAATTTTCCATTTTTTAATGTTTTACTTTACTTTCTTTTTTATTCGATCTTTTTTCTGTATCTTGTTTTCTCTTCTTTTTAGTCCTTAAAAGTTACATACTGACACATCAAATTCTCGGTATATTTAATGATGCCATTGTTTGTCTCTGTTAATTAAAAATATAGTGTTGTTTTGTCCATTCTTCTCATAAGGCTCAACCCCTTGAAAATGGGCAGTTGTAGATTGCAGAGGCATATAAGAGATACTAGATACATATATATTTAGTTTGCTAAATATTTGACAAAACATAGATTGTTGCTATTGTGTGTTTATCTATGACTTTAGAATCTACACAAGAGACGATTTAAAATAATTAAAAAAAAAATATGAATTCAAGGTATTTTGAGTGTGTAAAACGTCAAACTATTATAAATATTTTCTAGTGTTTCTACATTCTTCTATAGACATCATTTATCTTTTAGAGCTATTGAAGACAACACTAAACACATAAATGTTCTTACAGACTGTTCGAGAGTTAACAACAAAGGTTGAAAAACTGGAGGAGGCTGACGCTAAGCGCAGTACAGAGAGCGCCGAACATGAAGCTAAACCCGCCATGATCATGGAGCCACAGCTTATGCTTACTGCTGGTTAGTACACGGTAGTCATGTCATGTAGATGAGCCATAGTTCTCTTTAATCTTAAACTCTGTATTAATTACATAATACTAAGAACTGGCAAATTTTACCTAAACAAATTGAAAATTTCCAACTCAATTAAAAAGTATTTCGCATTACTTCAGTGTGGAACCATATTAGTAAACCTATATATAATATTAAGCTTTGCTTTATTATAAAACCAAAAATCTTTTAACAATCATCACAAATTACACGAAACCAGACTAAACCTCACTGCATTCTAAGGAAAATTGCACACATAATTAGTGAATATTTTCCAAATACGACTGCAAAACTGGAGAACTAGCTAGTAACTCACAATAACTTATTTTCAGGTCCATCGATGCAGTACCCAGGCGTAGTACCCGGGGTAGTCCCAGGAGTAGCAGCGCAGGCGTCTCCCTATGCGTATGCGGCGCAAGCACCTTCCCCCGCGCCCTACCACGGGTACGGCATGTAGGGACACCCCTACCTGGGGCCCGACACACACCCCATACACGCTCGCACCCGTCTTATGAACTAGATTAAGTTTTCCCATGATTTTTCGTCGGGATTCATCACTTTGATTAGAGGATGTGTCTACATTGTCAATGGGATACTTCTATTTAAACGTCTAGGATAAACGTGCAGACGTGTAGGAAATCCTATTTTATTGGCAGATAAATCTTCACCGATCTGAAAAGAATGCCACTGTAAATTGCCTATAAATTCCCTCAGTATTTCTTGGCAAACCAAATTACGTACTAAGTAATACAGATCGTAAACAGATAAAGAAGTTTTAGGCATTTTATTCTCTTTTGTTACATTAGAAAACATTTGATACATTACTCCCAACAATGTGATCAACAATCAAATGTTTTATAATGAAAACAGAGGCATTTTTTTAGGAACCAAGGCCTAATGTTTCTTTACACAATCCATTGAAAAAAAAAAGTATTATCAGCGGTCGAGCGTGGCTCAATGTACACGCGGGGCCCACGCGATACTGAACTAAAATATTGTTAGCCTGTACAAATTATATTAATATATTTGATTGCTAAGTAGCTCTCATTAATACAAAGTGCTTTATTTTTAAATCGTGTATGAGAGTTATATAGAAGTTATAAAAAATTGTCGCTTACGTCGATAAAATTAACTACTTATTCGTGTAGTAACTTACACTAATATGTTAATGCCGTTATTAATCAATTTAAATGTTCAGCGATCATGTATCTATTATAGGATTGTAATGAGAGCATCTATGGCCAAAGCCTGTTCTATTGTTGTTTGCTGTAGTGAATTCATTTCATTCTTGTTTTTGAGCGTTTGGTAGACATTTGAAATAAGCTGGCCTGTGATGATTGTTTCGTTTGAGACGACATAGTCATCACTATAAGAAGTATTTTATACACATCCAGTTTAATCAAAGCTGATCTGCCTAACGACCAGTGTAGACAATAGTCTAGTATCGTTTTGTAGGTAAATCAAAGTATTAATCCTTGCTATTTTATACATGAATGAATCCAATTATTTCATTCGGACATACTCGTTACAATCCTATGTATCTAAAAAAAAGAGAAAATAATTGAATTGTAAAATACTTTGTGTATGTTTAGTAGCTGATGTTATGGTAGAATACAGAGTTGTGACCAAGAATAGTGTCTATCGCCACTTTCGCGTATACATGTAATATACTTTGGTTTATGTATATAATGGTCTCCCAAGATGAAAGATTATTAAATTATGATGTCCAAAGTACCTACCAATCGAGACAGTTACATTTGAAATTAGAAGTAAAAGTGTATTTGTTTTAATTTTATTTAAAATTATGTTAAAAAAATACCACAATATCTTTTTTACTAAAATATATCTATAAAATAGACTGAACACAGATTTGCCCAACCCAGTGGCAGTGCAATACCTTGATTGAATCCTCTAATAACTGCACTTCTATTATAAAAATATTGTTATATGTATATAATGATTTCCACATTGATACGAGCCAGTTGAAATTTGAAATATTTGGCCGCGTGCGGTTTCTACGGTAAATGAATATCTAGATATGTTTAGATTTAGTTTAGGCAGTACTAGTGTTATGTTGTTTTGTGTAATGTGTGCCTGAAGTGTGCAAGCTACTGAGTGCTTAGTTTGGTTGTCATCTACACATCGATATGCCTTCACTAGTTAGTTAAGTGACGCAGGCGCCCGGCGCGCCCGACGTATTCTGTCATTTGATTGTAGAGAATATTTGTATGGATACTTGAAAGAGTACCTAATGGCAGCCGGACAGCCTGCAGTGTAGCAGTTATTGTTGCGTCGTATAACACGGTTGCGCGTTGCAAATAATATAATCATTAACGTTAAAATGATTCATTCAAATCATTCCTACCATTAATCGATCCTAATCTATCGATGGTTCAATTACGTTTATTTTCATTCTTTCGTAATAAAAAAATTATTAACTTAAAATACACAAAGTTCATTGTTTATTATTAGCATTGTATTTATTCATGTATGATACTGTTTCCCTGAATTTTATTATTGTAAGATTATATTATATGAATAAATGAAATTGAATTTGATTTATGTATTCCTGTTTTCCTAAGTAGTAACAGTAAATTTTCTATTTTAAACCTAAAGGAACGACTCCCTATAATTGGAAGTTCCGTACGCATTTATAACCCATAGTAGGGGAGCCAAAAAAGGGATTTAGGGATTTACTCGAGTGTCTCAGATTAAAATAGGAGGCCTTACTACTACCTTACACCCAGTTGAGCCTGACCTCAACAATACATGAGCCCTACATTTAGGGGGGATCGTCTCGGTAAGACCCGTTATGGAGGATTGGCTCGAGAAGCGTCACGGGACCCTCATACCGACTGACGCAGGTGATCACTGGGAAAGGATGTTTCGGGGATCACCTGTGTCTGATCCGCAAGGAGCCAACGCCTGAGTGCCACCACTGCGATGGCCAGACCGTGGACACGGCTCTCCACACGCTGGCAGAGTGCCCGGCGTGGGTTCAGCAGAGGCGAGACCTCGTGGCGGCCATCGGAGTGGGAGTCCTCTCGCTCGATAGCCTGATTGCGGCTATCGTGCGGAGCGAGAGTGCGTGGAACTCTGCCGTCTCCTTCTGCGAGCAAGTTATGCTCGCGAAGGAGACGGCGGAGCGGGACCGGGAGAGGTTTAGGACTCTCCCGGCCCGCCAGGCCCGGGACCGGGCCAGGTACCGCAGGCGACTCAGCGCCGGAGGTCGCAGAACGACCTCCGTCCTCCACAAGCGCAGGCCTGGGGGTGACAGGTGAGGCCATCTGTCACCCTAGCAGAAGCAGGCCGGGGTGGCGGCGAGCGCGTTGCGAAGCGCGCTCGCTTCCAGGGAGCACAGGGAACATGGGGTTGCCACACGGGGGGGGGGGTCGTCTACTCATCTGTAAATGACCCGAGGTATGTCGGGGCACCAGGAACTTCCTTTCTAGGGTATACCTGGTTCCCCGGCTATTAGTACCCGAGACGGCGTGCGGTTTTAGTCGGTTCGAGTCCGACATGCCACCGACACACACCGACGGTGGTATCCGAGGGGATTTCCGCACAGAAAAAAAAAAGGGGGATCGTCTAGGGCAGCCCATCAGATTAGTTAAAAAAAAACTCAATCATGTATGATTAAGGTATGTTGAAGCAACTACAAACACATTGGTGTTTATTTAGACGATTTAAGCGTAACATGAGCAGTGGGAGGGTCACAAAGTTCCAATAAAAAGCCATGACCGTGACATTCTTTTTTATTTGAAGCAAACACTGCAAGAAATCTAATTGTCTACATAATTTTTCGTGCTTTTATTTGTCACATTTTATAAAAAAATCTAAAAATTAAAATATTTCTAACCGACAGATTGAAAATACTGTGTGTTTTTTTAGTCCTTTCGGATCCTGCACCTACACACTTCGGTGGGGTGACGCCCCAAAGAAGTTTCAACACGCACAAAGAAGGTAATAGTGCTTCTACACGATGCAAGTACCTTGTGCATGTTGAGGCACTTGAGGACCAATCGGATCCAGCGACTCGAACATGTACAAGATCGAGCCACCCGCGTAGGTAATTTGTACCCAGACATGGCAATTGTCATAGGTGATTAAGATTGTATTGCATTGCATCGCTAAGTTTATTACCTCTAGTAGAATAACATTTTTTACAAATCATTCCATAAAAATTCTCGTTCGTCGATGCATTTAAACGCGATTACTTGCTCCAGCTACTACACCGTGTACAAGCACCCTGGTACTGCACTGTTTCAAATCTGAAACTAGCAAGACCCATACATATAACCCGCGCGATCAGCATTTACGAGCAAGTAACTTGTGCATACTACTAACGCAAATAACCCGCAACATTCTTTAAAACATTTGCTCTAAACTTTTAGTAATAAAAAGTATTTTTCTGTCATCAAATATAAATGATTTTGTCTACCAGAGTCTACCTTGACCAAGAAAGTAAAAAAATGGTAGCTATATTTAATAAAATAATTACTAGATTTACTGTTAAATAGGCGAAATGGGATCTTTATTCATCGTCTGAAAACAGTTAAACCGGTTTGAAAAGTCAAGTCGTGACACCACTGGTGGTAACCCTAACCTACGTATGAAAAAATCGAATAAAAAATCGCCGGTCTTTCTCAGTTCACTGTGTTTTGGCCTATGCCTACTCTACACTCCATAAAATCAACAAACTATTCATTGCTTTTGCTTTACCATCTGGTAACCCTGTACATAGTTGTCATTGTCATAGTGTGTTGATATTTTGCAATTTTTCACCATGACATACAAGCGGAAAAAGTATCATACTGGTGACACTCATCTTAAAAAAAGGTGGAGAGTGAGAAATAGAAAGAAGGACCTCGATCAAATTGATGAGGATCTAAAAGAAGGTAAGATACTTTTATAAACAAAATATAAATACACACATGGTTTGAACTTTTTGTAGGTTATATCAATTGAATCCTTTAAAAAGCATAGCATTTTAATTTCGACCTGTGTAGTTTTAGTTAAGTAAATGGATTATTAACATCTAGTAAATAGAAGTAGCATTTATATGTATAGAGGCAAGATCTTTCCTGATACGTTTGTCTAATTTAATATCATTTTTTTAGGTAAATCTGAGAAGCTATTGAATCAAGATGTAGACTTAGATCTTCCTGGTGCAGCCCAACACTATTGTTTACATTGTGCGAGATATTTTGTCGACGAGCAAGCTCTAAACGAACATTTCAAAACAAAGGTTCATAAGCGAAGATTGAAGGCCCTAGAATTAGAACCGTATAGCATTGAAGAGTCTGAACGCGCGGCAGGTCACGGAAACTTCAAGCAGGCTGTCAAAAGGAAAATAGTTACACAAAACACTGAGAAACCAACAGATGAAGATGGTGATGCAGTTATAGACGAAGTTAGCCCAAGCAAGAAGAAAAAAATCACTGAAGATGATATGTAACACAGTTAAGAAAATATTGAGCAAGGTGTGGGACAGTAAAATCACATCAAGGAGAAACTCGGCTTTATTTGTAAATGGTGCGAAAGCCACTGAACATTTTATATATCTCACACCTCACATTGACTTTGCTGAAAGATTACAAAAAAGGGAGCAGTTACAGAAAGTATTACAGTTAAGAAAATCTAATATTGTTTTGGAGAATGTTGAAAGTCTTTGGCAAGTGTATGAGGATCTTAACACTAAAAAAGAAGAGTATTCTAAGAGGAAAGAAGAAATATCCAGAGAGTTAGGTAAGCTCATCAAAAATGATCCAGACAGTAACACCACAAAAAAGTTTAAAATTCAGAGTGATCTTATTAAAGACAATTTAAAAAAATTAAAAGCCCCCTTGTGGTCTGCTGAGGAAGCTGCTATAATTGAAGTTTTAAAATTACCAAACAATTTGCATAACCGAACACCAAATGAAGAAAAGAAAATAATACACACTTACTTACATAGACCAGACAATAACAAAGACCATCTCAAAATAGGAAGAGAACTAAATCTTATTGAATTAAAAAAAAATGAGAATTACTACCTGAAGGGCAATGCTGCTATTTTTGAACTGGGTGCAAAATTTTATTTCAGTAAAGTATTGAGAGAAAATAAGTTTGTGCAGTTTTCAAATCCTGATTTCGTCAAAAGTTTGATAGTAGAAGGTTGTGGGCAAGACCACACCAGCGCAGACAACACTTTCATCTTGCACCATGATGAAGATTCTAAAGTGAATGTTGACAGCCGAATGCATTTAACCGGAGGAGGGTCACTTTGTTCTTTTTTAGCGTATCATGCCAAAAATATTCTTTATCCAAAAGTTCTGCCATTTAAGTATTTTACAATGGGCAGACAGTATGTACCAGCACCTTCAGAAGAAGACAGTCTATTCCACGTTAGTCAATCCTCAGTTATAGAAATGTTTGGTGCAGCCAAAAGCGCTGAAGACCTTGATCAAATGCTTGATAGTTTGGTAGAATTATTGAAAAATACATACAGTAAACTTGGATATCATTTTCGGTTGAGTTTAATTCCTGCTGATAAACTATTCATGTGGGAATCACATAGGGTAGTTGCAGAAATGTATTCTACATCTTTGAAAGATTACATTGAAGTTGCTAATGTGTCTCTAAGTGGAGACTTTATAAGCAAAAGACTTATGTTAACATATGTCGAGAACAAACAAAATAAGTTTCCCCATATAATATCTGGTACACTGTTGAATGTGCCCAAATTTTTAGGGTGTGTTTTAGAGCATGATGCTGATTTTTCTGTACCCAAACTATTTAAAGTCGAAAATTGGACTTTGTAAAGATGAATATAATTGATATTTACTGTGTTAAATAAATTAAAAATACGATTATATTCAATATTGTGGTATTTATTTTTTTGTACATTTACAACTGTTTACATTTATTTCAAAGTTGAACTCAGATCTATCCCATGTTGGACTTGCTGGATCAATAGGCATTCGTTGTGTAATCTCAGTTATGCTTAGATGCCCTGTCTTCTTAAGCAGCACTATTGTATGTGTCCTAAAAATTATAATTTGTTAGTTCAGGAATTAATTACATCTACATGGTTGCAAATCTTAGTTCTATATAAATAATGCATAATCCACATTGTTACCTACAAAATGTGGTTGATTAATGTTTTTTTATTTTCGGTTAATTGTGTAGTTAAATACATGTCAGTAATATGAAGTGTATCGATAAATATGCAATAACTCCACATCTGTTAAGGTCAACACACATCTGTTAGGTACATTGTCAGTCAGACATTTGAGGGCCTAGTGTGAGTTTATTTCACATCTACTCGATCGTCACGGTGACCGAGTTCGGGGCTCTAATTGAAATCTTCACCAATCGTAACGCCGAACGCGCTCGCTGTCGAGAGTGAATGGTGTGTAATATACCAGCACATGGCCCTCAGTATAAAGTAAGACTAAATCCCAGGTTTACCATATTCACCTCGGATTAGGTTAATACCATTCCATAACATATAAAACTAACCTTGTACCGTATCTTCCTTTTGGTATACAAACATAAATCGAACTTAGTTCTTCATATATATTAGGTCTCTTAGCCTCCAGCTGCTGGTCGGGCAAATGTCTACAAAATCGGTTAGCTGTTAACATACATGTTGATATAAATAAATGTTTATAGAGGCGGTTTAAGTATCAAGAGCCCTCCTCCCCCTTCCTGCCTCTAGCGCTCATACTATGTTATTAGTAGCTACTAGTTGACGTTACTATTTAGTAACGTCAACTAATAGCTACTAGTAGCATTAAAGCTAACTAGTAGCATTTAAATTTGCAATCATCACTATCACACATTTATGTGATAGTAATGATTGCAAATTTTAGTTGCCATATCTTTACTAGAACTTTTATTTTTTTACGTGAGGGAACCCCTATGGGTTGTCACCCCACCGAGGTTTGCGGTGGACAGTGTAACGGAATCGAAAAGACTAAAACCATACACTGCGCCTGCAATAGGAAGGTTCCGATAACAGCTTATATTAAGACATCCAGGCCTTTCTTTTTTTTTTTTGGTGACAGTTGGCCTCACCTGTCACCCCCAGGCCTGCACTTATGCAGGATGGTCCATTCCTGGGCCTGGCAGACTGGGAGAGTTCTAAGCCTATTCGGGTCCAGATCCACCCTCTCCTTCTCGAGCATGACTTGCTCGCAAAAGTAGGTAGTAGTGAATCCTCATTCCGATGGCCATCCCGGTGCCACGCCTCTGCTCCACTCAAGCCACGCCGAGCATTATACTATTATAGCAGCGTCTGGTGGCACCCAGGCGTTGGTTCCTTGCGAAGCAGACACAGATAATCTCTTGCGTCAGCCGGTATGAGAGGTTCCCGTGTTTCCTCTCGATCCAATCCTCCATAACGAGTCTTACTGCCGCTATAATGGCGTGCCTGGCACTTGGATGCCCAAGTCTTTCCCTCCGCCCGGGAAAGTTTTGATTTCTGGCCTGAAACTAGATCCCTCAGGTGGCCCCTTCCGAGACTCATGAAAGAACAAGGCCTCAGATTTGTGCAGAGACACCTCTGAGTCCCAGCCGCCCGATCGTCACTGTGCGCCTTACCGCACGCCGTCACAAACGCCTGCCCTTTAAAAGCGCGGGCACCACTTTCGGGGATAAACTTTCATTTAGAAGACGTCACCTCCGGTAGGGCTTCGTGGCGAGTGGAGTGTGTAACGGCGGGTAACGAGAAATCCGCTCTGATGACTGCAACGAGCGCCCAACGTTACTCGGATCAGTGTGTGCAGAGACGAGTTCAAACTGCATTGCAGTGGTGACAGGAGCAAAACAAGCCAATGTATACTGTTAGAAGCAGATCGACAAGGGAAAGCGACAATGTTTAACCGAATAGAACCGCTGTACTGTTCCTGCAATAACCACTTGTGTAAGATGCGTTTCAAGAAGGTACTTAATGCCTGAAAAATGCAACGTGGTTCAAACGTTAAAGAATTTTAACGTCATATATTATAGTAATAATACCCATTGATCGCGTTAATAGGGATAAATAATTACAAAAGTTAAGCTTTGAAATAATAATAATTTCACATATCTCACACACGGCAGTCTGGTCCTAAATTAGGCAGAGCCTGTGCTATGGTAACCAGACTTTTTTATTACCAAATCTTATGTAACTTCAACTTGTGTTCTTCTAATTCAAAGTACGGCACGCTTACCTTTGGTCTGATTTCAATAGCTGCAGTAAATTTTCTATTAGTTCTTTTTCCATGCTTTCTTTATTGAATTTACTGCAGATATGCTCCAACTGGGACCTACCAACTTCGACTTTTTTCAATGGTGTCTCTGGCAAGTTATTACCAAAGCCATTGTAAGCCGTTTTATGTGTAAGTAGTTGATCGTTGGCATTGCTGTATGAAAATATGGAGGGAGTGACGTTACTGAAAAATTATAGAGTAATATGTAAATATGCAGCTGCAATTATATTTTAATATAAGCGTATATTGCCATTACAATAAGCGTAACTGGTTATTTGTAGATAAATAAACTTAAACCGGAGGGGGATAAGGCCCGCGCACTCCGCAATGAGGTCGTGGCTGTGGCCGTCTACAACTGAAAAGGGGTTTAGTTACACCCCAATGTCAAGTTGTAGATAGCGCCAGTAGGTCAATCAATGAAATAAAGATGCACAGAACTCTAAAAATCGTTATTGTTACCAATAAAATGTTCAATAAGTGATTGTGTATCTATTTGTTATAGAGTAAACACAAGCCAAATATAACTACCTAACTCTTACTTTACCGAACCAAAAATGTGTATACAGGGTGTTCGGCGGAACGTTGAACATGCGATAATGGGGGATAGCTAGGGTCACCTGCTACCAACACAGCACTAAATATTTGATCTAAGCTTTTATTTGTTTTTTTTTTTAATTTCGTTATTTTGTCACTTTATACCTTTAATCTCCCATTACTTTTTGATTCACATATCTGGATAATTCTTTTTACTACAATCTTAATGGATGATAGGATCTTTTAAAATTAAAATTTGATGCAGATTAATGCTTATGCAATGCATTTGCAGGAAGTAATAAAAAAAATGTTTCAAGTAATTATTTTTTGCACATTTTAATTACTACATTGTAAATGATGTTTTAAGAATACCAAACTTAAATTGATCGTTTCTTTATTATCACCTGTACATTGATAAATTCCGCAAAACATTTAACTTTCCTCGTACGTACAATTTCGTCGAAGTGATCCGGCTAAGTAAAAAAACAACTAATAGATAACTCTAGTTATGAAAAAATATTAAAGCAAACTACATACCGTTAGAAAGATTATACTCTGTCATGATCATACGCTAGAGACGAAATTTACTTTAAAAAATCAGAAGTCTTCATTCACTTTTTTTTTATGTAACGCGGAGCTGACCTTTAAAAGTTTTTTTATACTCTTTGTTTACGTTTAAGGGTCATAACCGTCTAACAATAACCTGCAACAATATTAACATTCTAATAAATAAAGCTTTAAAACCGCTATATTTGTTTTTATAGAGGTTTAAAGGTATGAAATTATGAAAATCTAAAAATTAAACTACCTAATCAAACCGTGGGGATTGGTCTAATCTTTGGTGTTGTGTGTGTAGGTAGCCGACGACCCCCACCTACCCCCGATTTTCGTATGTTCAACGTTCTGCCGAACTGCCTGTAAATCTTTTTAACCGGCTTAAAAAAAGGTGAATCTCATCTATGAACCTCTGTTATTTCAAGGACAATTATTTAAGCCTTTCACATAAATTAAGTTTGAAATACCTACCCCTTGGTTGGGTGTTTTTGTCGGACTCGAACCGACTAAAAACTGCACGCCGTCTCGGCCATTAGCCGGGAAACCAGGTGTACCCAAGAAAGAATATCCTTGGTAGATGACCCCCTTCTGTGTGAGAATCCCTTGAAATAACTACCCTAATTTAAAATTATAGGTGCTAATTTCTAAGCCATTACCTTGGTAAGAAACAATTTCAGTCTTCTATTGTGAAGACATGCAGAATAACGGTAGTACCCAAAGTAGTTAACGGTAGTAAACAAAGCTCTTGCATTTAAATAAAAACAAGAATTTAATTAGAATAACTTACTTGAACTCAATTGCAACTAGAACAAATTCATTACAATTCTTGATATAATTTTTTGTATTTTCTATATATTCTTGTACTGAATCTTTACTCTTAACATAATCAACAACAATTTTGCCTCTGGCTAAAAAAAAAGAAACATTAAGTCTAAGTGTATTTTTTTTTCAAGCGTCTTGTTGTTGTTTTTTCTTACTTTTGGCATTTTCTTTAGAGGCTCCTGGCAAATTAAGTAACACTCCTATTTTTTTATATGTGGGAGATGCTGCGAGCCACGTTCCACCATCGTGGATCTCCAAGTCCCGACCTGAGAATGAAAAATCTTTTTGCATTTTGAATAGCAAAAATGTTTAAATAGAATTAAGCTTAGTGATACATAAAGAAAACAGTGATGCATCGATCAAGCCCCGCCCGCACCTTAACCAATCAGGTTCCAAGCTTTCGTACGAAACGATGGTTTCTTGGAACCTGATTGGTGAGGAGATGGGCCTTGATCGATGCGTCACTATTTTCTTAACGCGAATGGACTATAGTACACGGGTCACTTGATGGCAAGAGTATACAGCCGCTCATGGATACCTCAACTAGTGACAAATACGTACGCCGACCTTTTAATGGCCTTCCTCCAGAATGAGGGGAGGGCGATTTAGGCTCCGGATACAGCACTCACTCGTTGAAAAGCAAGGAAAAAATAGCTTAACAGCGGTTTTCTGTAGGGTATCGCGAAGGCCTAAGCATGGCTCTCCCACGGCAGTCGACTTTCAAACCGCTGCGGTGAATAATGAAGATTAATGAAAATAAGATTTGCAACCTCCAACAATGACTGGATCTTCGCTCCAAATCGTCATGTTCTGTGTAGGTCGGTCATAGTATTCATCTCTATTTGATATTAATATCAGGCTGTAATCGCTTTGGGGGTCACCTGACCCATTGTATATGAATAAAATACACATTTTTTTATTTGAGTATCTGAAACAAATTGGTTTTGTTTTAGAAGAATGAACAAATAAAGAAGTACATACCAGCCCACATTTTCAAATATGTGAATTATGGAGAATATGAAATCTAAAAGACATTAGGTCTACAGGTTTATTGAATGGTTAGCATGAGTTTATTGCCTAATGCCTGATGTGTTTTATTTAAAGGTTACATCCTTTCAATGAAACTTTATTGCATTGAGAGGTATTATCATGAAATTTGCATTTATGACTGCACTTAAATGTGTGTCTAGTTGCCCCAAAATTTTTAACTGCAAGTTGCATGACTACAACTTGCAATTAAAAATAGATTTTTTTCTTCTCATAGACTTATGACTTCAATTGGCATTGTCCGGTCATAATTTTACAAAATTTTGGTATATTTTTTATAGAAACAATGTCTCTGTTATATAGACCACTGATAAAAAACTTCATTCTGTGAGATAGGGTTGGGGGTCATCATCTCAAAGGATCATCTCTCATAACTCAACTCTTTGATTTCTTTCATTGTACGAGTTTTGTTTATTAATAAATATATCTCACACTTATCCAGGGTGTCTAATAATCAATTTCCTATGGTTTTGTTTGTTTGATTTTGGATTGGTGACCTTTGGAGGTCAAAATTTGCATACTGAAGGTCATTTCCAATTGTAATGGGAGTCAGGAGTAATGTGGTGTTTCCACTAAAAACCACCTCACCCGCTGGCCTCAGGCGCCAACACTGGGAGGGCCTAGATCATATGATTTCTGGCCTACCCCCGAATTGAAGCCACACCTAACTAGGCTGCAATATAAATAGTTATTATAAACCCTAGTCTCAAGAAGATATACAAGAAGACTGCTGAGAAAAGCTGGTGTTTTTATCTATAAGACTGTTGTAAATGAAAAAAATTCACTACTTAGGTGCTGATGCTGACATCTCTCTCTAAATATTTTCATTTATTTGGCAGTTTTTCGGTAACTAGTTCTTACAGAAGAACTCAATAAAAACACCAAATATATAAAAATGGTTATCAAGAAAGTTTATTATTATTTTTTATATGGATGTGAACTGCTATGTGCATCATAATTATGTTTTATACAATATATGGTCATCATTTAACTATCATTTACACAATCAATAATCTTTAATTAGCAAATGAATAATGTAGAAACAGGAAAGATATTATTAATCATCAATTAAGTAATTTTAAGACAGAAATCTAAGCAAATAGACAAATATTGATCTGCCCTTGAAGAGTTTTGGTGTAATAGGTTTATAAACTTTAAATATTATGAATTAAAAATAAATATTAAGTTTTAATATACACTAAATGGGGTACCTATATGTGTGGGCAGGGTGTGGTGTTGTTCCAGTATAAATAGAAGACCACCTGATCAAGATATGCTATCTTATCAAAGTTAGAATGATTTGTATTTTTTTATTCGTTGTTGTAAGTAATTACTTAAAGCTTTTATATACAGCTGCATTGACCATACGTCTTATAAATACCACAATGCACGGTGCGTAATAGATTTTATAAGATTTAATTTAATAAAAAACTAGGTGCTGTGCTTGAACTGTCTTTTTTAGACGTATTTGACTTTGATTCAAAAATTCTTGTTTGATTGTCAGATCACCTGGATCAGCTGATTTTGACATTTCTTAATAAAAAGTACGGAGTTTTGAGGTAAGGGAGAACCATCTCTGTGAATGTAAAGTGTCCATCAAATGTCCATCTAGTCGGTTTTAGGACTATTTTATGCTGCGTTTTGAAGTAAAACTTCTTTATGCACGCTTGACTTCGGGACTAAGCTGGTGAATGCGTGACGAGGGCGTTAGGAAAAGTGTGATCGGGCGAGGCGAACGGAATTTGAGAGGGAGATATAAGTTAGTGAAGATAGAGAGAGAGAGTTACGTTTCGTTAATTACTGTAGGGGCAAGAGAGAGAGGTACGAGCACACATATTCTTTCTCTCATAGCCAAGAAGTTTTATCTCAGTTGAGTGGTCTAAAGCACACTCGTTTTTTCTTTGGTGGACTGGACACTTTTTTTGGCTTTGAATTCCATACAAGATAGTAGTCCTTAACTGTAAAATACCCCTTGGTTGGTCCTTGCCAAAGTATGACACGTATAAAAATTAGATCATTTTGTTTTCATCATCAACAGCTTTTAGTAGTCCACAGCTCGACATAGGCCTCTCCTTAGAAACGAGGTTTTGGCCTATTATACCACGTGGGCCAGACGGGTTCATATAGGGTTTGTGTCAAGTTTTCCTTCTCTTTTTGCAGTTCTGTAGTCCTGTATAGTTTGCTCCCTTAGTCGGCTTTCTAAGGATAGAAAGGATCATTATCTTAGATCATTTATTGATAGAGAAAAGATCAGGTGGCAGTCACAACGAAACAGCTTGTAAAGAAATAATAGGGCAATCTGCCAAACTATATTACTAAATTATATAGGTTAGGTTAATAGTGTAGGAAAATGTTTTAATTTTCAGGAAATAATTCTGATTTTGATGGTTTTACACAACACAATTTTAAAGATAGAATTCAACTCGTGTAAAGTACAATCCGGGTGTTAACAACTAATAAATAAAACCAAAACAGATATTTTTAATTTATTATTTTACCCTTAAATAAAATAAAAGTATATTTTAAATTAACGGTCTTTTAAAAAAGGAGATTAATTTTCGGTTTAAAAACGTATGTTATTGATTTTACTAAAATGTTGGATGTGAGTAGCTTCTAGTCATATACTACACTATTCTTAAATGTCAACACTGGCGCCATGACATATGACACATATACTATGACAGAACCCATCTATTTAACCAGTTTCTACTTTCTTGATTTTTCATAACTTTTAGAATATGTTATATTGTATTTTACAAAATGGATTCTAATTTACCGTTTTTTAGTTTGCCTGTAAGTATATTTCAATTAGATACTAGAGAAGTCGTTCGTTAATATATTCTGTTTGTTCTGCCACAATGTTGTGTGATATAAATGTATATATTTTCTATTAATAGAGTGGTATTTTATAAACAATATTAGATATCTTCAAACAAGTTTAGCAGTATCGTATAATCAATACCATGCTTTCTAACATTTAAACTTTCATTCCTATTTATTTGCCTTGTAATTGCTTTGTTGTTATAACTAGGTACCATATCTATAAATAGATACAATTTATATTTTATTTTTACAGTTTGTGGATTCTGAAACAACCGATTTAGAATTTAATAAGTTAAAGCCTCAGGAGTCAGTGTATGATGTTCTGAACCCAGGTTTGTCAACCCATAGTGCCCTACTTGGGACAGATGATGTCCTAGCTCAGTTTCTGTCTGGTGATGAGCCACTAGAAGAGCCAGACCTAAACGGGCCCACTACATTGCACTGTGAAATATGTAGAAAGCAATTTGATAATGCCAAGAAGTATTATGGACATTTGAGAGTACATTCTAAAGATAATCTTTGGATCTGTGGTGAGTTTTTTTTTACATTTCAGTCATAATTTTTTCACCACAGTGAAATTTTGTTAATCTTTTATTGTATGACTACCTGCTCCCAGCAATTTTAACTGTGTGGATTATTCAAATTCAATCAATGATCATTATTCATATCTGATTAATAGTTCCAGAGATTTGTTGGTTTAGACAAACAATTAATTTACATATTATATTATGTTTTGTGATCGTGTATCAAAACATAAGTTTTCTGTTTTTAAATATTTATTAATAAGCATATCAATCTTTATACCTATCTATCTGTCGAAATTGTTAGGTTAGCTACAATTTTGGTAATGGATATTATAAAATATAATATTAACAACACAAAAATAGGATAAAATGTAGCTTTAAGTTCTAAAAAAAATTGCATTAGGTAAAATATCGGCAATTTTTAGATAAAATCTCAAAAGTCCAATATCTTGAAAGTTATGTTTCAGATATGGTATTATTTCATAGTGAAATCTATTAGAAATAATGGCTACTACAACCCCCAAAAGTGTCAAGGTTGGCTTAACCAATAGCCCTGTATATTTGTACATTACAGATAAATGTCCAGACCAAAAATTTTCCACGAAGCAACTGTTAATGAAACACAGTTTGACCCACAAGCCCTTGGAGTTAATCTGGAAATGTCCACACTGCACCATGGCTTTTGAAGCTCTGTGGAAATTGCAGCAGCATTTGTTTCATAAACATTTAGACTACAGGTGACAATTATTTTGCTCACTTAACATTGAATGTAATGACGGACACTGTGTGTGACCGACACCATACTTTCCCTACAGACTTCACTAATAAATAAAGAACATTGCAGAAAATGACTTGATAATAATGGATGACTCATGGAAACTGCTTTCTGAGCTGTCAAATAATGGACACCAGTGTCTGTTGTGGCTTACAGAATCCTAAGTCGTTTGGATTTTTTTTGTGCCAAGTGGCCCGGCTGTACAGTTTTTGAGTCACTTGCCTTGGTAACAGAGTTAAAATGCTGTCCAGCCGTCGCCTAGAGGAAGTAATCCAGGCATGGGGGCACATGGTCTAAAACGTGGCCCCCTGAACCCCACATGTTGGTGGTCACTAGGTGTCTGCCCAATGGGATAAACATAGTTTTTAGTAGGGTGTTCAACATGTTAATATAAAAGTATGTTTTTGATGTAAAGAACATTTGAATTTACAGGCCTTATAAATGTGATGAGTGTGAGAAAGCCTTCTACAAGCCTTCAGACCTCAAGAAGCACAAAGATCAACATAGTGGTGAGGTTCCTTTTTTAATATAATTTATCTTACCCCACAGCACTGTGAAAGTAATGTTGTTGGACTCCAAAATTCAATTATGATTGTCTTAGTACAGTAAAAACTAAATAGTAATTAATTACTAAAACTAAAATGCAATGAGCATTTTAGTCTGTTAATGGGTTGGAGCTCATTTGTGTATTTGTATGGGTTTACTTTACATACTATGCAATTTCTTTAAGCTACTAAAATAGATTTAGAGGCTAGACCTACCAGCATTTGTCTTTAAATATTTTTTTTATAAAAGACAACTCCCGCACTAGGAATGTATCTTGTGTAGCGGGGGACTTTACAAACGTTAATGAAATTTAAACAAAGGACACCCAGACTCAGAACACAAAGTGTTGTCTCATGTGGGGTTCAAACCATCAACACTTAGTGCAGTAGGAAGCGGCGAGGTGACAGCTTAAACCACATAAAACAATAATAACTAAACTAGATCTGTCTAGTTTAGTTATTATTGTTTTCTACTATCAGAACCTATTCTACTATAAGCACATTTCTGACAAACATATATTTCTAAGTCATATATGTTATAGATAAATTATACTAACATATAGAACGCAATTGTTTGTCCTGTATGGGAATAGAACCTACAATTTATGGCTTAGCAGTTAGGGTCACTAACCACTAGTCCAACAAGCTCGTCAAGAATGATGTTTCTTTGAATAAATAGCATTCTATTTACTCGGCAAGTGAACTTGGTGATTTTTGTGTATGAATAAAGGTTTGCTAAAATTATGTTCAATTAGTACTGTTATATGTTTGGGTTCGTTGATTTGGGATAATACACCTTGACTTGACTGAGAGACTTTATTACTAACACACTTAAGAACATTCAGACAAACGATTGCCGAGGTCTCTGGGTTAAACTTCTATTCGCTTAGATCACTTCGATATTTATCGCACTGTATTAGACTATTTTCGATCTTATGCTTATTAATATAGAATTCATTGTTCCGTGCCAACTTGCATTATTATTAGACCTATTTCTCTCTTATTATTTCTATATATCTATATTCTCTATTTCTTTCTCGAATTTTTGGTAACAGTACTATTGAACATAGTACATTAATCTTATGTGTTTATCTGTGAAATAAATTACCGCCTGTGGTACTTTTGGACCTATACGATTTTCAAACATTTAAGAAAATAGTGTACTCATACCTCAAAGGCTGGCAACGCGCTTGTGACTGCTGAGTTGCAGGCGTTCATCAGTGGCGGTGATCACTTTCCATCAGGTGGCCCGTCTGCTCGTTTGCCCACCACATCATAATAAAAGGTCCACTTATTCTTAGGTTTTCCAAGCTTAGGTTTTTTGTTTCGTTTTTAAGGCATACATATTTATATTAGAAAGGACTTAAATTTTGTAAATGTAACCTAAGCAGTGTGTCAAAAGATAAAACTTTGCAATGTTTTTAGATGTAAAAAAATATGCATGCAGTGTCTGTGAGATGCGTTTCAAAGACAAGTCAAACATGCGACGGCACATGCTGATTCACAACAACGAGAAGCCTTTCTGCTGTCCTGGTTGCAGGAACAGATTCAAACAGGTGTGTAGTTTATTTTACTTTAACAAATTTGAAATATATTAAAAAGGAGTATTATAATTGAAGTAAGTATTTAAATTATTATGATTAAATGTATATGACGGTTGTCTATGTATATTTTTATTTATTACCAAACCAGATTTTAGAAATTTAATTATTGTTTATTTGGCATTTAATTGTAAAAAAAATTTGAAACATTATTGATCGCTCTAAATGTTTTTTAAAGTAGTGCAAAATTGTAAAAATATGGTGATTATTATAGTTAAGTGAAGAGGTTTTTATTAAATTATATACTTTTTTATAATATGGACAACACTTCAATTTTTTATCGGGATATAATAAAGCGTATTTTTTCAGTTAGCATCGATGAAGCGCCACGCCCAAAAGTGTCCTCTCAACAAGTTCCAGAGCGAGCCCATAGATAAAACCATTAGAAGACACCATTGCCGTGTCTGCGGTGTGAGCTTTCAGTACAAGAGTGCTTTGTTGGAACATTGTGTTAGGTCAGTTTTATATTATTTGTTTGCCTATTACGTTCTAATATATGTTAGCCATTAAAGAATGCACTGGTGGCGGATGGCGTAGTGTTTTAAGTGGGTCGCCACGCCGTTTACTACTACGCTGAGTGTTGTGGGTCCGATTCCCACATGGGACGACACTTTGTGTGGTCCACAAATTGTTGTTCTGAGTGTGGGTATTCTTTGTGTCCGTTTCATGTATCTTTGTGAAGTCCCCCGGACATATTACTAATGCGGGAGTTGTCTTTTTATTTTGTTGTCACTTTATATTTTAAATGGTTTAAGACTGTGTAGTCTTTGTAGGAGCTACCTTTGACTCTGTAAATGTGATTCATGATAATTTGTAATGAAACACTTCTGTATTTTTTTTTAGTTTAATATTAATTAATAATAGATAAAATAAATATACAGATGCTAACACTAACACTGCCACATACACTAGCTGCCATCACTAAAATAATAAACACATCCATACACACACAGGAATACCCAAGGCTATGGAAATGCTCCATAGTGAGGTCTTTACCCAAAGTTTCCCCCCAAATACTAATAAGGACCTATGTCCGGTTAGTATACTTTCATACATGTCTAAGGTGCTGGAAAAAGTAGAATATTTACAAGTCATGGAATACCTTAAAAATAATAATATTCTCCCTGCCAAACAATCAGGCTTCAGAAAAGGAAGGGGAACTGCTACAGCTTTAAGTGATGTAATTGGTAACATACTGAAAGCTATGGACCAGGGGGAAGAAACAGCGTTAGTGCTATTGGACTATTCAGGCGCTTTTGATGCCCTAGATATGTCACTATTATTATACAAGTTTTCCAAATGGGTATTCATCAGATGCAATTAAATGGTTTCACAGCTACCTCTCAGATAGGTCACAATATGTAGAAATACGTAGAGAAGATGGCACGGTTATGTCATCAACCCCACTAAATGTGACCCGGGGAGTACCGCAGGGGTCAATATTGGGACCGCTACTATTCATTTTGTACACTGCAGCTATCACCACATCTTTTCTACACTGCAAGTTCCACATGTATGCATATGACACACAAGTATCTGTCTTTCAACCCCAGTGACACTCTCTCAGCAATGGCATTACTGATGACTTGGAAAGAGTAGTTAAGTGGTCTAGGGAACACTCACTGATATTAAAACCAATCAAATCAAATTATCATTCAATCATTTTGGAATATGCGCCCATAATCGGTTTAAACGGCCAAAGAATGGAAAGGGTTGAGGAAGTCACTAATTTGGGTTTGGGGATCCAGAGCTACGGTTTGAGGGACACATAAACAAAATTGTAAAGAATTGTTTCTACAGGTTAAGGGTTCTCTACAGCATACGTGACTATCTCAGCACAAAGCGGAGAAAACAACTTGTAGACAGTCTCATACTATCCAGATTCAACTACTGTGATATAGTTTATGGTCCATGTTGGCTGGCTAGAACTAGGAACCTAATACAAAGAATGCAAAATGCATGTGCTCGTTATTGCTTTTAAATACCACAGAGAGATCATGTAACGCCATCATTTAACTTGTTAAAACGATTGTTGCATTTTACTTTTCCAATCAATACTTTATTCTGTTATGCTTACAGACAACATAGCAACAACGCCGCAGAGACCTATAAAGAAGATAAATACCAAAACAGTGATGCGAATCGCATTGTCGACAACATCGTAGACGATATACTGTCCGCTGAAGATGACTACATGACAATGTCCACACAAAATGAAATACTTCACAACGTTTACAACCAAAACGAAATAGACAACAACGCTGACAATCTTATGCAAATCGAGTTGCTCAAAGAAATGAACACCTTCCAAATATTAGATGAAGAATTATTTTATAACGATATAGATTTCGACAGTATACCACCAAGCCACATCTTTAACACTAATACCAACGACATGGATTACACTCAAGACAAGAACGGAGAGATCCTCTTTGATTTTACTGACGGCAAAAGTATCGATCAAGATATTATGAACGCGTTCTGCCATGTAAAAGCAGATTTGCCTGACGAACTGCTCAATCCAGATGTACTTATACCTAAGAATAGCGAATTAGAAAACCCTGTGTCGGTTAACGAATGCGCCACGATATTTGAAAGTGATGTTGACTTGGAAGCCAGTACTAACTTAGCAGCTAATTTGAATCAGTTGATTGGAGAAAATCGTGTACAATACATATCTACGGAACATGATGACACATTTATTATCAGTTTGAATAGTGAAATTGACGCTGAAAAGTTAACGGATATGTTAAATATTGGCGTGGAACTAGTAAACAATAAAGAAGATGAAAGTGCGCTTCCCGTAGTTCACGACGTAGTTAAAAAAGAACAATTAGATGAGCCTGTAGTATTGAAATTTGAGAAGCCCGAAGGACCGCTTATAGTGAAAATTGAGCAATCAGAAAACAACGTTCAGCCAAAAGCTGTAAATGTAGACGAAAAAGAGATAAAGGTGAAAGTAAAGAACAGATTAAAGATATTTGTTTGTAGGACATGTAATAAAGTCTTCAATAAGAAAGATAATTACAACTCTCATAGAGGTAAGTTTCTAGACGTTTATTTTATTTGTGTATTTTTGTGTTGTTGTTGTTTGCTGTTGCTCTATTTATGTATCGTATCGTTATCAGTCTCTCTAATTCAAACGAATGTATCTATGGAATGACGCGCTATTCCTACAATTTTATAGAGTTGAGAAAACTTTGAAGTGTATTTTATATTTCTTTTTTTAAATGAGACAATAGCATTTTATCATTTTAATATATAAATGTGTTGGTACCTGTGACAGGCAGGTCCGACATATAGTAAGTGTTAGTAACCGCCACGTTGTGTTGTAGCGCTGCACGAGCCTTCGCTCCGCGCGCACGCGTGCGGCGTGTGCGGCGAGCGCTTCGGCTACCGCTCCACGCTCAACAAGCACCGCCGCCTGCACACGCCCGTAGTGCTGCCCGCGCACCAGTGCCACCTCTGTCACAACACCTACTCTGCGCACTGGCTGGTGAGTACCGCTCCACGCTCAACAAGCACCGCCGCCTGCACACGCCCGTAGTGCTGCCCGCGCACCAGTGCCACCTCTGTCACAACACCTACTCTGCGCACTGGCTGGTGAGTACCGCTCCACGCTCAACAAGCACCGCCGCCTGCACACGCCCGTAGTGCTGCCCGCGCACCAGTGCCACCTCTGTCACAACACCTACTCTGCGCACTGGCTGGTGAGTACCGCTCCACGCTCAACAAGCACCGCCGCCTGCACACGCCCGTAGTGCTGCCCGCGCACCAGTGCCACCTCTGTCACAACACCTACTCTGCGCACTGGCTGGTGAGTACCGCTCCACGCTCAACAAGCACCGCCGCCTGCACACGCCCGTAGTGCTGCCCGCGCACCAGTGCCACCTCTGTCACAACACCTACTCTGCGCACTGGCTGGTGAGTACCGCTCCACGCTCAACAAGCACCGCCGCCTGCACACGCCCGTAGTGCTGCCCGCGCACCAGTGCCACCTCTGTCACAACACCTACTCTGCGCACTGGCTGGTGAGCCTGTGGAAAGAATTGCCACTTGCGGTACTTCCACACTTGATGAGTGCCTTCAAACCTTCAAGAAAATACCACACTTTCACCTCAAAAGCCAGAAACGCAGGTGACCCGAAGGTTACCAGTAGCACACACTTTGTTAAGAGGTACGTCAGTCGTATCGTCATCTCCACATTACACATAATGTGTACAATTTTGTGATGGTATTGCAAAAGCTCGTTCAAAGCGCCGACGTGTATGAAAGGTTTCATGAATGTGGAAGTAGCGCAAGGTATGTTGGGAGCGTGACATATGGCGTTATAACGTCTCATTCAGCCTTTGACGGGACCGAAGCGTGAGTGTATGTTTGTATAAAAAAAATCTATACTAAAAATAAACTAAAAACTTTAAAGTCAAAGTAATTTTAGAACTTTGAGCGCTAACGTCAAATGATGTGTTTGTTATAGTTAAAGACGCATCTGTCTCGCGATCACGAGGGTCTGACCCCGCACGTGTGTGACCACGCCGGCTGTGGGAAGAAATTCTACAAGAAGAGCGACCTTGTTGTACACAAAAGGTATTATGTTAAAAATACTGAACACTAATTTGCAATGCGATTATGCACCCAGAACCTTGTGTATAAATACTATTATACTATAATATAACTGTTGGGTTACTTACAATTTATTTTATCCTTTTCAACATGATTTACAAAGTATTTACAGTGTTTTTATATGATTATTGACTGTTCGATTCTATTTTTTGTTATTTTTGAAGTGAAGATTATGACGTAACAACTGCATATATATTAAAAAGACACACAATAAATAGCGAGAAAATTCAACCTTACAATTAATTTAAAAAAAGTTATTTATATTTATAATAAGCCGAATTCCGTATCCCCTAACTCCCCTCCCACGTCCCTTGAATACTGGAATAGTTTTAATATAATAATAGGGAATGTGCATGTATTTTTTTATTTTTTTAAACGATTCTACTAGTTATTACATTACCAAAAATAAATATAACACATCCGAAATATAAACCGTTAAGCAAACTTATTACCATGGAAAAGCCAATAAAAACTTATTATAAATATTGTGCCGTTCCTTTGTGCCCAAATAATATCAAAACTGCATCTGACAAAGTATATTCAGTCATTGCGTTGAGTCTTTCTACACGGGAATTTAATAATTTAACACTGAAAACGTATTAGTTATTAACTTAAAATGAAACAAATAATCACCAGAAACCAAATATTACAAATACACACAACTTGTTGACACTTTTGACAGTGTAGGTTGTCGTCACGTTTTATTCAACCAATAGCGTTGCGTTTTAGAAATTTGCGAGGGAATCTTAAAAAAGCCATTTTTTTAATGTTTAAATTTAAATTTTAAAAATAATCGTAAGGGTATCTTTTTTTAGCAATAAAAATTACAAATAAAAATATTTCGTCCATTTTGGTGTCACGTGCATATTCCCTATTGAAATTGGAAAAATCTCGGTTATTATATTGAAATCTGTTCACAAACGATCTATGTCGTTTATCGCTTAGGAAACACTCGAAGTCGAGCTATGTTCAGTTTTAGAAGTCCGTGAAAAATTGTAATGAAATAGTGGGTTTGAAATTAAACGGTGTGTGTGTTGTGCAGGTACCACACGGGCGAGCGGCCCTACGCGTGCGCGGTGTGCGCGCGCTCGTTCCCGCACGTCTCGCACCTGCGCCGCCACGCGCGCGCCGCCTCCTGCAACACACTGTGAGCGCTCCTCCGATATACCTTAGATCGTGTCTCTCATGTCCACTGCGATATATACCCATGTCACACGTGAGGATTTCTTTAAAAGAACCTGAATTTACTAAAAGATCCAGACATAATAAAGGTTTTGTAACGACGAGCTAAAGGTCACTACGGCGGAGTCATTCGTGACACTGTTAAAATCATAGATTTCTTCCTTTGAGCCTTAAATCGTAGATAATAGTTTTATCAGTGAATAAAATAACATTTAATACAATAATAATACATTTAAGCAAACCACGCAGGACAACAACACTGCAAAGAGAAGGAAAACTTGACCCGAACCCTATACCGACCCGTCTGGCGAGCACGGTATAGTAGGCCACGACCTCGTTTGTGAGGAGAGGCCTATGTCTAACGGTGGACTAAAAGGCTGTTGATGAACGACAAAATAATAATTCAGGTTTAATGGCTTCGACGAGCGCGTTGCGAAGCGAGCTCGCTTCCAGGAAGCACAGGGAACATGAGGTTCCCACACTGGGTCGCCTACTCGTCTGTAGATGACCCGAGGTATGTCGGGGCACCAGGGACTTCCTTTTTAGGGTACACCTGGTTCCCCGGCTATTAGTACCCGAGACGGCGTGCGGTTTTAGTCGGTTCGAGTCCGACGTGTCACCGACAGGTGGTATCCGAGGGGATTTTCGAACGGGAAAAAAAAAGGTTTAATGGCTTTCAAAATAACATCAAACCATGAACGCAAAAAATTAAAGACACAGACAGATTCTTATACAGTACCTTTCTGATATTATTTACTAAAATAAAAATTTATTTTTAGATATACTATGAACTGTTTCCGTCTCTCTTCCAGCGCTCCCAAGACGGAGGTGGAAGAGACTGCGTGCTCTGGCGCGTGCAAGGTACGTTCGAAGAGAATGAAGACTGACGCTGTGATATTAGCCGTTAGTTAATTAATTTATATTATTACGTATACATGTAACTTTATCATGCACCTCACATATTACAAGAAACTAAATACATTGTAAAAGAGGAAAGAAACCTATTAATAAGTGTTTTTATATTATGTTCTTGATTGAATGTTTTACGATGTTTGATATTCAACAGAAGGCCAATTATCGTAATACACGTTCGGTTACAATTCAGTACCGATCAACTATCGATTTCACTAGTCATCTATACTAATATTATAAAGCTGAAGAGTTTGTTTGTTTGTTTGTTTGTTTGTTTGTTTGTTTGAACGCGCTAATCTCAGGAACTACTGGTCCGATTTGAAAAATTCTTTCAGTGTTAGATAGCCCATTTATCGAGGAAGGCTATAGGCTATATATCATCACGCTAAGACCAATAGGGGCGGAGCACCAATGAAGAATGTTTCAAAAACGGAGAAAAATTATTACTATTGAGAGACGCAGACGAAGTTGCGCGGGTCAGCTAGTAAATTATAATTTCGTAGTAAAATATTAAACATCTAACGTTGACTGTAACGTGATTATATCGTATTGTAAAGAAAATTGAATCGATAATCTGCTAGTCTTAGAAATACTTTACTATTTTACTACGAAAATACATTTTATGACATTTTATCGACTGAATTTCGACTGAACTTTTATTACGACGATTGACCTTCAGACTTTTAAGCAATCCAAAACTTTTTTTTTTTTCTCCGTGCGGAAATCCCCTCGGATACCACCTATCGGTGGCATGTCGGACTCGAACCGACTAAAACCGCACGCCGTCGCCGGGTACTAATAGCCGGGGAACCAGGTATACCCTAGAAATCCAAAACACCTAATGTTTTCTCACCTCTTTGTATTACTTATAAGCAATAAATAAAATGTTGTCTACATCATAATCGAAATGAGTGAATATATCTTTAGACACATTTCTGAGCATTAGAATTAGATCCCTATACTTCACAGGGGGGTTTGAGCTCACGACGAAAATACGACCAATATTGTGTTAATATCTATGCAACAGTTGTAAATAAATAAATTATATATAAACTAATGTAAATCTTGTTCTAATATACATTTGTAATCGTTATCTTATACTTGGTGTCAAAAGAAAAAATCATAAAATCATGTTCAATTGTCTTGTTACAAGCACATGCTACGATGGATGACTATTGATACCCATAAAAATCGTACGTATTCTTCCTGTGACTGCCCATTGCTAAGATAAAACTTTATAGATCCTAGTCACTAATAAAGGACTATATCCTAGTGTAAGCTGACGGAACTGTTTTGTACTTAAGCTGCACCTGAAGAAATCTACTTAACTCTTTGCAATAATCTTTAGCTTATTCTTGCTTAAATTTCGTAAAACAAGTTTACATGCGAAAATATTTTTTAAACTATAACAATAAAACATTAAGTCGTTTTAATTACCTACAATTATGGCGGGTAAACGTAAGGAGAATCATCATTGTACGAGTCTTGGTCAAAAATCGTCAAATTATTATACAAGATTCACATCCAAGACAAATCCGATTGTTATACAAGGCAAATTAAATCGGTTCCGTATCGTTTACTTAAATTGTAATTTACTTAATTTGTATAGTAAATAAAAAAACAATACGTTTGATGCTTTTGTTTTTATTGTTACCCTACATAACATTACAAATAGATTAATCTTTGTCCACAGACAGGCCTTAAATTGACGATTGAAGATTAATTAGTCTGCATTGTCACGTTGGCCAACATGGTCGACTTGGTATAATTTTCTTAAATTATAACTTATTGATATATTCAAGCCTAGCCTATTGAAATTATATATATTTTATGGAAGAGTGGGCAAACGAGCAGACGGGTCACCTGATAGATAGTGGCGGCGGTACCGCCCATGAACGCCCGCAACTCAGAAGTCACATGCGCGTTGCCGAATATTCCCATATCCCCCTTTCCCCAAATCAGTTATATGGTGAGTTTAGGTCTACTCAGAATAATAAAGTTGCATATAAATGTAGATACATTACTTTTAACATTAAATATATCTCATTGACATTTGTAAGTAACGGACAAATCTTTTGCCGGATAATAAAATATCAAGACAACATGCTGCAAACCATGTCATCGGTGAAGGATGAGACAATATAGGAGGAGACTTTTAGCAACGAGCTAACATCTAGTTTGTCTAAGTATATTCTTTAGTTATAATTATGTACTTTATGCATGTGTAACTTGATCTTCCTTCTCGTTTTCCTGCAATCTCTCAAATGAGTCAATAAAAAGGGACGAAAATGTGTAACAGGGAGCCGACAAAGCGTGCGGTATTTGATTTGACCAAAAAGACATCACATCTTCACACTGTTGTTATACACATCTTCTATGTCTAAGACAACAGTATGGCTCCCTCGTTTTTTCAAATATTTTACATACATGTTTTTTTTAGGCTTGGCAAAAATATTTGTTTTACTCTGGGTGGAATAAACTCGCACTTAGGCCCTATAAACTAATCAGTCAGTTTTAGTAAATGCTGATTCAAGTAACAAGTACATCGGTGAAACCGACAATGCCTTCACTGAGTTTTGTGACGCAGGTAATCTATACATTTAGAATTACTTGCTCTGACTGAGTGATTCCTCAACGTATTCCTACTCTGCTGGGGCTACAAATTGGGGCTTGAAACTTTGGCAGCTAATGCTTTGTATGTTGAAAGCACCTATTATGAAATGATTTTTTTGAAGTTTTAACCCTAAGGGGGTGAAATAAGGGATGAAACTTAGAAACACAAAATTGGAAATAATCACTCGAGCGAAACCGGGGGAAATATTTTTATATTTGCATTAAAAAAAAATTACCGATACAAGATATTCGTTTTAAACACTTAACCAAAGAGTTACATTAATATTTGCTCGATACATTTAACAGTACAAATCTACTACAATCAAACTAAGAAAATAACAGCGCTATTTTAGTTACGCAGTGTTTTAATTTTACAAATGTAAAAAGGCACAGTATCGCAAAACAAGGTTTAGCGCTAGGAGTTGCCTGCAGTAGATACGACCTTCCTTAATCTGCTGTCATGCATTAAGTCTATAAATATAACAGGAACAAGCGGGCCGATCTAAATTTCTGAAATTAAAACTTCGTATTTCTGTTAGTTACTAAAGGACCGTTGCTTCCTGTAAATGAATCTTTACCTATCTTTCATGTAATGCTTTCTTTAAAAATACCTACAAATAAAATAATTTTACTTAATTAAAAATTTCTGCTGGAAAACCATTTCTATTTTCTTAGATTACCATGATTTTAACACTCCGTGTTATACAAATCACACAATATTATAATTTACAACAGAATAAAAAGGATAATTAAGTTAGTTTCCTCATTTAATGATTTGATTGCTGTTTTAAAAATAGAAAGTTTCAGCTTTCAATATTTGACATTTTACATAAAAGGATGTTGTATATTCACTATAGATTATTGTATTGACATAAATAAGTTTAGCGCCATCTAGTGGGGATTGGCTGACCTACGCACTACTAAGTACAGATTTTGCCTTACACAATGAAAGTTTCTACAGCGATTAGTATATTACGTATACAACTTCCAAATGGAGGGGATATCACAGCCACCATGACTTTAAAAGATAAATTTACAATAATTCTGGTAGCTTGTGTCTGGTAATTGTCAGTTTTTGGAAATTTTATACCTCATAACGTTTTTGAAATGCATTTTACTATTACACCAAACTTAATACACGAGATCAAGATTATCTTCCATAATGAAATGATGTCCCTTATGATCATTTTATATCCGACGATAATTTTTTACCAAAGAAAATAATTTTAATATTACTAAAGCCACTTTTTTTTTACCAAATAAAACTTATAATCTAACATCCATCTCGAATCGCATCACTATTTTGAATGAATGTAGACTTTTTCCTCTATATGGCAACATAAAATAAACGATAAAAACATTAATTAACAAGACTTATGAATGCTTAGCACTTGGATTTGTCATAATTTTCTTAATTAAATAATAAACATTAGATTTATTAGTATCAACTTACTTGAGTTTACATACTTTTATTTTATATATTAAGAGACTAATACATAACAATAGATATTATGTACCCGTCGACAGTGGTCACAGGCTTTATAAGTATGTGATAATAATTGATTACATTATTTTCAGTATGTATATCATGGATGGCGAAAGTTTCGTTTAAATAGTGACGTTTCGCCTGTTTAATCAGGTTCCAAGCTTTCGTACGAAACGATAATTTCTTGGAACCTGATTGGTCAGTGGGCGGGGCTTGACTGATGCGTCACTATTTTCTATTACTTATAAAATTAGGAGCAAACTACTCTAACACAAAACAACATTTTTTTACCACTTTTTTCTGTATAAATGCTTTGTTAATAGATAATTTATAATGATAAGTTCACAAATCACACAAAATATCTATATAATTCTAAATACATACATATTATGGGTAAATTACATTCAGACAGCACAAATTATCAGTGCTCAACACATAAATATTCGTCCAGGCTGGAAATCGAACCCACGGCCTCTGGCTCAGCAATTGCTTTTTAGTGTTGATAATTACACTTGATCTGTTTATTGCATCGCGTGTTCGTCCTCTTCATCAGATATTTTCATTTTCTTTACGAATTCGTCCAAACTGCTTTCTAGACTTTCATAAGTGTGATGATTTGAGTTTAGCTGTGGAGTACGTTATAATGTTAATTTTATATTTATATTTTAATATTCAGTTTGAATTTCAATTGAATTTGAATTTGAATTTCATAAGTCTGATGCCGAACTAGGCAGAACCTATACTATAGTAAACTGCTGATAATTATATATATTTGATGTTATTGCATGTATTACAAGAAAAAAGTACTATCAAACAATAAACACTTATACAAGTAGATATCTTTGAAGGGAAACTTAAGTTGTTCTCTGACATATATGCATGACAGTAGCGTACAGAGACTAGTAATCTATCATGGGTAAAATTAAATGCAGGCCACTGACCATTCTCTGCACCCACTTGGAGAGATGCTCCGTGTAGAAGGGTTTGGTGTAGCGGTCGTCGGCCAGCACCACCCCGCCCCAGTCCAGCTTGTGGCGGACGCAGCGCCCCACCGCCTGGTTCAACGCCCTGCACATCCAACATCTCTTTAATGCTTATTCATATTTCTTGTTTCATCTTTGCTTCTTCTTTATTTTTTGTATATTTTATCTCAGTGTACGCCCAGAGGTGGAAAGCAGACGGTAATTAATTAGTAATATAATTAATTTTCTATACTAAAATTAAAAACTTTGTCAATAGTATGTAGATATTTAATGTTTATGTAGAGAAAATATTTAGTAGCTATTAAAGCCCGTTTAGTGAATGTAATAAATAGATGTCTATTATTATTACTTTTGATAGAGATATACTGAGAGTTTGGAATCAATAAGTTAAAAAAAAATAGTTTTCCTTACAAATTTGCACTCCTTAGGGCGTTTTTGAAAAATTAGTAACAATGTTTTTTATTAGTTGTAATTAAGAAGAATATTTTATGTGAGTTTAAAAACGCTACTGCCCAAAACACCGAAGTTTCATATAAATTTCTAACCCCCATTTTGCACCCCTAGGGGTGGTATTTTTGAAAATCCTCTCTTAGTGCACGCCTCAATCAACTAAGGAATATTTGTGCAGAATTTCATTCTTCTAGACCTAGGGGTTTCAGCTGAGCATTGATCGAACAGTCAGTGAATTAGTCTGTCAGTATCTTCTTTTTTAAATACAAAGATTTTATTATATACTAGCTGAGGCCCGCGGTGTTACCCGCATTTGTTGTTATAACCGCGGGCAACGCCGCGGGGCGAAACTAGTCTAAAAAAGAAGCCTAAGTTACTCCTTATGTCATCAGCTATCTGCCAGTGAAAGTCCCATCGAAATCGGTCCAGCCGTTCCAAACAGACAAAAATTGTAAAAAATGTTATTTTGGCATATCTCACCTTTAATAATAAACTGAATTAATTCAAAATTTACGTTTTTCGAGTTTTCAACAAATACCAAATCAACTTCATCAGTAGAACACGAACAATCCAACAGCCGACTCGATACCATGAAAATGGCAGAGATAAGAGATCGTCGTTCTCTTTTTGACGAACTCGCACGTACATGAATGTCAAATTTTAAATGCGATTTCCCACAATATTGAAATTCTAAGTTAATTCAGTTTATGAATAAAGGTGCGATATGTACCGTGTAAACATATGTACATATGCATTTAGTAAAAAGCGGTTATTTTAATATTACAAACAGACACTCCAATTTTATTTATTTGTATAGAGTATAGATATCTGACTCACCCGCACTCTTCTAAAAAAAATATTAAGGGTTGCATACCTGTAAGCTTGTACCCGTAGCCAGTCTTTCCCAGAAAGTAGCCCTCTAGACCTATGCCTATCGTTGTACTCCATCTTGGCTTTGACTGCAATTTCGTATGTATTCGGATAAGGTATACCCATCTGTCGACGAAAATAATTACATTAAAAACCTAGCAACTAGATAATACAGCCGGCGACTGTCAACACAAATTGAAATAACTTGTTACTGCGCTCAGTGTTGTGGGTTCGATCCCCACATAGGACTACGCTTTGTGTGATCCACTAATTGTTGTTCTGTGTCTGGGTGTTCTTGGTATCCGTTTCATGACCGTATGTAAAGTCCCCGTGACATAGGATATATTCCGAATAGGGAAGCTTTCTTTAAAAAAATATTAGGTTTATGTATACTTACACATATAACAGCCCTCGCTTGGTGATCTTTGAAGTCCATCCCCTCCGACACCTTCCCTCGGTACACTGCGAACAGCAAGGCTCCTTTCTCTGTGGCCACGTATTCGTAGAACTCCTGCGCATACATTTGTCATTATCACATGGTAAATTTGCAGTTAATTTAATTCTCTTTATAAAATAGAGATGTAAAGAGTGGAGACTTGAGAGGGAACTTGTATGTGAATTTCATTTTCAATCAGTTTCATTATGCTATTGAACATAATCTCGGTTTTTTTAAGACATTCAGTGTTTTAACTTCTCTATCGGCAACTTCTGTATTCATTAGCAGCGGTTTTCGTTATTTCACTCTTATTTTTGGTCACTGCTTTCCTCCTAAGGCATGATAGTATACTCAACGTAACACAGAGTGAATTGTTCCAATCCGACTGATAGTTTCAGAGATTATCGGGTTTAAATAAAACAACTAAAATTCACAGCTTTATTATAATAATATTGCTATTGATCAAAAGTAGTGTACGTCATGGGACAATGGGATAAATGGGACATACCTTCATCATTTCTTCATGGTCATTAGAGTTTCTTTTCTCGTAGAACACGTGTTTCAAACTCTCCATTTTTGATAACATGCCAGTGTCCATCCATCTGGAATAAATTAAGGTCTAGGGTAAGTTTTATTACACAATAAAGGTACAGCCTGAGTTTTTTTTAACATAATCATCCAAATCGGTTAACAAATTACGAAGACACACAAATACAAAGTTTCCCTTCTTCCTAATAATGGAGGGGGGAGGGGGGGACCACTTACTCTTTTCTTAACCCGTCAATTCATTTGCGCCTATATCATGAAAAAATGTTATTAAAGAATATCTAGTTTGAATTCTATGTTTATATTTCAAACGTTAAACAAAACATAAATAGTAAACGATTTGACAATAGCAATGTATGACGTCACTCGTTATTACGTATAAGTACAAGACACGTTTTTGACCTTCATTAGACAGTGGGTGTCAGGCCAATACAGTTGTTCTGTGGGAGGTCGACTTACTCTCTCTTCAGCTTGTCGAGCATGGCGTAGGACGTGACGAAGCACAGGACGCCGTGCGGCGCGAGCTGGCTCACGCGCAGCACGAGCTGGCCGAACCGCTCCGTGGCCCCGGGGACCCGCGTGCCCTTCATCGTGTACTCCTGCGGGCCTCGCGCGTCCCCCGACACTACCCCTATCCAAACCTACACATACACAAACGTTTACTGATATTTCTTTTGGTCAACTTACTTAAAAGTTTGTGATGGGTGTCGTCAGGTTGTGGAGTTTCAAGTTGTAATAGCGTATTTTCAGAATATGTGAGTGGTTATATGTAAAATTAAATATTATCAGCTATAATGATTGTGAGAAAGCACACGTAAGAAAACCAGAGATATCTACATAATGAAACATTTTGTACAGCCTATTCTTATTCTATTTTAACCTCCTCCTCATCCTGCACGGATGGCGTAGTGGTTTAAGCGGTCGCCACGCCGCTCACTGCTACGCTCAGTGTTGTGGGTCCTATCTCCACATGGGACAACACTTTGTGTGATCCACAAATTGTTGTTCTGAGTCTGGGTGTTCTTTGTGTCCGTTTCATGTACTTTTGTAAAGTCTCCCGAGACACAGGATTTATTCCTAGTGAGGAAGGGGTTGTCTTATTTTAAGATAAAAAAGCCAGCATATTCGCATAAGGATAGCGAAATGTATTGTAGCCTAACACACTAAAATTCAATGCTTGATTTATTCATAAAATACCAATAATATTGTGAGTAATAGCCAAAAAAGGATTTTTTTAAATTTATTTAACTTACTAGTTTGTTAGTTTTGGGCAAATTTTGGAAACTG
Source organism: Arctia plantaginis (assembly GCA_902825455.1). Classification (NCBI taxonomy): domain Eukaryota; kingdom Metazoa; phylum Arthropoda; class Insecta; order Lepidoptera; family Erebidae; genus Arctia; species Arctia plantaginis. Next base: position 4,558,662 of record CADEBD010000327.1, on the reverse strand, counting down.
AATTAAACAACTTCCTTATCCTGTGATTTGATTGGCTCCAGAAGAGAGGACTTCTAACTCTATAACTCTAAGATTGCAAAATTTAAGAAAATACACTAATCAGTAGGAGTATATGTATACTATCGAATAAAACGTATACGTATACGTTACAAGCGTCTTCTCGTACGTTGGTGTGCACGTTTGTACGTGTAAGTCTTGTGTGTAGGGGGATGCATATCATTTTATTTTATTTTATTTTAAACTTAATGCACATATTGTACAAAGGCGGACTTATTGCCATTTGGCATTCCCTCCCAGTCAACCTTCAGGTGACTAGAAACATGATGCGGTGGGTGCAAAATAAAATATTAAATTTAACATATTAATACATAACACATACATACATAAACCTACATAAATTTAATAAAATATATAAATACTCAGTCGGGTACTAGCGTTGTGACTGTTCTGCCTATTCACTCCACTTTTCTCTTGAATGCAAGGCGGTCTTTTCACTTACCCTGTCGTCCGATATAACGTGGTTCGGTGACACACAGAAGGGGAACGGTGTCCCGAGTTCAGCGTGGATGTTGCCCATAGGGGTCATGGTGCCCGACGACAACATGATGGAGCGGGCGACTTTCAAGCTCTCCATCACAATGGCTGCGTTCATACAATACAGGTGCAAGGTTAAGGTTTCCGTGTCGACCCTCTGCAATGTAAAGTGTCGTATGTTAGTGGCAGAGTGATTAATGCGACGGCTGCGATCGATAGTTGAAGGAAATTCTCAATTCGGCTTTATTTTTTTGTTTCTTAACCTCAGAACGCCGTAACATGTAAATAACTTGGATTTTTCTATGGGAGACTTTATTGATAATTTTGTTAAGTCTGTACTAAGCTAAATACTTGTGGCACGTCAATAGTAGACGAGTTTCAGCCAATAAGCTAACGTCGCTGTTATAAATAGTACAATTATACGAAAGATTTATTTATTTATTTATTTATTTTCTTTAAAAACAACTATTTTAGATAACGACGATTTATCTAAAATATTTGAAAGCAATAGTACTTTTAATTACAGTTATAAAATAACGTTACTTACTGGATCCTATGAGGCATGAAAACAATAAAAAGTGTAAATTAATACATGAGCCTTGTGATGTTTTATCATTTTATATGTGGTGCAGATAGTGGCTTAATACACGGTATTTAACATCAATACTGTAGATCCGATAAACCATAAATACCTACATCCGAATACCAATGCAAGAGACAGATCGTTATGTTGGACTCGAATACGTTAATTTCATACACCGTTATACAAGGTAATACAGACGTACTGAACCCGTTACATGACTAAATAATGTTACACGTCTTCCGACCCTATTCTAAAGCCTTATTGCTGCTCATCACCTTCTTACAAAATGGCTCTTCCACGATATTCATGTGTTCATGAGATCAACATCAACAGCTTTTAATAGTCCACTGCTGGACATAAGCCTGTTCTTAAAAACAAACAGGCTGTGTTATGATCCTAAACAAACGCTAAACTAACTGTCCGGATGGCCCGGTTAAGCGGTCCTACTGCGCTGAGTGTTGTGGGTTCGATCATGGGACAACACTTTGTGTGATCCACAAATTGTTGTTCTAAGTCTGGTTGTTCTTGTGTGTCCATTTCATGAATGTTACTAAAGTGACCCGTGACACAAGCTGCTAAATTCGTACTACGGTCGTCGTCTCTTGAGAACGAGCGATCAAATCGGTGAGAGTGACAAGTGTTTGTTATTATGTTTATAAATGTGGTGCGATAATTACCTTATTAAAATAAGACTTTCTCCACCCCTCGTTGGCAGACAAGCCACTGGTTTTGACGGACACGTACCTCTCCAACACCGGCTTGAAGTCATCCAAATGTTGGCACAGCCCTCGGTACATATACCCTGGTGATACATCACAATACATTATTGAAATATTAATAATACCAGTGGTACTTTTATGAATAACTAGCTGAACAACTTCGCCTGCGTCTCTCAAAAGCAATTTTATCTCTCCCGCGCAATTGTACAAAAGAACAGATATTTTAGATAAATGGTACGTCTGTGTCCCTATTAGTATGTCCAACTTGTCATCGTGTCTGTATTGTTTATATCTTTAAATCGGTTTAATAATTAATATGATACAATGAGACTAAGATAAACTCACACTTCAATTTAATAATATTAATAGTAGCGATGTGACTAGTAATCTTGTTAACAGTTAAATTGTTTATTTCAGAGTGGGATGAAGACACAACGTTTTGAAACGTTTTTTCTCGCCTCAATACATTTTTACATAACTTTTACGTTTTATACTGTGAGAGACTGGTACCTAAGCTAGGCTCAGAGCCTGTATTTCAGGACACCAGGGTCCCCTTCTTAATTGGCTACATTTCTATTAAGATTGTGTCCTAGGGTTCGACCCTACGGCCATTAGAGAAATCTGACGCTAAGACCACGTACCAAACACAGTTGCGAGTGACTCCAAGAGAGTGCCGGTGGCCTGGGTGACTCCATACAGCGGGCGAGGGTCTTCCCGCAGCCGCCGACAGAAAGTGTCACTGCTTACCTTGAAATCTGTTCACAAAATAAGTTAATATAAAATATCTTGCAAAAGTTAGGTAGTAAGTAGCTGTTTAATGTATAAAAAAGTTGCAGAACACAAGTATAATGTAAGACATTCAAGACATAATTGGTCGAAATTCGATAACAGAGACATAATGACTGAAGTAGGTACTGACCATTAAAATGTTTGTAACCGATGTTGTGGTTCTCGAGCGTGTCCACGAAGTACTTCGTTTCCCACGCGTAGGTAGCACTGTTGCCGTTCACGACCTGACTCTGTATCAACGGCAGCTGGTGTTCGAACCTGGACATAAACGGAACATAGTGATATATTCCACCAGAGAAAGGATATGTGATGATTGATAACATAATCATTAATTTGAGGTATTTGAGCATTTATTTTAAAATTTGCTCTTACTTTAAGGTCCGCTAGTCTAGCTGGGACTTGCTGTGTTACCCGGAATAGTTCCTTGCTCATACCCCGGGAACACTACAATTTATTCGCGATAAAGCCTATGTGTTAGTCAAGGGTGTCAGCTACCTACATACCAAATTATATCAAAATTGATCCAGCCGTTTGAGCGTGAAGAAGTAACAAACATACAAACACACACTCACACGCTGTCACCTTTATAATAATAGTCTGAGTGAGTATGATCATGTGATTCCCACCCATCTATCATATATTTATGTCCATACATATTGATAAGGGCCTAGACGTAAGAAGCATACTAATATCTGGTAATAGAATATTGTAGAAAAATACGAAACAAGAAGAAGAGTGGGTTTCAATATTGTCTTTGTTATAACCACCTGGAGATGAGCATCAAACTATAAATCACACTTCAGTTTATCGCAGAATAAATATCTGTTATAAGTTTTATACGAGTTTCATAAGCAGTTCTGCAAGAAGACACTTTTAAGTGGGAGGGGGAAGGAGGAGTGTGAGGATGCAAACGTCAGGAATAATTATTTTTTTTTGTGATAGAGGGCAAACGAGCAGTCGGTACACCTGATGGTAAGTGACTTCCATCGTCAAAAGACACTAGTCAGATGCTGACTTTTGAGCGAGTGGGTTAGGGCTATGGCAACACGGCTCACTCGGTAAAAAAGCAAGGAAAGAATAGCGTAACACCGGTTTTCTGTGAGACCGTGGTATCACTCCGGCTAAGACGACCCATGTGTTCCGAAGCATGGTCTTTCCACGGTGAAATGATAATGTAAGTAGGTCATTCCTCTGTATACAATGGGTTATCTAGTCATATAATTGATACCTAACCATATATTAAAAAACTGAGACTTTCCATTCAAACTATATGTGATAGCATAGCCATATTATTAGTGAGTAATGGATGATATTATACTCGTATACTTACCAATCGTTCCAGTTCTGTAAATGGATTACCAGCTCATCGACGTAGCTCAGAACGTCTTGGTTCGCGAACCGGTACTCGGCTACTGAACGAAGTTCCTTAAGCAGAAATTACGGACATTTATTATTGAGACTGAGAACTGGGTAAATAATTTGTAAAGAACGTTAAATTAATTATTAATGCAAGAAGTGCCTGATTTATATTGACGGGTCTGTTGGTCTAGTGGTTTACTAACCACTAGACCAACAGACTCAGGGTTACTACCCTGGCTGTTAAACCGAAGGTCATGGGTTCGATTCCCACCCAAAACAAATGATCGTGATAAGCACGATCATCAGTTCTGTGTCTTATTAGTATTATTAGGAGACAAGACAAGTCTTATTAGTATTAGCAGAAGAAACAAGTACAAACTAAGTGACACAACGCTACAACTTGTAGAAAAAAGAAAAACCTACTGTCAAAACATCCCAAAATAGATAACATAAAAACGATAACGAAGTAAAGCAAGGAAATCACAGAGAATATAAGAAGAGATAGGAAGGAAGATACTGAAAAAAAACATAAAGTAAAAACATAAACATATAGTGAAAACGGGAGGAGTGAAAAAAGCGCTCAAAGAACTGAGAGAATCAAATAGAGAATGGATACCAAAACTAAACAAAAAGGAGCATACCTCATCCAACAGTGAAACCATAAACGAAATAGCCATAAAATTTTATCAGGACCTCTATTCAAATTCAGAAAACAAACAAAAACATGATCCAAATAAAAGAGCCAAGAATGAGCAAGATAACGTGATAACTGAACCAGAAATACTTTCCAGAGAAGTATAAAAATATATTTACAGCCAGAAGATGGAAAAAGCTGCTGGCCCAGACAAAGTGACAAACGAACTTCTTAAAGGCACCCTTGAGGAACTACTACCAATACTCACTTCATTATTTACCGAAATACTAACAAAAAAATACTAACAACTGGCCTGATCCAGTCCAATCCAGTTCCGTTATATAAAACATCAAACATTATTCTTATATTTAAGAAAGGACAAAAGGAAGACATCGGGTACCTATAAGTCTGATTTCAAATATCTGTAAGGTATTTGACAAAGTTATTCTGGAAAGAATAAGCAAAAAGTTAGACGAAAACCAACCACGAGGGCAAGCCGGCTTTAGACAAATATACTCAACTCCAGACCACATACACACAGTAAAATAAATAATGGCAAAATATAATGAGTATAATAAGAAACTCTATATGGCATTCATCGATTACTCCAAAGCTTTCGACATCATAAGGCACACAGCCATATGGGATAGTCTAAAAGAGCAGAGGATACCCCTAAAATACATCGCTGACCTGTCAGCCTGTGACCACGGCCGGTGCAACCTGGTCGAAACGTCAGGCAAACCAGAGGTATGTAATACCCTAAATAAGAGATCGCGTTAATTCCCGTTAAATAATATTAATTATCATGGAACGCGAAAGTTTAAAAGTTAGTAGGGAGATCCTCTTCCACCAAAATTGTTCTCGGCTGCTCTCGAAAGTATTGGGGAATCGTTCGTATCTACGATAGCGGGTAAAGTTAAGCAGAGATTATAAAAACACTTTTTACAGTAGATATGAGTCACAGATATAGTTCACAAGCACGGGAAGAGTAAATACAGACATAGGCAGAAAGTTTACAGTACAAAGCAGAGAAGAAAACCGAGAAATGGAAAGTTACAATAAAAATGATCCGATTCGCGTCGTAGTCGTATAACTTTCTCTCTCGGCGTCAGTATCTCGTAACGATTGGCGAGGCAGGAAAATCCGATCGCGCACGATACAATTCTGAGCGTCTCCGTCACCGTCGTCGCTAGGCGCAGCACTTGCCGGCCGCATACCGGGCTTCTTAACCGACTTCGTTTAAAAGCGTTCGTTATGCGATTGTTGTGTGCACGCTACAGTATCTGCCGCAAACTGGACTGGAAAGAATACAGTCTAAACATGCAAGGGGTAAAACTAAATCACCTACGATTTGCAGACGATATGGTCTTATTCGAAGAAACGTAGATACGTTTGTTCAGATCTATCACATTTACCTTGAGCGCATTCTGAATTTGAGTTTGAGTGATGCTGAGGGAAGCTGCGTCGCGACAGTTACCTTCTATGTTGTGGGCCTCGTCGATCACAATAATGGCGCCTTGAAGATTTATCTGTAACTGTATTTCAAATGTTTCCATTTGATTAAGAGATTCGTTTTCAGCCTTTCAAGACGATTGTTTGAAGTATTACCATTTTAAGACATTACGTTTTTATTAAGTGGCAACTCTGTTTAATTAAACTGATTCAGAGTTTGAGTTACATCATCATCATCAACAACAGCCTGCAAGAGAGAGGAGAGGAGAGACCTATGTCCAGCAGTGGACACTGCTGGACATAGGCCTCTCCTCTCCTCTCTTTCTTTGAGTGTCCATTTATTAAAATTACATTCAAAACTAATTCATACAATGATCGTTGAAAATATTTTAGATATTAATGTATATTTACATAGTCATAATAATTGTAGCATTTAGTAATTTAAATATTTTATTACAATTTTAGTATTAGTACACGTCATTGTTAGTTTAAATCTGTAAAAAATTTCGAGTACGGTCAATATCCACAAAAAGAACACTAAAAAGGCTGCTTATATTACACAGACATACTTACCTACATTTTTTCGCTTATATTTTTGTGGAAATTCAAGCTTAAGTCTTTTTTATTTACTTTGGCAATTTTTTATTTAGGTCTGCACCTCGTCACTCAATTTTACACCACCCTAAGGTAGACTTGCAGAGATTGTGAGAATAAATTATTTTTGTGCATAAATCCTTAACTAAAATAAAACATAAGAAGTAAAATACAGATATACGTACGTTAGCCTTAATACTAGGGTCTATAAGATAGTTGTAAGGACAAAAGATGATATCAGCAGTCTTGGCCATTTCCCGCGCGCCGTAGTAGGGGCAGGCGTGCTTCCTGTGTCCAATCTGTATGAGCTCCTCTAAGTCGAAGGTGTCAGGCATAACCTCGTGTGAGAGCGCGCGACGGTTGTCATAGTACAAACACTGGGAGTCTTTCGTCTTCTTACTGTCATTGTTTGATGATGACTGGTTGTCAGACTGAAATAGAACTTTTTTGATTACATTTGTATATCCTAGTTTTGTTAGAGTTTTGTTGGAAATTGTTAATAGCCGATAAACTCAAGATTATTAAAAAAATCGTATCAGCTAAAAAGTTAGCTATTAATGTATGGGTTTTTTCTATATCCAATACCTCCTTAATTCTAAAAATAATAAGCGTCCTGTGACCCTGCTGTAGAGGATCGCTGTTAGACTTAAGCATGAGAGTCCGACTTAATCGATCATTATGTAATTCTAAATACATTTGGCCAAGAAAATGTACTGTTTCGTAGGTATACTTGATCAATTATATTAATAGTAAACTTTGCAGAGAAACAGAAAACGAAGACAGAAGATTTTTTACTCAGAAACAGCAATAGAACACTCGCCATTTTTTTCACGTATCTTGGAGTAATATAATAATAATATTTGTAATATTTTCGGAAATCTGACACAACGCCATCTAGTTTCAAACTAAGCAGAGGTTTTACTATGAATGACTAGGTTTTACTTTGGGCCGACCCGGGAATCGAACCTGAGACCTCAGCACAGCAGTTGCAAACGCTACCACTGCGCCACCGAGGCAGTCAGAATATATCTAGATAAATATTGTATTATAAGGAAAGAATTAACTGTACCCTAATACAATCGCGACACATATCATTCCTTGTGCTCCATTGGTCCTTGTTGAACTCCCTGATACAACTCTTATCTCTACTGGAAAGTATAGTCATCTTAGCTTTTCCGCAGTAAGAAGTTCTTCTGTACTCCTTGATGACCTGTTGAAGCTGCATATGTGTTCGAGCGCCGTAATAGATGGTGGGTACACTGGAATCAACAAGCATGGTTGTGCGTACCCGCAAGTTGTCAACCAGGTCGTGCAGTTTTCTGGAACCAATCACCCCCTTAATGCCTCTACTCTCTACACTACGATGCAACTATCTAACATACTACATAACATAATTAAACTACAGAATAAAGCTGAAACTCAATATAAATCGTAAGTATGTATCTAAGCACAGGGGCCAACGATCCGCGAACTGTGACTTTGACTCTCTTTTCACTTCTTAGATGTGTATAGATATCCATACTGGTTTTGTTGAATAAATAATAAAGATTTCTACTGTGCTTACATTTTGAAAGATAAGGATATTTACGAATAAGTTATAATTATCTAGAATTTTAATTATAACTTGAAGTTTGTATAATCACTTAGTTTTATAAAAAAATTGAACATAAATGCCAGAAGAATGCTTTCGTTCTGTGCTTAAAATATTCGGATAGCCAGATAGGCTGAATACCATAAACCTAATTTTTTAATTTTATAGATAAGAATCTTAGAATTTAATAAAAGAATTTTATAAATAAGAAAATGTTGACAAAGGATTATTGTGAAATTTGTAATACTTAAGTCTATGTGTGGAAGTGCAGAATATTAAATTAAATAAAACGTGTAACAAATTTAAAAATAAAATTTAAATACAGCTACATCAAGCACAATTCCAGTACTTACTCATGTATATTGTTTACAAGTAAACACAAAAAATAAATAAAAATCTACTCTATTAATACTATGCCAATAACATCGTGCAACAAACAACAACAGACAAACAACTGTACACAGGCATAATTGGCTCCATATACTTTTGATTCCCATATCCAAGAAACTGCACTTCACTCGTCTTGAATGCAATGTTGTTCTATATTAAACTACTTGTCAAAAGATCGTGCACCTAATTCAGTTTTATCTATTCTAGTCTCCTGTTCTACTTTTGAAAATTCCTTCTCACCCTGCCTCATTTATAGGTAGCAAAATAGTAGCTTTGTCTACGTCAACCACGTTATCATGGCTGTGAGAATACGAAATTGTACATATGTATGGACACTCATCGTTTGATTTATTATGGTCTCTGTTAAGTAACCAAAGTATCCAACAAAGACAAATGCCCACTTTTCGTGCAAACAAAGGGGAGTGATGATCCTCCTCCTGATGTAGGTACAAAATAAAGGCCCCATGTCCAACGACTTCTGCAGAGAGTAGTCGGTTATAATTAGGTGTGTACGAGAGTCGTATGTCGTATATCGGAGAAGTTCAATAATTTTCAGTCCTTACAGAGGCTCTTTATCAATATCAAATTGATGATGTGGCGCCTGACATAGCTATGGAAGTCAGGCCGTCGGTTAGATGGGATCGTTGGTCAACAAAATACAATCGTCATTACAACCTTCTCTCTTTCATAAATATGAGTAACAACCACGTAAGTATTTATACCAATACCTCACCAGACACCATAAAGTACATAATGATTATAATGTTACATACCCGATGTGTTCTGGAGTTTCTTTATTGTCTTTCAAAATATTCTTTGTAGGAGTACCTTGTGGACTAAATGTGTCATTTGTGATGTCTTCCTTGCCCAAAGAATCATTTCTAGGTTTCTTGTGTATGGTCACTAAACCTTCCGTGTCTGAAATACATATTTTTAAAATTTAGAATAGAAGTCAAAATGTAAACTTGGGTTTAACGAATTTGGGTATTTAGTTTAAGCATTTTTTTTAGTAAAACAATAATTACATTATAATACGCGATTGTGCTGAATAAGGTGTTCGAATGTAGCACGGTGTTAAGTGTGAGTTTATTTCACATCTACTTGATCGTCACGGTGACCGCGTTGGGCGCTGCGATTGGCCCTCACTGAAATATTCACCAATCGCAACGCCAAACGCGCTCGCCGCCGAGAGCGAGTGGATGTGAAATACACTCACACTCTGAAGACACACAACGACTCTTCAGTCGTTGGCAAAGCGAGGGAGTGAAAAGGTACACCTGCCTTCTAGAGTAAATTTTATCAGCCACAATAGGCAATTTCAAATGCTTGCTGCTCTAGAAAATAGTACAAACCAGGATAAGATGACTGTCAAATCCGAGAACGCTTATTCATATAACAACATGTTAGACGAACAAATTTTAGTAAACACTAGAATAACAGGTACTAATAATGAGAAAAGTAATAATTGAAATCACATTAAATAATGCTCTTAACTCATATTGTTAACACGCTTTTATTATTTATATATGTATGCTTTGAGCGTGATTTTGACCCACTTGAAAACGACGAATTATATTGAAACTTCGCACAATTATCAAGGACCGATGACAATACAATAATTTGATAAATTGCCGATTATCCTGACCAGGATCTTCAGGATTAACGGTTTTTTCCGTACCTAAAAATATAGTTTCTTCTGCTACGTACTAAGAGGCGTGTGCTGAATCATATGCGACTTAATTACCTTTACTTTTTCGTCTTAAACTGACTAAAAAAATAAATTATGGTTACAATAACTAAAAAACACGCCTTTGTAACTTGCCGAACTAAAAAATAGAAATTAAAAAAGCGTGGGGTGCTTTACAAAAGCGTATTTTTTAGTTTTTTTTTAACTTTTTTTTTTTTTATATGAGTCCAATGTACAAAGACATTTTAGAAAATGTGTGTATGGAGTACTTACATAAATTTAGAACACCGAGTACGTTAGCCTTCGCTAAATATAATATAAGTCTTTCATGTAGTTGTTATTTGAATGTTCTCTGAAAACTCATGGTATTTTTACATAAATGCAAGTTTAAATGTTTGCAGTAAATGTATATTCTTCACAGTCGTTGGATTTCAATATAGAGAATGTATTTCTGTGTTGTGCGAGTTACTTAAAACTTTAATGGGCTGAACAAAGAGCTGTTATTTAAATCACACACCATAAATAGCTACACAATGAGATAAATGCCTCGGTACCTACCAGACACAGGGGGTGCGTAGTGCTTTGATGTGAGTATACTGTCATCAAGCATATTAATTGATTGCAAGGTTATTTATTTACAGAAATACCTGTGTTTACCTATTACCAAAATAAGTAAAGCCTATGATGAATTTGGATGAAGCAACTTTATAACTGTGACAGGATTATTAAAATCTATTCAGTGTTTATTAACAAATCTTTGTAAAAATTATTTATAGGGTATTTGAACATATACCTAAAACATGACTGCATGTACTCGTAGAAGACAGCATTTACAATTAGATAAATATTCATCCTACGCGCAATCATAAAAATGTTCAGTCGTATTGAGAATCCCGCCCTTTTCTTAAAACACAAAAAAAAGCTAAAAAAAAATACGCTTAGACAGAGGATAGCCGAGCCGGTCTGTCCTAAAATGTAACACAGTATGATGAAATTGTACTGTTTTTTTTTATACCCATAAACTATATTATTATTAAACGTAGGTAATTGTTACGTGTAAGTTGTAAAGAAACCGGTAAGACACCCCATAACTACACCAATACATATGGAACGTTAAAGCAAAGTAAATGTAAATTTCTCAAGCCTCACACGTGATGGAATGTGTACGTTAATAGTAATCAGCCTTCATTAGTCAGCGAGACTACACTCATTGTTTTAACAGAGCTCAGAGTATATTTAGCTTACGTTAAGGCATATTTTTATAATAAAGTGAGAACATCATCAGCTGCCTACCCCTATCCCAAGTTTATTTAGGGTCGGGGCAGTATGATTCTTACATTCTACTCTATCATTCTTCATTTCAGTGTTTACTCCCTCCTTTTTTTTTTTCTTTTTCTGTGCGGAACTTCCCTCGGATACCAGCCACCAGTGGGTGATAATGTCGGACTCGAATCGACTAAAAACCGCACGCCGTCTCTAGCCATATCCTCACTCACACAGTCTATCCACCTTTACTTTGTCTTCGGTAATAAAGTGAGGACATATCGAAGGCAAAAAGCGAAAATGTTGTATCTCGGTAATTGGCCGAATTGTGAATTTTGGAAATAGTTTTCGGTCTTTGGTGTAAAACTGAATATTTCTAGATGAGCAAAACAATCACTGAAAACCTAGCAAATGTGAATTACAGTTAAAATGAAGATCAGGTTTCATTAACACTACTCGAACAAGTTTGACACAAAATCTTAAAGCTCGCAATATTGCACATTTAATTGATTTATGGTCTTTTAAAATTGTTTTTAAGTATCAAAAGAGAACTATGAAAGTACCTATGTCATATATTCACCTAAGTCGTATCAGAGTCCTAGACCTAGTCCTACCAGTTACTATTTTGTAATTATATCACTTTTTTTTTAAATATTTATAGAGATGCTACATTGACTTCCTCTTCTAATCTACTCGTATTTTCTTAGTACACCAGCCACTACCCTACACCTCCTTGCCTTTATGTTTTTCTCTCCATACCAAGGTTGCCTGTAAGAGATTGCCTCTGAGCGATAAGGCCGCCATTTGTACCTGTCTAACCTAGCTTAAGTTAATCTTTATATATTTATACCTGGTGTACAATAGAGAGATTATTATAAAAGAAAGTGTTGTTTGTGACTATCCTGTTGGCGTAGTGGCAGGTAAAGAGAGGTCGAGGATTCTTCGAGTTCGTGGTATTTGGTACGTGTTCACCCTAAGTCGGAATCAGACAGCTATACGAGAATATGTCAACTTCTTGATTATACTGACTGAAACGTACTTTCAATTATTTATAAGAATTTTACACATTTTAGTTTAGAAGCGTTTATTCATAATTTAACTAATATTAATTTTTTGGCAATTTTTTCTGTAAAATATTTGCACATATTTGTTGAAAGGGGTGAAAAATAATTTATACATTATCGTTAGGTAGGTACTTAACTATTTTTTTTTCGTAACCTTAGAAAAAGTTTATGTAGAAAAAGTAGACCCTGTAAAAGATTTTAGAGGCTGACTTAAATGTAGAATTGGGAACATAACACAAGGAATAATAAAAGAAACTAACAAAAGCACAACGAAAAATTTACTGATGAATATTTCTCTGAGTAGAGCTCGCGTTTTACCTGGGCCTCAATTCTGCTATTTTATGTTAAGGCCAAGCCAGTTTCATTCCATTAACACGCTATTGAGATGTCATTGCCATCGGTCAAAATATGGGTATTCTATTAACACAAATTCACAGTGTCAATAGATTGTCAATGTTGTAATATAGGTCATTAATAGTGATATCAACTACATTGCATTAACTAGAAAATTAAATATATATTTTCTTACAAATTTAAAATGTACAGTTTACCAAACTATAACAAAGACATTGACGACATTTGTATCGGTGAAAAGTCTCATTTGTCTTACATAGTTAGTAGAATAAGAAAAGAGCAAAGCTATTGCAACGACATTCCATCGACAGTCTATTGATATAATATTAAAATAGCAGAATTGAGGCCCAAAGCGTAAGCTCAACATGTAATGCTTGCATATTATGCGTCGGCAAGACAAAGGACAGACGGATCGTTGAGTTATGTACTAGCTATGACATTTCCAGAATAATATTAGAGATGCCAGGGCGTCGCGACTTGTAAGCCTAGGCACCAGTTCTATATGTTGCCACTTATAATAAAATAAAATAATTATTATAATTTTTTATGTTGCCACTTAGATCTCGTTAATCTACACAAATCTAGTAACATAATAAAGCTGAAGTATCTTTTCTTTCATTACTTGTTTAATAGGTTTATAATTTGAATAAAATTTGTCATTTAGAAATCTAAATGTCAATTTTTTTCATTAAATCGTTAATGCATTTGCATTTGCATTAATAAATTTTTCTTACGTCTTTTATCCCGGGAGGGGTAGACAGAGCCGTGTTTAGCGCCCACATTTTTTTTCGACTATACCTTTATCATTACGATTTGTGACAAAATAAATTTAGAATTTTAGTAACGAAATATTATTAAGTAACATTAGGTCTTAATAACTGTTTAGCCAGTGAACACAGGCGACCAGAATAATGAGACACAGAAAATAAACTTGGTCTGACTTGGTTGGATGAGTTTTTTTTTAATCTTTATGCACAAATGTGGCAAAGGTAGACTTTTTTCCTTAGGGCGATGCAGACCCAAACATGGTAGATATTATGAGTAGACATGGTAGAGAAATTAGTATAAAATGTCAGATAAACAGAGAACTTACATAAATTACATTAAAATGATTTGTAATGATTTACAAATACAATAAGTAATGATGATACTAATACACATAATTCATAAGTATTTATGTACGCATATACACTTATTAATATAAATTGTAGAAGAGGAGAGTCCTGTCTTGTCCCAAACAGGTATTGAAAAGTTTGAGATAAGGGTAGAGAAAAAACTTAACCTAGAAACCTAAGAAAAGATGGATGAATGGAGTAAAAGCGACCGATTGCATCGACCCAAAATAAATTTTGGAAAAAGAAGACGATGATGATTTTTATATCCACACATTAGGTCTTTATTTTGAATTGAAAGCTATTATTAAATAAAAAAGAAAAACAGTTTTTCATATTTACGTACCATCCTTCACATTTTCAGTATACGGTCCCGTTCGCTTCTTAGTAGAACACGATGCTTCCGGATTTTGGTAGATGCTTTTGTCACCTAAAAAATAAGATTTAGGCCTAGAAAATCGTTATCGACTGTTACAAATTTATGGGTGATTATTAACAGATGGTCCCATCACTGAATTACTGTGTGTCTTTACACAAACTTTGTGTCCATACTGCTAATATGTTTGGAGAATATAATCCTCATCGTAATAAGAAGATTTTACTTGTCACTAATACTAGACGGGTTTGTATAGGGTAGTTGTAGCAAACCCTATACAAACCCGTCTGGCCAGCGTGGTATAGTAGACCGTTCTAAGGATAGGCCACTGCTGGACATAAGCAGTGGACTATTACAGGGTGTAGAGGATGATGACATGTCACTAGAGTAGTTTAATCAGCCCGCTCTTGATGATAGTGATCCTATAAAAGTCGAAGCCCTAAACATAAATTCACCTATAACTTTTATCAAATAATAATAAAACTCTTTTTTGAACACCAAACACAATACAAGCAGAAGTTTATACTTATCCTTGTATTTTATTTGGTGTCCATCCGCATTATACTGTGACGATACAGTATTAAGCGGTTATTACAAATGGCGGATAGATCTAATGGATAAAAACGCATAATATATTCCAAGGGTACAGCAAACCATAGCAAGCAATATAAAATTTTAAAGGGCCCTTCAGATATCTACTGGACTCAGAGCTTCCGCAGTTAAGCCAGAGTCCTCAATCAAGAAGTTGATTTCTGTTAACTAGACTTTTGTTGAGAACAGTGCTACTATACAGTGCTAGATTATGTTTAACGCTGTAGTTGCATTTATATATACTAATAAAGTTGAAGAGTTTGTTTGTTTGGTTGAACGCGCTAATCTCAGGAACTACTGGTTCGAATTGAAATATTATTTTAGTGTTGGATAGCCCATACATCGAGGAAGGCTACAGGTTATAACATCACGCTACAGCTAATTGGAGCGGAGCTTTAATGAAAAATGTTGCAAAAAAAAATCCTTTTGAGAGTTACGCAACAATCGTGTACGACGAAATTGTTCCTCTTAAAAAGTTAAAAGAAAAGTCCGCAATGCCATATACTATAGTAGACTTTTTTAAGACTAAGAATAAAGACATTATGTGTATCCAAAAAGATTTCTTTTAATATCTCTCTCTTATGTGTCGCAGACGAAGTTGTAGTAACTAGTAAGTAATATAGCAACACTATGTATTTCTCAAACATAGATATTTGCTTGTATTTAAAAAAACTCGATAAGTGATAAGTTATCAGTGATCGGTAATACATATGAATACAGATAAAGATATATAGATAAAGTTATCGTACAGTGTAAGATGGACCAATTTTTGGGTAAAAATTACGTTTTAATAGATTCAGAAAACTTTGAGGATTATTTGGCATTTGTCGGTGAGTGTGAAACAGGTGTTAGAACCTGGCTTATATTAGGAATATTATTATATCATTCCGTTTTCGTGGATAATGTCGTTTTAATAGTGGTATGTGAGAACTAAATCACTTTGTCGTGGGAGAGTCATGCTTCATCACATATGGGCCGATTCGACTGGAGTGATATGGCATCGCAGAAAACCGGAGTTAGGAATTTATTTTGTTGCTCTTTATGGAGAGTGAATCAGGTTACCAGAAGCTCAACTTAAGATACTTAGGAACCATCCATAAATGACGTCACACCTAAAGGAGTGGATGGGAGGGGGTCAACGAAGTGTGACATTGTGTGACAAAGGGTGGAAGGGGTCCTAAGTTTCGTGACGTCACATTCTAGAACCTGATATGTCTAATTATTGTAACGCGAACTTGGAATTTTTAACAGTGATATGAATCATCGTGTTTTGTTTTTGTGTATGTAGAAATTATTAAAAAGTAATTAAAATGGAATGAAAACTAATTTTGGTACCGCCGTTTTAAATATAATAATTTCTAGATGTAAAATTGTAAAAATGTGACATCACACAACGGGGGGGGGGGGGGAAGGGGGTCTTATAAATGTGAGCATCTGGTCAAAAAGCCATGAAATTCGTGTGACGTAATATTTTATGGATGGCTCTTTATTAGAATTTTCGTTACTTAACAGTTCAGTCATTTATTACATTCATATTTCTTTATCATTGCTCATAGATATTGTTCTTTTGTTTTCAACTTTATTTTCGATCTACGATACGAATCGCGTTTTGTTAATTAGGAAAGCATTTTCGATCTACGATACGAATCGCGTTTTGTTAATTAGGAAAGCAAAGTGATTGTTCACTGAAGATTAATTGATTTAGTGGATCCACTGAGTGTGAATAAAATTAATTAGGTACTCATTGTGAATGTTGGTTTGACGCGCGACGCAAAATGCGTTTAAGTGTTAGATACTTTGTGATAGTAAAAGCTTAGAATGAACGTTGAATTGTTTTTCAATTAGAAAAAAACACATAACCCCACGAATTGAACGTGGGTGAAACATTTATGATATCACATGTTGTTATGTTAACGGCCTTGTTTGTCTAATAGTAAATGAGCCTGACGTAATACAGTGGGATGAACACAATGATTTACCTACAATATTATTATGTAGATATTTAGTACCTAATGAATGTTTATCAGCAATCTAGATTAAACGTCTATGTGTGAGGTTTCTAAGTTATTATTTTTAAACGACTTCAAAAACACAAAAGAGGAGGTTATCAATTAGCCTGTTTTTTTTTGTATTTTTGTTACGCGTATCTTCGTCAATTGTGGACCGATTTTCAAAATTCTTTTTTTTAATCAAAAGGATATGCTCCCGAGTTGGTCCCATTACCACCAAATCAGGTTCTGATAATGGGATCCTTGAGAAATCGAGGGAACCCCTCAAATTTTACAGCCCCGACAACGTGTTTTAGCTTTATAGGTATTTACATTTTAATTGTTTTTTATATTTGTATTTAAAAAAAGTTTAGTTATTTATTTGTATTCTAGTTTGTTTGAAGTCGGTGCCAAGCCCGATGCACAATAAGTAATACTGGTCTATGTTAGCTTTATATTAGCACAATAAAAAAATTAAGTATGTATTAAAATTCTAATGAAACATCGCAGATTTTGTTGATTAATAAAGACGTGTAAGGTCTCGTGGTAGAAATTCAAATACAACTTACGTATTCACATACTGAACGAGCGCACTTCTTATTATAGTTTCTCCAAAATGCATATCAGATACGGCAGTGACGTTTGAAATATATACTTTTAAGTTAGAAATAGAAGTGCAGAAACCTAACAAAATGTGTATTAAATTTAAAAATCCGTCCTTGTTATATTCGTGTGTAAATTTCTTTTTTGTTTTAAGACAAAGCCCGCAATATTAATATATCTTGTGTCGCGGAGGACTTTACAAACATACATTAAACGGACACAAAGATCACCCAGACTAAGAACAACAATTTGTGAATCACACAAAGTGTTGTCCCTTGTAGGGATCGGACCTGCAACACTCAGCGCAGTAGGAAGCGGCGAGGTGACTGTTTCAGGCAAAACGATTTTAAAAGGACTTTTTTATGCTTAATTTTGTATTGCATTGGTAAAAATGAAATATCGAATAACCTTCACATTTTATTAATAATAATAATGAAAAACCTCAAAACCTGTTATTGACTTATGTTGTTTTAGCGAGAAATAGGGTTAGTGGTATATAATGTTAGCAGAACAATCGTAGTAATCATATTTTATATTGCTTATTATTGACAATTACATAAAAAGAATTAACTTATTAACATTTCACTTGTATTAATTTGTGTTTTTTGTGCTTATTTGCTTTTTTATTTATTTCCATATGTATGCGAAAACCTCTTTAATCACTAACTAATGTTGTTTAGGCAATGAACATGAACACAATCTTCTAAGCGGTATTATTTGAAAAGGAAGGAATGTATTATTTACATGGCTTACATCCAGAATACGAATTTCCCTTTAAGAAATTATTTTCACCAAAAAAAGTTGGAAAAAATATGATTTAAGAGGTTTTTGAAATGACTGCTTCCTTTCTTAACACCAGTTTTCTGTGAGGCCGTGATATCACTCCGGTCGAGCCAACGAATAACTGAGTATAAATAAACTACTCGGTTACCACATTGTAAAGTTAAGCAATCCTAGCCAGGTCGGTCTATGAATGGGTGAACATTCTTAACAGCACATAAAGCGGTCGATCCCAGTTGCCATACGAACTTTTGTGACAATCGTTACGGGTAGTTGGAGCCCTAAAAAGCCCGATAACAGTCTTTCTACAGAACTTCGATATCGCCTAGTACTTAGGTTGTGGAGGTCCGATGGCAGTCGTTCAACGTAAAAATCGAAGTTTAGCCGTATCGTAGTGGACTTAAAGCCGAAAAAAGGCTCGGAGGAAGTTAGTAGCTACTAAACATCTAGAGGTATGAAAGGAATTATGTTTTTTCCCAGGAGTGAGCTTCCTTGCACGTAAAATAGCGTTGGCCCTAAAGCAGACGGTGCGCTTGACCCGCAACGAGGATGGCAGTTACAAGTTCCACTTCATATCACCCCTCGCAAGTTCCGACTTCGTTTTCACACCGGGAGAAGAGTTTCTAGAATCTAGGCCAGATGGAGTTACGGTATAGTAGAAAAAAAAATTGACAATGCGCATTAATAGAGAGATACTAAAATGTGATAGGAATATTGTTGAACAGATAAACAAAAAACTAAATGATTTAATTTTTTTTGCAGATGAAATCGTTTATAACTATACAGGATAATGTGATGACACACACGCACACAGATAACACCGGCAAAACATCTAAGCACGTGTTGGTGTTTTATACTGATAAGATGATCACGGTAAGGAAAAAGACAGATAGGTAGAAATATACATTAACAAGTGTAAAGATTTGAAAACATATTAATGCTCAAGAAACTCAGTTTGGATAGTTTTTTAAAGAATTTCAATATTTTGACATATTGGGTTCGGGTTAAATACTTTATTCTAGTAAAGAATTACATATTCACTTACATGAGAACACATTTTGAATGAGAAAAATTACAAACTAAAGTATACACAATTGGCAAAGATATTCAATTGGCAATTAAAAGAGGGTAGGTGCGAACACTCTAACTATACGGATAAATACAAGGATCAAGCTTACCTATTGTTAACATATTATTACTGACATATTATTTGACAACGTTAATGAAAAAAAGGCAATGAAAATAGGTAGTAGGTTTAATAAGGAGATTCCCATCACGATGCCTACTTATTATTGTCTTTATTTAATATACAGAAAAGGTGGTACTACGATAATGATCTACTACTTTATTAATAAATCATTTTTATCGATTAACTTTGTCGATAGTATAGAATACTATTAAGACGGCATAATACGTTACTACTAAGATTACAAGAATTGTCTATAACAAAAGAAGTCACATCGTTAATTATTTCATTACATACTTTATTAAATTGTTTTTTTTAAACATTTCAACTGTTTCAGACTACAACGGGAGAAGGTTTAGATAAAATAGTGAAAAGATACTACGAAGCGAGATGATCATCGGTAGCCAACTTTGTAACAAAAAATGTTTGTAAATAAAAGCGTTGTGTGTCAGACGTTCGAAAAATATTTTTGTTATTATTTTTTATGTTAGATGCGGCAGACGAGCAAACGGGACATCTGATGGAAAGTGACTATAGCGTCTGCAAGTCGGGAGTCAAAAACGCGTTGCCGGTCTTTTAGGAGTACGCTCTTTTCTTGAAGGTGGTATCGGTCCGGAAATACCGCAGATGATAACCTGTTCCTCATATTGGTCGTGCGAGGCAAAAAGTAACCAGAAAACGCTCAGTAGTGGAGGGCCAATTGTCTAAGTGATGTGGATGAAATGCATCTATCTATACTAATATTATAAAGAAGTAAAGTTTGTGTGTTTGTATATTTGTTAAATTGTAAGGGGTAATCTCGGGATCTACTGAACCGATTTTAAAAATTCTTTCAACAATAGAAAGCCACATTATTGCTGAGTGTCATAGGTTATATAAAAAACCGAAAAATAAAAAGGCTTTTACGTGGTAGTCCGTTTTGCAAAGTGAATCGGAGAAAAAACGGTCGAATGAAAGCGTTTCTTACGAACGCTGCCTTAACTATGAAAGATATATTTTTGAGTTCTAGAAAAAAGATGTGGAGCTTGAAAATACCTACAAAAAAGTCAACGACAGCATATGTCTAACTTTTATATTTAAGTTACAAAAAGTAGCACTCCACCTTTAAGCTACCTCTGACAGTCTCACTAGAGCAACAGTCAGTTTGTTCCATACGTAAAAATGGGCCACTCGGGAAACTTTTACAAGAAACATCTTTAATTATATGGGACGAATGTACCATGAGTCATAGAGCTCATGTTGAAGTGGTAAACCGAACGCTCAAAGACCTCAGAAACTCTGATGCTGTAATGGGTAGGGTTACTTTTGTTTTCGCGGGCGATTTTCGGCAAACACTGCCTGTAGTAACAAAAGGAACACGCGCCGATGTCATCAGAGCATGCTTAAAATCATCTCACTTATGGAGTTCTGTTGCATCTCTCAATTTACGAACAAACATGAGAGCCCATTTGAGCGACAACGACGATGACGACTTTCCGCGTCAACTACTCAATCTTGGCGAAGGAAAAATTGTCTCTCCTAACACCAACAGCAATTACATTAAACTTGACGAGACATTAGGACACATATTGCACAGGTTGGAACATCTTGTTGACGCAATATATCCCGGTCTTGAAAATTTATTGGAGAGAGATTATCATTGGCTTTGTCCTAGGGCAATAGTGTCACCCAGAAACGATACAGTGAATTAAATAAATAAACTCATTTTAGAGAAAATTCCCGGTCAGGTCAAACACTATAAGTCTATTGATACGGTTGATATTGAGGATACAGTGCACTATCCCTAAGAATTTTTAAATTCTTTGAACCTGTCTGGCTTACCTCCTCACGACCTTGTGTTAAAAGTTGGCATTCCTATAATGCTATTAAGAAACTTGAGCCCCCCCAACATGTGTAATGGGACAAGGCTGCTTACAAAAGAGTTACGGGACAATATAATCGTGGCGACCATTCTCACAGGGCCAGCAGTGGGACAACTGGCTTATATTCCGCGGATACCCATGATTCCCACTGATTTACCCATACCGTTTAAAAGTACAGTTTCCAGTGAAGATCTCTTTTGCCCTCATTATTAACAAGTCCCAAGGTCAAACATTCTCTCTGGTGGGCATTGACCTGAGAAAGCCGTGTTTTTCCCATGGGCAGTTATATGTTGGCTTATTTCGGGTTGGAACTCCTGATAGATAATATATTTTGCTACCAAATGATAACATTACATCAAATATAGTTTACAGAGAAGTTTTGAACAATTAAAATTACCATAACCAAACTAACTTTTCCCGCGACTTGGTCCTCATGGAATTCGTTTATCGCAAATCCCGCAGAAAATGTTTTTTCTTTCGGACAGAGTTACTTTCGAATTTTGTATTAGCATGCAAATACAAACTATACCTACGTATAACCCTCCTTTTGGCAGTTAGAAATTAAAACATAACACTCTGTATTAAAAAAGGATTATTAACATTATGCCCAACGAAGTGGGCACGGGTCAGCTAGTTTTATTATAACGCTATCAGTATATTATGGGCTTGCTCTGCATGGCTTGCTCTGCATACTTCAACGTTTGTAACTTTTAGTCTAGATAGATAGATAAGCCTATTGGTCTAGGGGTTAGTGACCCTGACTGCAAAGCCGAAGGTGTGTTTGATTCCCACCAGGGACAAATATATTAAAACTCAAAAAAGAATACTACTTAGTTCACATCCAAAGTAGTTATAGGAGTCTTAAGAGTGACTTTTATGCCGTTTCATTTAAAACAATATGTGATTATGTGATATTCTATCTATCTATCGATCTATCGTCTCTTGCTCTAGAGATCTCTCGTGATTAAGGAACGCAAAATGTTACGCACCGAACAGTGACGTTTGGGAAAGAAACTAGAAAATATTGTACTTATAAGAAAAACATCGAATAAAATTAGTGTTTACTAAATCAAAGTCGAACGCATCCCTTTTGAAAAATGGGAACGCTAAGAAACGTTTGTCAAGATTGTACAAACACGCCTGTTCGCCTGTTGCAGCACCAGGACAATATCAAGCTTGTTGATTACCCTGGCATAACAAAACAAACAAAAACAGTTATTGTTCTGACTCATTTTGGAAGTATATTAATCATAATAATGTATGTATCTATAAGTCTTAAGATTAAATATGACGGACATATGACTTCATAACGAGACCGAGCGGTAAAACATTGAATTGCTACGAGAGAAAATTATGATACATAAACTGGCTTTCGCCTTGCATGTTGGTTATTGCGGTAAAAAGAAGCCTATATGTCCTTCCCCACAACTCCAACTAAGTTCCTCTAAATCGGTTCAGCGATTATTGATTCCCCATACAAAGTGCCACTCCCTTAAAGGATGATTTTTGGGATAAAAACTATCCTATGTCCGTTCCCGGTGCTCAAACTATCTCTCTACCTGATTTTATGTAAATAGTTCCAGCTGTTTAAACGCGAAGAGGTAACAGACAGAAAGACACACTTTCGTATTTATAATATTGGTGTTGATCAGTTATCTGTTTCTTTCATATGTACAAGCTATGCTTAGTTTGGGACTACATAGCACATTAATACTGAACTGCCTAATTTAAAACTTTTCACGTTAGTTATTTCTTAAATAATGAATGATATTTTTTTGAAATAAGTAACAAGAAACCAATTTTTGTACTTATATTAACTGCGGCTCAAGATAGACAAATCATGTTTAGTGGTACAATTAAATAATGATAAGACTTGAGGTTGATAAGCTATCTATCGCAGATATAGGTATCAGAATATATTGTAATGCAGTCTCCATACAGTATCTGGCTTACATTGTTAAAATGGAGGAATGTTTAGGCAAAAGTTATGTTCTAGTGAACTCTGAAAATTTGGAAGATTTTTTCATATTCATAGGTGAGTTTTGAACATCTATTTTTACTTGCTTGTGACTTTTAAGTGAATGATTCTATTAGTTCAATTCGCTTTTTTTGCATGAGTTAATCGTCGTAAGTTGATAGTCGAAGATACTTGAGACAACGTAGATAAAAAGTAGTAATTTCTATATTACAAAATTAAGGTAGCAAATTTAAAATAAAAACGGTTGTCGTATTTTACAGAAGCTTGCAAACGATACAAGTTTCTATTAAATTATGGTTTGGTTAAAATAAATAAATTAGCAAAAATCTTAGGCACCTTAAAAACGGATTATACCTTCAGATCTTTAACTAATAGCTAAAAAGTAGCTAAATCAACACAGCTGTCCTAGAGTGATGTGATAAAAAGGAAAAGCATTTTGACTGTATTAAAAAAAAGAATTCTTCTTAATGCAATTGCTATTTGCAATGTTTGTTACTTCAGAACTCCGTCTTTTTTAAACCGTTATGTACATTCTTTTGTAATCAAACCGTCCCAATCAACTGTTAATTGTTTACTGTGTCCAATTTGTTAGTAACAATATTCTTAGAGACTAGTGTTAGTACAGTAGATAAAGAAAACAAACCATGAAACAAAAAAAAAAACAAAGAAAGATAGACATATACACACACAACAATAATTGCTGAGCCATTCCGTACGCAATTGCGCAGCAACGATTGATGTAACCACAGTCCAGCCTACCAAAGATCATGTTCAGGATACTGTCGACGCTGCCGCGCACCCTGGCACCAGATATGTGCATCTTTTACGCATAAAAACATATAGCATAAAAACAATCTACGCGATGTTCAGCAAACATCCCTGATGCACTACAGAAACGCTGCAGCCCCAGCAGTACCCTGAAGGCGTTATTGTATAAGAATACAGCCATGGCAATTTAAGAAATAAAGAACACAGTCTATTACTCGTATATATCTATACGTTGTATTCTTTTTAAAGTTAATTATATTTTAGAGATTCATAATACAATATTTTTTGCCCAGGTGTAGGTTATCTTGCACGTAAAGCAGCGGTAACCCTAAAGCAAACAGTTCGCATAACCCGCAACGAAGACGGTAGTTATAAGTTCGAATTTATATCACCATTGAAGATTTACGAATTCGTATTTACGCCAGGAGAGGAGTTTGAAGAAGTAAGACCAGATGGAGTGAAGGTATGAGAACTTTCTAAAGGCAGCGTAGAAACTATTATTATTTTTAAGATGAAAGTAGTAGACAAGCACGCACGTTTACCTATAAATTTCTACGTATGTTCCCAGTCTGTAAAATTAAATTGAATTTAAAAAGTTAAGTGAGAAGCTAATAGCACACAGAACGTTTTTTTAGTAAAATAGATATAGGGGAAAACGAGCAAATGGGTCACCTGATTGTAAGTCACTACCACCGCCCGCCGCATTCTTTCAATCCTCTCTAGAATAAGGGGGATTCTGGTGTTAGGGGCATAGACTCACTCAATGAAAAGAAACAAAAGAATTGCTTTTTTTATGGAAGATGGGGCAGCAAGCAGGGGCAGGGAGCAAACGGGACACCTGATGGAAAGTGACTACCGCCGCCCATGAACGTCTGCAACTCAGAAGTCACAAGCGCGATGCTGTCCTTTTAGGAAGCAGTACCATCTTTTCTTGAAGGTTTCAAAGTCGTATCGGTACAGAAATACCGCAGACGATAACTTGTTCCACAGATTGGTTGTGCGAGGCAAAAAGTGTTTTAAAAAGCGCACAGCACAAATTTTACCGTGTGGAACGAAGGCGGCAAGTTTAACACTTTCTGTGAGGCCATGGTGTAACTCCGGTTGAGCCGGCCTATTTATGTCGATGTATTGCCCTCCCCCGGTAATTGAACAACTTTTATTTTAGATGAAATCCGTAGCCACCATAGAGGAAAACAAAATGACCCATACGCAGACAGACCCCAACGGCAGAAAATGTATACACGTAAGAGAATTTTATGGTGAGAAAATGATTACGGTAAGTTCTTAATAAATAATATGTAATAATTTAGGTGTATAGTACGGTGATATAATAACTTGATGATTATAACTTGACGCATCTCACACGATTGACACTTGATTCCAAACTAGGCAGAGCCTGTACTATGGTAACCAGACTGCTGATAAACATACTTATATAATTCTAAATACATACATAATATAGATAAATTTATACCCAGACACAGAACAAATGATCGTGCTCATCACACAATATTTGTCCTGAGTGGAAATCGAACTCACGACCTCCGGCTCAGCAGCCAGGGTCACTAACCACTAGACCAACAGGCCAACCAACTGTAGTTTTTGGTTGAACTAAGTCCGAGTAACCGGTTATTTTATGTGATCCGAATATGAATAATTTGGTAGACTAGGAGTTATCGTTTTATTTATAAGGCTTAAGGTCTTTCTTATATTTCACCGAATTTAATTTAAAATAGGCCTATAACCAGTACATCTCATTACAGCTTAGTTTATGTTTTGTAATATTATTTGTAAAATCGAAATAATTTATTAAAAGAATGCATCTTAAAAAGTCGTTTTGCTCAAAGATCAATCTCTAAAATTCGTACGAATTTCAATGTGGATGAAAATTCTGCTGGTGAATGCTTAACTTGATTGAAATGTTTGACTGTTTCAGACTACAACAGGGGAAGGGTTAGACAAAATAGTAAAGAGATACTACGAGGCACGATGACTATTGCTGACAACGTCTAATAGTTTAGTGCCTAGTTAACACTCCATTCAAATGACTGATGAATGAAAAAGACAGATAGATGTAATATACTTTTTTCTACGTTATATTATAAATAAACATGAAAATACAAATAAATAAGTTCGGCGAGCGAGATAGTAAGTGCTATGGGACCTCTCGCCCATTTTAATACTGCTCGCATCAAGCATTGTCTTCAAGAGAAGCTTTCGACGAAAACATCAGATGAAAATAAACGGTATTTTGAGGCCTAGTTAAAATATTTAAAACAGTGAAAGAAATATAGAAGTCAACGTATAAGAATATGACTATTATCTTTTTTGTAAGTCAACGGTATTCATAGACTTAGTAATGCAAGTTGGTAATAAAAATTCCCATTTTTTCCTGGTTTTTTGCCTAAAATTTCACTTATGAAATATCTGTGGTTAATTAAACATAATTTTTTTTCTAAAGATTTTCACAAGGAACCGCATTGTAACTAATACGTGTACTTTTATTAACAAATAAATACTTCTTCATAAAAAAGTTCATTTTTTTTTTATTACTAATAAGAAACTGGGAACTTGTGGGCAAGAAGTAATTTAATGTAATACTCGTATTATTCTATTTTCAATGATTACAATAGTAATTTTTCCACAAGAATGTCATGTTTGGTTAGAGCTCGAATTTCCCGCCACCCTTTCATACCTTTGCTTCTCATCTACCTTTACTATAACCTTAATTTTCTTCTCTGATTTCTAAAGTGCACGGATCACGGCAATAGGTTTGCCCAGATTGGCCCTTATTACTTTAGAGGGACTAAAGTTACAGTCGCCAAAATGTGAGCGTTTAACACCCCTTTGTCTACACGGGGAGATAAACACGTGACTATGTATGTACATTACTGCTCAAAATTTTCAGTACTGTATGTGTGTTGAGTAAATTGTCATTTAAACGTTAATTTATATTATGAATACGAAAGTAAATACACCTACTCTACTGGATGAGGTCTGAACTAAATATTAGACCTTGCACCTACCGACTATTTCTTTTTCCAAAATTTAGACAACTTTTTAGGGGGTGAAAAATTCAATTCCCGAGAGGCAGTACAAAATGCCTTTGAAGAGTTTGTTGCCTCCCGTCCAGCTGATTTTTACAAGAGAGGCATCAATAAACTGTCAAAATAACAGAAAAACATAACAGAAACAACTGTGTAAATAACAGAAATAAAAAAGTTTGAAAAAATAAGTACATTCACTTATTGCATACAAAACGGCAATTTCATAGGTAAAGACCGTAGGTAGTTAATGTTGAAACTTGAAAAAAATCAACTTGTTCTTCTTCAAGAACAACTTTTGGTTTTATTCCCAATTTGTTATGAGAATGTATGTATGTAGTAATGTATTTAAAAGGCTATGGTAAGAAAACTTTAGGAATTCCATGACAAAGAAATGAAGACGAGACCAGTATATTTTGCAAGGATTATATGTTGTAAGCGTGGCAGTTAGATATGTGAGTTTAGTTATTTCATAGTAAAACAGAGTCCGTGTGGTGAGGGATTAAGAATACGGAGGGTCGCCACCCCTCATCCCGTGGTGGTCGTAAGACTAAGAGAGCAAACTAGCAGAACAAGGGCACTGCACAGAGAAGTAAAACTTGAAACTAACCCTATACCAATCCGTCTCAGCGTGTTATAGTAGGCCAAAAGTCCTTTTTAAGGAGAGGCATATGTCTAAAAGTGGAGTATGAAAGGCTATTGACGACGATAATGATGGAAACAGAGATATTTAGGTCAGACAGTTTCCGATCCGGTCAGTTTTAGGTAATTCAAGTTCCATTACGAATCGTGTTATATTAATGACTTTATAATTAATATTACAATTGCAACTGTACTTGGTTTTGGCAGGTCAAACCATCGTGACGTAACTTGCGAATCCAGAAGGTCTTTAGGATGTTATCGTATGTGAAGTAGGTACACCAATCTGCAATAAGCTACTGTAGTGGACTGGATCTTAATTAATTAAAATTACAGAATATGGTAGGTGGATCCTAATCCCTCTTATAATGAAGTGTTCTCGCAAATACTTCTAATACCATCAGTGTCATGTGCTAGCCTCCCTTACTAGTAGAAACAGATTTTATCTCAGTAAAATTAATAGGATCTAAATCCCAGAGAATATTTAACCATAAAGCCCAATTTATGAAGTATGAAACGAGCGTTTGCATAATCAAATTTCAACCAACTTAATCCTCATATCGACTTTCACTCAACATGGTTGGCGGCCCTTATCGTGAGCTAACAACCCAGAACATTCTCTCCGGGGCACTTTCCAAAACACGATTCCCTATTCCATTAGACCCTCTCAAGTTATCTCGCGTTATTTACATCGCCTGACCGTACTGTCTTATATAGTCGACCCCTTATGTGTCTAGTATATAAGTGAGCAATGGCTCGTATGTACTGGTTTATAAGGGTGGTTTTGGATTGCTGCCGGCCGCATGTGGGGTGGGTTGGGGTGGTGTAGGGTGTCGCGGTGTCGTCGCTATGGCAACGGCGCCCGGACGCCGGATCCCGACGCCCGCAGTGTCGGCCGCCGCGCCCGCGCCCTCCGCACAAGTGACACGCGCTTCGAAAAAGCACAACCACCCCGGCCGACTGGAGTATGCAACTTTTTGATTCTCTCAGGATATTCTTTGTATGTTCTCTAATAATTTTTGTTTATTTTTAATGGTGTAGAGGCAAATTGACAGATGGGCCACCTAGTGGTATGTGACTACTGTCGCCCATAGACATCTTCAACTCAAGAGACAAAAGAATTCTCGTTCAGAGTTCCTTAACTTCACTTCTTTACTACTCTATTTCGACATTTAATAATGTGTGTCAAAGTATAGATTTAAAAATATATTTTAAGTTTCTACTACATTATACCTAGAGACGACTAAGAGAGCAACTTAATCTCTCTCTGCGTCGCAGCAGATTAAGTTCATTTAAGTAGAAGATCGTATTTTTATTTAGGTATCATCATCATCTACAATAGCCTTTAATAGTCCACTGCTGGACATAGGCCTCTCCTTGGAAAGGAGGTCTTCGCCTAAAATACCACGCTGGCCAGACGGGTTGGTATGGGTTTGTTTCAAGTTCGCCTTTTCTTTGCAATGCTGTTGTCTTGCGTTAGCTTCCTTAGTCGCCTCTTACGACACCCACGGGACGAAAAGGGGTGGTGACACTCCGTATTCTTACTCCGGCACCACACGGACCACAATAACTTTTAGCAATTCCTTATTTGCTTTTAACGATTAAGTGAGTACTCAAAGGCTGGCAACTCACTTGTGATTCTTGAGTTGCAAGTGTCCATGGGCGGCGGTAGTTACTTACCATCAGAGGTCCAAGTGTGAGTGTATTTCACATCGACTTGACCGTCACGGTGAACACGTTCGACGCTGTGATTGACTCCAACTAAACTCTTCACCAATCACAACGCCCAACGCAGCCACCGTGACGATCGAAGCGATGTGAAATAAACTCATACTAGGGCCTCAGGTCACCCGTCTGCTCATTTGCTGTCTTATATCATAAAAAAGTTATTTGTACTTTTATATACAAGAGTGTGGAATTAAAAAGCAACCATGGTCACCTTACCCGCCCCCCTTCGGTGC
Organism: Arctia plantaginis; assembly: GCA_902825455.1. Classification (NCBI taxonomy): domain Eukaryota; kingdom Metazoa; phylum Arthropoda; class Insecta; order Lepidoptera; family Erebidae; genus Arctia; species Arctia plantaginis. The sequence goes on along the minus strand of CADEBD010000327.1, from coordinate 4,528,761 downwards.
GGGTCGATGTGGCGGTGGGTGGGGGAGGTATCGCACCTTTTGTTTAGGACCCCCTGCGCCCCCTCGTTCATTTACTCGCGTCCCGGTCTCAATGCTGTTTGCAAACGGTTTAGGTGGCTAAATGTAGAAGGGAAATGTCACGTTTTCACTTTTTGTGTACCTTGTGTGTATTATACTTGGTAGGTATGGATTTGGGACCTTAAAGTGGGATCTTTTGTAACCACTTTTGCGTTTAATTTTATAGGTTTTATGCGTTGTAAATTTTTGTTACTACGCTTTTTTTGCAGAATACCTACATAAGTAATAAAAAGAAGTAATTGCGTGAAAGACGATGTCGAGTGATCAAGGAAAATAAAATAATTGAATTGCCCTACATGAGTGTGGGAAAGGGGTAAGAAGATGAAAATGATTTTAAAAAAAGTCTACTCCTGCACTAGGAATTAATCATGTGTCGCGGGGGACTTTACAGACATGCATGCAACGCACACTAAGACCATCTAGACTATGAACAACAATTTTTGCATTGTACAAAGTATAGTCCCATGTGAGGAACGCACCCACAACACTCAGCGCAGTAGGTAGGGGCGACGTGGCCGATTAAACCAAAATACCTAATTATAAAAAAATAAACCGTGGGACACCCGATAGGAATGAAGTTCATTATGCTACTTGACAAATATTTCATTTATAAATTTTGGTACAGGTATATTTCAAAAAAATAATAATTTGCGTGTATTTTTTTCATAAACAAAAAAGTTTTAATAGTGTCGAAAAAAAGTCTTGTTACACATTTTTCCTTCAGGCTCCCATCCACTCAGAGCGTGTAACACGCGATAAGGAACTTCGCTGCTAAATGGAAATTGTATCGTCTGAAAATTATGGAATCTTGGAACGTACTTTTAATCATCATCAACAGTCTGTAACAGTGTACAGCAGGACATAGTACTCTTCTTAAAAAGGAGGTTTTGACCTACTATACCACGCTGGCCAGACGGGTTTCGGGACGACCAATTTCATTACAATATAAAAATTGGCAAATAGCTAACTTTATATTTCGATTAGAGTGAATGCAATTTTGCCTACAAGGCTTAGAGAGAAAATATAAAAATGCTTTTTAAATTCATCCCTTTTTAAATAAAGCACATCATCTTTGGAATACTTAATGTTTATCTGTAAAAGATGCGTAGAAAGCTAAAAAATTTAAACAATGTGCGTAATAAAGTTAAAATTTATGTAACAACGGCTAAATAAAGCTGTAGGGTCCAGTATACAGGGTTACTGGGTAAGTCGACCTATATACTTTAAGGAGTTGTAGTCGTCATAATTTCTGGTAGATTTCACTATGAAATAGTATATCCAAAAAAGAACCTTTTTAAAGATATTGGACTTTTTTTTTTATAGAAATCGCCGCAAATTTGCCTACTACTATTTGCTATTATTAACCATCTATTTCGGCAAAGTTTGTTAAGTTAATTGTAGTAATTGAATTATAAAACAATTTACCAACTACACAAAAACAGTAAAAAAGCATAAAATAAAATAAAGGATATAAGTTCTAAAAAAACTGTATTAGGCACAATTTCGGCAATTTTTATAAAAAATCTTAAAAGTCCAATATCTTGAAAATGTTTAGGTTTGAGATATGGTATTTCATAGTGAAATCTATGAGAAATGATGGCAACTATATCTTCTTAAAATATCTAGGTCGACTTACCCAGTAACCCTGTATAATATACCTATTGAGCTGTCATGGTACAAAAGTCTGTGCAATGACAGTTCAAATTATACTGGAAAATGAAATAAATAAAATAATAAATAATATCACACATCTCACACGCGGCAGTTTGATCCCAAACTAGGCAGAGCCTGTACTCGTACTATGGTATCCAGCCGGCTAGTAAACATACTTATATATTTCTAAATACATTTCATATTACGAGTATAGATAAATTACACCCAAAACACAACGTGTTCATCACACAATATTTGTCCTAGGTGGGAATTGAACCCACGACCTCCGACTTAGCAGTCAGGGTCATTAGCCATTATAGACAACAGGCCCATCAAATAATATAATAAAATTAGACATTTAAAACAGTCAAAATTCGGCCGTGAAGCGATGTAGTATTAGATTAATTATCGGTTTCGCAATTTCACTGTCTGTCAATGAACAATTTTAAAGCAAAATTATTATACATTTATGCTTTACGTAACAAATTAAGTAGGTACCTACTTACTTGCCAAGTAGCATAACTTAAAAATATTTATGTGCTGGCTCAATCAACATAAAGGCGAGCAACAACCGGCAAAAGAATATTGTAAAATTAAAATACTAAAACCCATATTATTAAATTCTATTGTAAATTTACTGTGATATTAAAAACATTCTATTAGAGTATGTTACATCCTATCGTTATATCCTCATCCTAGAAAGAGTAATTTTTTGTCACGTCTCAAATAAAATCGATTGCATGGAACACGGAGCGTTGGTGTCAAGCCCCGCCTACAATTCACGCGAAAGGTGACGATTGGACGAAGCTGTGCACACACACACTTATGTTAGCGGAGTGTATTTCTGTCAATGCTATGACACACAGATGCGGTGACATTAAATATTAATGTGTACATAAATAAATGATAAATTTCAGTACATACATAGGTCGTTTTGTAGATATTACGCGAATCTCACGAGTATTGCGAAGTTTTACGTGAAGTATAATTATGTTTACATACCTATGTAGTGTAGTAAGTGCTCAATTTGGTTCATTTAATGAATTTTCTTATATTAAGTCCGGTAGGCGTCAATCCGGAATTGCTTCATCCATTTATTCAATCGAACGTAAGCGGTGAGTGTTAACTTAGACTAAGACAGTTCCGTGAATTTTAAATTCAGCAATTTACAATGTACCGAATATCAACATTCAATATTGGATTTTAGAGAAGCGCTTTCTCATTCTTCATTATTCATGTTCGAATGTTTTGTCCTACAACGTATTACGGAGATATGGAAATACATTATGTAAAAAAAAATGTAATGATTTTAACTGTATAATACCTACACCTGAAAATGAACATACGTCCAATGACGAAATGATCGACAGAAAATCTTGACAGGATGGTGATTTATCAATATATTACAGTATTAGATCTAATGTACCTACTTAAAAAAGGCGTGATTTCCATACTTCCATACTTATATCAAAAATGTAAAAGTTAGTTTGTTTGTTTCTTACGCTTTCACGCCTAAACCACTAAACTGATTTTAACAATTATTTCACCAATTATAAAAGCTACATTATCAACGACTAACATAGGCTACTTTATACTGCGATAACCGACATACACTCGGGCGGAGCTGCAGGCAAAAGCTAGTACTTAAATAACTGCAGAAGTCGCATGTCGCCCCTAGACATTTTCTTAATTTGCGTAGATTGTCATTTTTTAACCAGCTTCAAAAAAAAAGGAAGGAATTCTCAAATCGGCTGTAGTTTTTTTTTTGGTTACCGATTAGAGAAATTCTTTTTTCAGTTTATTTTATCCCGTTTTCCTTATTCAAATTTCTGGGAAAAACTCCATCCCTAAGGATGAGAATCAAGGAATTAAGAAAACAGTTTATTATTACATTTTATCGAAGGTGCATTGAAAGCGCTGATACTTTTTAAATTTATTATTTTACTAACTGTACCGTGCCACGCTTCGCTGTGGTTGACAAATATAGATAAAAACCATCCTTGAAGCATGTTTTATAACGTGTCAAAGATTCAGCTCAATCGGTGCAGAACTTTTTGAGTTTTTGAAGCGTACACAAACCAACCTAACATTTTTAAAGGTATATGTATATAAATATATTATACACAACGTTTATTCATGCATATATTTTTTACTAATTTAGCTAAAGATAGAGTTAATACTCATTATGTTTGAGTATTATTCCAAGTCAATACAAAATAGAACGGTCATTGAAAATAAACAACATTAATTGACCGTTATTTTATTGTTATAGTGAAAACAATATTTAACAGTCTCTCACCAGGTAGGTTTCTGGATGTTGGCGTACTACAGTATCGTTTAACATCCTTCTGTTAATATACACTGTGTGGTACGTCAATATCCTTCTTCTATATTTAGTATTTAATTTACTCAAAATGCATTGCAGAGAATCCCGATTAGTTCCATATACATATTTATATAGATCATCATCATCATCACCTCAGCCTATACTTGTCCACTGCTGGACATAGGCCTCTCCCAATTATTTCCAGCGGGGACGGTTGATTGCGGCCTGCATCATTTATATAGATGTAATATTATAACTATGGTCCACAAAAATACATGAATTATTGTCACAGTAAAACATTAATTTTTTTGTTAACATATTTCAATCTTAATGGTTTGAAAATTATCTTACGTATACTCAAGATATTCTTTCCTAAAAGGCCGGCAACACGATTATGACTCCTCAGTTGCAGACGTTCATGGGCGACGATGTCACTTTCCATCAGGTGACCCGTCTACTCGTCTGCCCCCTCTAACGTAAAAAATTACTTACCTGACATAAATTTATTGCCAACATTTAATATTTATTAATTAAATTACCTTCTTGAGTTAGAGGAGTCACCTATTCAATAGTATACCTCCCTATTCACAGTGTACGAATATAAAGTATATATTATGTATTTGTATGTATATCTATGCATGTATGTATGTATATTTGTGTATGTATGTGTGTAACTGTATATGTTAGTTAAAACTTTATAACTAATATCACAACTGTGTAACCTCAGTGCACCTACCTTACCTACTACACCACCCAAAGGTTTGCTGGTAGAGAATGCCGTGGGCATTAAGTCCGCCGATGTGAATGAATAAATAAATAAAATTAAAAACACAGATTAGCATACATAAGCCCAACGCCGTTACTCGTATATTGCGGTAGGTAAAGCAAAAACTATCTCGAATCTCGATATGAAATCTAACGCCGATTCCATACAATCGAGCAAGGGAGCATAGTGGCAGATGCACACTTGTAACAAAGGCCGAACATTTGTACTCGTAATATTAAAACTTGTAATAGGAATAATGGCGTTTTGTTAGCACCCTGATCGACAGATCTGATAATTTGAATATGGAAAAGCATTCGGGCAGAATGAGTTTGATGCCTTTGCGTACGATTGCGTTGCTTTTTTTTTAGTTAGTTGTTAAGTTATCATGTGTATGCGGTAGTGGATGACCGTTGGAGCGTGTGAAAGATGTTCGAATTTACCTTCTGAATAAAAATAGTAATAATTACTTAATTAGTTGGATTTTTGATTAGGTATACATTTAAAAAAGAATATTTCATTTAATCATAATTATGTTCTTTATACTTCACAGGATAAACACATTAAAATCAATGATCATAATTCGTGAAGTCTTAAACTTACACATAAGTAAGTATGCGTAAACATAATTGTTTGACAGATAAAAACGAACTGAAAAAGTGTAAGTAGTAGGAGTTGTTTATGCTTTTCTTTCCGAAAGCTAGAGCTGTCACGACGAATAAAAAACAAAACGCTGACGCTTCTCATCGCAACTCAACTCATAATAATTTAACCTTCTAGAAGGTACATTGTTTTATATATATGTCACCTGACTCTCAAGAAACACGCAGCCGCGCTTAAAATCAGGGTTTAAGCACTACTCACCAAATTGAGTTTTGCTGAAGAGCTTTTCAGGCGTGATATTAGTCTTCTCTGAGGTTTGTGTGGCTATGTAGTCGGTGACATCTTCTCTCTGCAGTTCAGGATAGTGATTGTAGTAGTCTCGAGTTTGTTTTTTTGCTGTTTGCTGAGAAATACGATCTGTGGACGAATATTATGTTTTTATTTATAGTTACGGAAAGAGAAAAAAGAAAAATCATGTTATGGTAAAAAAGCGTCGGTGCTAGATCTCAATTGTTGTAAAACCAGTTTATTGACAGATATTTATGAAAGTTTTATTACATTGTAAAACATCTTGAAAAGCATCCCAGGCACTTTTACCATAAATGATTTTTCTTTTTGAATTTATAGGTATTATTTTCTACTTTTTAGAACGGCCAGTTACAAAAGTTTATTTAAACTATAATTTATTTTGCTTTTCAGTCATTAATGATGATTGTTTTCTCATTAAGATTAAAAAGAAACACGTGTACATATATGCTTCAGCACACGCCTCTTAGTACGTAGCAAAAGACACTACCGTATTTTTAAGGTGTAAAAGATATCAATGCTACAAACGTTACCTTACATTGTCTGGTAGTTTTGGACTATCGTTTTAAAACATCACTGTTTAGAAAATAGTATGTATGTAACAATAGAAAACAACCTACTCTGGGGAGGACCCCGACCATGTTATTTCAGGTCCCAGGAGCCAGGTCCTATCCCGGGGGTAGCAGGCTTAATGTATGAATAGATTTGTAGATGAACCAATGGCTCGATTTCTTTGTTTCAATTTACTTGTCTTAATAATGTCTATTAAGACATTTTGATGTGTTATTACACACATCAAAATGTTAATACATTACAGATACACAACAGAATACAGTGTCATCACTCCTATTCATGCCGTGGGTGTCGTAAGAGCCGACTAAAGGAAAGGGAGTAAACTATGCAGGACACCAGCACCGCAAAGAGAAGGAAAAATTGAAACAAACCCTATACCAACCCGTCTGGCCAGCGTGGTATAGTAGACTGCAACCTCCTTTCTCAGGAGAGGCCTATGTCCAGCAGTGGACTGGTAAAGGTTGTTGATGGTGATGATTAAATAGTGTAGGTGGCACTGTTTAATATTTTTTTATGAAGTACCCCTATTTTTAACCAACTTTAAGAAAGGAGGAAGGGAACCTTACGTGTCTGTCATTTATAAACCGATTTGAAAAATCGTTTTTTAGGGTATATTTTCTATTTAGCCCCATTTTGAAGAAAAAAATAACTACCCCCTAAGGATAGAAAATTAAAGAATAAATTACACTTTATTGTTGTTGAAAAAAATGTTCGTTGGGATAGATTTAAGTTGGATTGAAGTCGGTGATAATTTTTTATTGCTAATTATTTACTTTTGCTTGACATTCCCTTAATGTGAGATTTTCTTTGTACCAAGCTATTATAAGCTTCGCTGATAAGCAACAAATTAAGTAACTAGAAGTAAATTTTATATATATATTACATAGAATTAAAAAAAAAAAATACCTACTTCTTATATTAGGTTTGCCACTTATGACGTAAGTGGCACTAAAATTATCGTAGCAAACTACGGGCGTTTAATAAACTTCTGTCTACCCCTTCGCGGATAAAGATATGAGTGTATGTTTGAAGTGTGTGTGTATATGAAATAAAGCTTTCTAATTTAGCTTCGAAACTTGATTTCGTATTCGATCGAAGGGGACAATACAATAATTTGGTAAGTTGGAGTTGATTTAGGCTTGGTGCAAATAGTCTGATGCATGATTAAGCCATAAACTTTGTAATGGAACTCTTTTTCTCTTTTCTTTTTGGGTGGGCATAAAGCGTGTTCTTTTAGTTGTACTAAGCTATGTTTATTTTTCTATATTAAACTATTTCCTTGATTTAAAATTTCTTTTTCAACTTTGTTACTTACAATATAGGTATAAAGTATTGAGCAAACATTAAATTAAGGTGAAACTTAAACATTATTCAGATCCCTAACAGTTTTTTACAGTTGTAGGCTACGCAAGTCCTTAATTCTAAAGCAAGTACTAACTAATATTTTCTGTAGTTTTGATCTTCGTATTCTAGTAAATATTCCAAACACAGTTGGTGTTTGGAATATTTAGTAGAATCATTAGTGTCCCTAGTAATGACTTCTAAGCGGAACGCTTCTCAAGTTAGCAAACAAATATAATTTACAAGATATAATTATACTGATATCAAAGACTGTGAAACCATAAATAAATGAAAATATGAATACAATAAACAGGAAAATGTTAAGTACTGAAAGGAAACATCGAATGAGAATTAAAAACTGAAAATTTAATACTTCCTAAAACATCGAACGGAAACCGCTAAACGCCACCACCCTTCAGCGTGTCCACACAAAGAATTGTAAAGTCCTTGCAATTTGTACCCTCTGGTTCTGGCGGGTACCACGTATATACTTATCGATTTATCGCAAACACGGCTCGTGTTTTAAAAAGTCAAGTAAAAACGTGTTAGGCTGTTCTCGAATCTGTGGCGTCGGGGTCATGGTTCAATTTGTGTTGGTCCCAATTCTGTGTATAGGATCTGCCAGTTTGGCGGCAGTGTGTAAAAACGTCGTCTTGTCGTAGGCACGCCGCCCCTCCCTCGACGACATTTTTACAAGAGTGGAGGGAGGGGGGCCACCCGCGAATGCTCCCGTCATTTCGTTGTCATCCAGGGCTCCTTTTTGCACGACCACGGCGCGAGCTTCGGTCGCGACAATACTGTTCACAATTTTTATTCTTTTCGAAAAGAAAATGCGGGAAAAAAATATATAGGCCCGCAGAGGAAAATGACGAACAATGCCGCCCTTCGTCGAGATTACCGCCATCAGAAAATGAATGCTTTGTTAGGTCCAACGGATGTTTTCAGTTGTTACTTGTTACATTAGACTTGTCATTTCCATTACACGAGCCTGGCTAGACATGAAAAGTTACAACACAACGACTATTTACGTTTCAATTTTGGAAAATGTCAGAATCCTTTTTCAATGTAACAAAGAGTTCTACAGAAATTCGTAGGTACTTTCAATCTGTTTATATAGCTAATACCAGTTTTCCATTTATAACAATTTTCAAAAAATATAAAGGAAAGCTACTTAAATAGAAACCATTGAAAACAAAAAGTAATAAGAGAAATGACAATTTTAATTAATTAACAATGCTAAGGGTGGGGAATAATAAAGGTATTAAAATATTATCGGAGGTGATAATGTAAAGGAGTCAAAATAGTTTGGCTGGAGAAACTACTAGTTTTTTTTGCTTCTTGGCAGGGTTGTTAAAGCTTCATAGATGAGAATAAGGGGTTAAGCAGCGAGAGACACCTCAACTTTATTCTTCACTGTTTACTCATCGTTTTTATTTATAGTTAGTTTAGCGAATGTACATTATGTTTCATTTGTGATACGTAACATAACAGAAAACTTATTAATTTCAGCTTTAAGAGTGCTACAACAAAATATTACAGTTATAGTTTTTAAAATAGTTATAATTACCCACTGATAAACTGTTGATAAAAAATTCCTAAAAATATGTACCTCTCGTCATTCATATTGGGTCTTCACTATATACATTACATAATATACTAAACATAACATATTACAAAGTGGAACTGGAATGAGTTCTATTTACAATGCGTAATATTTACACCGGTAACTGTTAGCGCTTGTCTATTACTTTTTGTATGTACTAGCATTTAGAGACACTGGCTGCACTAAGATTACCCTACACACAGTACACGACCATACAGTTTACAAGCTAATTATTGAAAAATAATAAAACTCGACTGCGTAAAAATGTATACTTGAAATTTACAAAAACCGGCGATTTTAATTTTTATGATTTTCATATACCCAGTGGAGAGAGATCTTACAGTTAAAATGAATTTAACGACACCTCAAAGCCAAAATCCGTCAAGCCGCTTAGGCCACATAACCTGCTTAAGAAACATACATAAATACATACACTCAAAATACATTACCCTCTTTCTGTCTTGTAAAATAAACAACGTTGCAAGTACAACGTCCACGAAAAACGGGTTTGTCAAACTCATTGCTAGAAAGTAAGTTTATTATTTTACAACCATTCCTCTTCAAATTTACATAAAAATAGATGCTAGCTAAAACTTTAATTAAAAAGAGTCCAGATAAAATCACAGAGAAGAAACTACAAGTTCGCCGACGTAAAAAGACGATCAAATGTTTGAATACGACGGTGATATGATTGGCGGCGAAGTGCGGCGAAACCAAAGCTTTGTGGTTGAACCGATTTGTATGAGTATCGCGTTACACCACGTTATAGCACGCTTTCATATTTGAGAAAAGACCTAAACCCTTTGAGTTCACCGCCTTGATTGGATCAAAGGAATTAGGAATTTAGTTCAGTGTTTAGGTTCAAAAGTGTCTAGTATCTTAGAATCTGCACTAGACTACTTTCAATTCTTTGATTGTAAAGCTAAAATTACCCATAAATTCCTTAACTTTTTGGTAATCTGTTCACATGAAACCTAGAAAATAGAATCGAGAAATTTAATCTATATCTATATGACGCCTAACTTCTATTGAGCAATGTAACCGTTTTATACAATCTATGATTGAACCTAGAGTGTTGACTTTACGTCAGGCTAGGCTATCAAAGTTTCCATATCTTTATAGTCCTCCAAAATAATTTTATAGGTCTATTGAATAATAAATCGTTGTTTTTGAATTTAAAGGTGGTTTAACAACGAGTTGGTAATCAGCCATAAATTTAGTATTGATCGATGCTGTCAAAGGCCTTTGAAAAGTCGTAAAATATTTCATTCGATTTTTATTTAGTGATGGCAGTTTTTTAAGAGCTCGAGTTTCCGTGCTCGATGTACGTTATCGGAAAGCGATCGTATCCGTTAGATTTCGTGTCGAGCGCGATACAACCCTTTATCTAGATCGGGGTAGGTAGTCCCGTCGCCGGCAAGCGCCGCTTCGCATTTCATTACCACAAAAATTATTCAATTATTCATTCCAACAGCCCGCTACAACAGATCATTGGTAAAGACTGTCTTCGTCTGGATTGATTTGGTATACATCCGAATAGTAAAACCTTCATGAACTTAACCTTCAGAAATTTCTGTATACGGTAATTGAATAGACTTGTTTGTGCAAAAAAACATTTTCTTTCGTCTATATGAACAACATTAAATATACTACCCAAAATATGAGCTGAACGGTAAACTTATTTTCGAGAACCTACATAGTATAAGGTTTTTTATAACCTTCTAAGTATTATTTGGAATCAGAGTAATGTGTCTGTTTGCTTTACATATCCATAATAAATGGATAGTAAAAACAATATTATTGATTCACTTCCGTACGCGCCATGAGAACTATATTGAAAACATGAAGTAAATGTTTTGCTCAGATGTGCTTAGAAATATATTTCCTAAACGGAACTGGAACAACACCCTGAGAATAATACCTATATAACTTCAAGAAAATTGATAACCCATAATTTTAGAACAATAATTCAAAGGAACAAAGGCAACACGTAACAGGGCACAAAGGTAAGGAAATAGCCAGTTTCAGTAACGTGGCATACAAAAGGAATAATATTAGGCGACCACAATGGAGCCCTGATGCCGGCAGCCGAATAAAAAACGGATGTGTCAATAATTAACTGAGTGATTCGGTAGCTAGTCGCCGGCGGCCATCGATTCTGTGCTTTACCGAGCCGGTTTATTAAAAAAAATATAACGAACGTGTATTGTGCTGGGACAAAGGGGCGAAACTTTCGCTTCGAGCTAAAACGGTGGTATGTTTTTGTTGGGGTGAAAAATATTACACCCTCGGGCGTGTATGTGTATGGGCGGTCGCACATAGCAATGCATGCGTTCGTAAAAGGACAGATTGTAAGCTCTAATGGACATGTGAATTGGCTATTAGTAGGTACTTATTAGCATCTGATTAGCATTGCAAATTGCACGACATTGCAGAAATATTTATTAATTATAATATTAAAACTCCAGTGTTTGACATATGCACCCTTCGCAGCCACGATTACCTACATTACAAATGGTAAGAGTACTCGATCCTTTAAAAGGCATAGTTTAGGATAAGGTTGCATTGGCATTATTCAGGCTGTGAGAGCGTCCAGTGCAGATGGTTAATAGTCAAGGTCAAGAATTTCGAAGGTATATAATACCTAGTGACAGCGTTAATTTTCATATAATTATGTACAATAGAACATGAACCTTTAAACGTAACATATGCTTATAATGTTCGTACATAATTAAATTACACAATTTTTTTGTTTTTATATGAAGTTATTTTTATTGTTAGTGGATATACTGCTGAAAAATTATAATAGGTAAAAAAAGCAATTTAAACTTAGTGGTTTTAAATATTTCTTCCCTATATCGACCGAGACTACTTCAGTTTTAATCCACATCAAATATTTAATTATCATTTCGGCAACAAAAAAACTCGTCACAATCGTAGAATAATCGCGACGCAATCGGGGCAAAGTAGCATCAATAGTAGTAGGGGGGCACGCACAATTTATACCCCCTCGGGGATCAGGAAATTCATCTCACTAATCCACCGTCCGCAGTGAATAGTAAAAGTGATGGCTCTATTCATCCCGTAGGGGTCCCCGCCCACCCCTTGATGGAGAAGGGTGGTCGGAAAGCGCTAAAATTTAATAAAGCAAGCCTCGTCATGGGCAGCCCTAACGATTAATTACGCACAAGAGGCTAGTAATGATACCTACGCAGGGTTCACGCTGTCGCTTCATCTATTATTCATAAAAAGTGCTCCGTATAATTTTGTTTGGCGCATCGCTTTATGATTTTGATTTGTTTATGTTGTGTTCATTATTCATGGTGGATATCACCAGTTTTGTGTCGGGATTACGTGTGTTAAGATGTTATTCAAAACGGAATAGAAGAGAAGATAATTCATGAAATGATTAAGTTTAAATATGTGAAATAAATAGAGAAGGAGCTATATCTAAATTGCGGCAATACGAAAATAATATACGCGGTTTATAAACCTTATGACTTTAAAAAGCAAACGATAATGTTTAAAAGCTAAAATTAAGAGCACACGGTTTTGAAAACTGTAGGTATAATGGCGGACTTTAGATTAAAAATCGAACAGTACTAGATATATAATGGAATAAATAAGGTTTAAAAATAACACACAAACAAGGAAAAAATTTAATGGAACAATACCTAACAACAATGCCTACAAGACATAAAATGAGTAGATTTCTTCGTCTATCTAGTCAGACGGCTAAATTTTGTTCGCTTTAAATTTTGTTAGTGGAAAATGGCACTTCTACCCATGTTTATTATTATAACTCCGTTAGCTTAATTATACAAGCATTAGGTAGAATCTAATGATCCTTATTTGACCTCTCTGCGATCAAAAATACCACTCGGCTACTGCTATATGTTTTAAAAAATATAAGTCATTTCTAAAGAGGAATTTGATGGAATTACTGCCCTTAGAAATAGTTAGATACCTGATTGCTTGCATAGTAGCATTGTAGAGCAATGTAGAGGAGCTAGAGAGTGAGAGATGGTAAAATTTGCGCCTCAGTGTTTCCAAATTAGAATAGACAGATTTTATCTATGCAACTAAAAGTTTGCTCAATGTGATGATTATATTTACATATTCTACTAAGATTAGACAATATGATTGAAGCAAGCATTTTATAAATGGATAGTAATTGATCGACTTTAGGATTTTAACCAAACTCCACGTCTGACTTTCAAAGTCAAACTGACAACACACGCTTCAATCGCAAACTGCGTTTTAATTCTCAGTAAATTTATTGAAGTTTCTAAGAAAAAATCTCAAGTTATCGGAACTTGATAATATGTAATATAAAGTTTTGTATACAATAACCAAAAGAATGTTATCAGATATAACGCATTACATAAGATTAACACATAAATATAAAACACGCGATGTATTTTTACAAAGAGAAAACTCGAGTGGCACGCAGCGTGCACACAGTCGTAAGCACTCGGCATAACGACATCTTTTGTCGAATCGTACTGTTAAAAGTGGCTTGCTCTCGCTGCGTAATCCGCGCTCAGCTCGAGTGGTTTCACATTCGCTCGCTCTTCATTCTCAACCCTCCAACTTAGCCTACGACTTAGTAAAGAATTAAGCATACCTTTATTTGCAGCGGGATGTTTATGTATCATATGTTTGTACCATACCCTCCTTATGTACCATATGTTAAAATACAAGAAATCCGCGCAGGCAGTGTGACTGTAGTTGTGTAGTGTATATCCTGGATTATATTTAGGATTTTCAAACAACTTTTTTCTTACATGGCAACAATTATTTCTAATCTGAGCTAAGTTGTCCTAAGGTATCATACACCTGTTTTTTCATTATCATAAAATCTGTGACATATAAGTACTTGCAATAAAGTATACAGGTGAAGAAATCATAACATGAAGACAACCACAACATGTCATATTTAACAGTTTATTCTTCTAAAGCTTGATGCAATTTGGGGAGCCTAGTTGTTAATTGTAGAGAAATATAGCTGACTACCTATACCTAATAGTATCAATGCGTTATTAGCATTTGTTCTTTTGCGAAAAATTAAGTTCAGAATTTATATGTATAAATAAAAAGAACAAGTTTTATTTGTAATGAAACTACCTAATCAATTATGGAAGTTTACAATTGAAAGTTATATCTTTAGCCTTCACAAAACAAATATCTAGTAAGTTAGGTAAACTATTACTTTCTTTACCGTAGATTTATAGTAGAATAGAACTACGTATTGCTAAAAGTATTACTCGTCAGATTTGACGCTTTGAGGAGTAATAGATAGTAATAGATCTGTTGCACTTGAATTTAATACTCATAAGAGGCTTTCTATCAAGGGTATTTAGCCCTTAAAGTATCAAACATAACACATTGGAAAATAAAATAGCTTGGCGTATACAATTAAATCGCAGTTAAACTGAAAATAAAAAACTTTATAAACTTGATCCATCTTTACAAGCGAACTTACATCTTATTAAATGAAGGACTTATTCAATCATGTAGTTGTTCATATATATTTTGTTCACTCACCTCTCCTCACGTTTGCCATCATTATTTTATATTATAAAGGCACAAAAGGCAAGACCTCACCGCGCATCGTTGGCATATCGTCGTCGTAATTGGCGCTCAAGTGGCAATTAGCAAGCTCTCGGCTCTGTCGCCGCTCGGCCCGCGCTTCTGAACCCTGCCTTACTTCTCTTGTTATTCGACTCACCAACTAGTGTTTCGTATTACAGAGACCAGAGATTTTTACCTAGACGCTTATTTGGTGGCACGAGTGTCCATTTCACAGAATTTCCTATCCATTTAATTGGTGCCGTGGAAATTTTCGTATTTAAAATTGTTAGCTCTTAAATTTATTTTATTTTTAATAGTTACGAAAATTTGGTTGCTCCCTTGAATGTTCATTTGGAGGTTCTTAAAAGAGTTTATTTAAATAAGAAGATTGTAGTTTTTATATTAATAAATCGTGTCTGATTAATCTAAGCTTCTCAACACTGTTAATATTATCAGATAGTTATCACCCATCCATATTTACATTATAATTGTGAAAGTGAGTTTGTTTGTTACGCTTTCACGCCTAAACCACTGAACCGATTTCAAAAATTCTTTCACCAATGGAAAGCTACACTATCAGCGAGTAAGACTTTTTACCGCGATAACCGACGTAACGACATAACCAAAACCTAATTAAGATAAAAAAGGCGACGAAATTACAACCAACTCAATAACTTGATGCGATCCTACAGTTCCATTTCTTTCAATTCTTTCATACCCCATTTTAGAATAGAGAACTTGAACATTATTTACAAGTCTAAAATGAGTTACACGTAAGTCATATTTGAAGTATCATTCATGATTATATAAGCAATAATTAATGATATAACCAGTATCTCTTGCAACTAGTGACGTCTCGCTCGTCTAAGCCGTAGCTTCTACCAGAACAAGTCTTGAAAAGTAGATAGAACTTATATATATATGTAGCAGACGTAAACTGTAAAAAAATCTCATATCAGGGATACTGTCCCCATTTTAATTTTGGTCATGGTTTATTTATTACGAGTCTCGCGTTACGTAGATCAGTAAAGAGCTCCCCCGCCGAGGATAAGCGAAGTGGAGCGATAGCGGAGGCATCAATAATTGAATTCACTGAAGGGGGATCACTTCGACCCTAAGCCCCCTATTAATTGCTGGAATTAATTCGTCCTCTGCGTAAGGGCGGATGAACATTTCAGAACAGACGTTAGTGAAATGGCGAATATGGCGAAATAGTTGTGGCTAGTTTTTATTACGCTAACTGGATATTTTTTGTAGGCCATTACTCAATAATTCACTAACCAAACAATTTTTTCAGTAACATTTAAATAAATTCTGTAGCAACCGTTAGTTATCAAAAAACGGAGACTGTTACTTTTGTGCAGACATTATAAACATAAATAATATAAATATTTTTCGGCCACCACGCCATCTAGTTTCAAACTAAGCAGAGCTTGTACTATAAAAGCTAAATTGACTGATAGAATACTTTTGTACTTTTTTTGTCAATACATACATATTATACATACAAAACACCCAAACTCTATACAAATATTTGCAGTTCATACAAACATTTGGTCCGACCCGGGAATGGAACTCGAGACCTCAGCACAGCAGTCGCATAAACTATCACTGCGCCAACGAGGCAGTCAATTACCTGTCACAATTATCTGTGACATATACTTGTAGCTTTCCTAGATCTAAATTGGCAAAAAACTTAGATTATAGTTTTTAATCCCACTAACGTAATAGAGGGCAAGCCTAATGTTATTTTTTGCAGAAATTATCTGTGACATACATTTGTAGCTTTGCTAGGTCTAAGTTCGCAAAAAACTCAGCAGCTTGATAGATACGTACATACGCTTACGTCTTTAATACAGACAGAGGTGAATTTAAAAGTCCACATTTTGCCGATTATAATTTTTAGTTATACTAATCTATTATGCCTTCAACCAGGCACATATATTTCTAAATAAATATTTATAAATATTATATAATATATAATATATATATATAATATATATATATAATATAAATATTTCAAAGTACATACAAAATGATGTAGATAAATAGGTGCAGAACAAATGATCATCACACAGTAAGTATTTATCCTGGGTGAGGAGTTTAAAAAAAGTGATAAGTTTAAAAAGGCCTATTATATCAGACATGAAATCATTGATTTATCTCACGTTACATCGTAGTGTGCGAGTATCCTTAAGCCGTGAGGGTGAGTGAGGGTCTAATCGCAATCGATACAAACCCTGATGACTATAGCAGAAGTATTTAATACTTTCCACGCAGGAATTTCTCGTTATTGCACGATTCTGGGGATACTTATTGGAATACCTCCGTTTGGTTTGACGCGTCATAGTTACGTGAACTTTTGGAAAGAATAACTATTATATCTCTCTTTCGTGGTTGAGTTAAAAAACCTTTGATTATACTTATTTCTATCGAGATGTAACTGATCATCTACCTATATAGTAATGTTATAAAAAAATGCAAAGTTTAGGCGTTTAATACGCCTCTGTCGTGATTTTTGAATATATTTTGGCAGTAATGTTAAAATCCATCAGTAAAGGTTTTCTTTAAAGTTATTATAGCATTTTGTTTCAAAAGGTTACCTAAAAAACTTATCTTTTATGTCGAGAAAATCTTTGTTAGTTTTCAGTTTATTAAGGACTAGCTTATACCAGCGGCTACATTAGTTGCTGATAATATAGCTATCCATTGGTGAAGGAAGTGTTAAAATTGGTTTAGTGGTTAAGGCGTGAAAGCGTAACAAACAAAAAACTGGAATTATGGGTAGTACGATTTTACTTTCGTATACAATGTGTTAATAGATGGATAAATTAAAGAAAGTTGTAAGTCTTAAATTAATCGTTGCTCTCCTGAATTGTAACTCCTGTTTAGGCCACAGGCGTAAAATATGTATCAAACTAATTCAATCGTACTTACCAATCTTATATTTAGCGATTTAAAGTAACATGTCTTACAATACAACAGTTGTTACCTATCCGCCGTCTGTCAGTACTTATATGAAGTTATCGTTCGAAGAATCTAGTCGAGTTTCAAGAATATTTAATCATGTTTAAACAGAGGTAAGTATCGTGTTTTAGGAGTGTGCAAATAAACTGAAAGGTCTTGCGAACGAGTAGATTATAACTGTCTGTTTTTATTTGTTGATCAAGTTTGATTATTTAAATTTTAACTACATCTAAGATAAAAGTGCCTAGAGTTCTTAGGTACTTAAATTCTCAAACAAAAAAAACTTACATAATCGTTCAGCCGTTATATCACTTTCACATATCGTATTGCATATCCATTTCACATACGAGCTATTGCGTCGTACAACGCGACACCGGAGGGTGTTGCCCACACCCCTGTCCTGGCAACATACACCCTAAAGAGCAACTTGCGTTTAGATTCCAACCCCTGCAAGGGATTTTTAACTTAGTGACCACATTGTTAAAGTATACTTTACGGTGTGTAGTACAAGTGAGAGGACAGTGTTGTGCGGTGCCTGTGTATATAGAGGGTGCTCCCTGTCGCCGAACAAACATGGCGTCTGTTAACGTGGTTTTTGCGAGAACTCGTGAGCGATTTCGCGCCTAATTTCGACGTTGTACTTGAGTAATTTAATTTTTTTTTGGTTAATTCGGTTGATGACGTAAGTTGGCATGGTTACCTACTATCTACTATCTTTGTCAAAAGAAAACGTAAGATTTTTTTATTCTTATTTATTTGGATGCATATGCAATGCAATAAACACCTAGCTTCATATAAAAACTTAATTTGAAAGGTTTGTAGCAAAGGAAGATAGTGATGCAGCAACCTTCTCGTCTAGCAACCAGCGCTTTTTGATTTGCCATCCGAGATTCGTGAAGGTTTGTACCATCTTAAACTAGAAGTCTTTTCTTTACAGTTTTTATCCCAATATTGTTTAATAATAATACAATCGCTGCAATTTAATATAACATCTAAAGTACTAGTTTTGGATTATATAGAAGCGACAGTTCGCACAATTGTTCAAGATAAAGAATGCAATTTGTAAAACGAAGACTAACTAACAAAGCTTAATGTAAGATCAAGGTACAGTATAAATATTTATAAAGAAGGAATTTATAATAGTAGTCAAAAATAAATTATCTGAGATTGTTCCTGAAATATATTTAAATACTTAATTACTTATAATAGTTGTTCGCGTTTTAAACATTTCCTGATATCAACAAACGACAATTGCACGAATTACTTAGGCACTACACAATCAATGTAAGAAATGCTGCCAAGCTTGACCAGCGGTGTATACAAGTTTTCAAGTTCGCCGGTATTTGTTACCGAGATGGAGAGTTGCGAATGACCAAAAGACCCTAATTACAATAGGTACTTCGCACACAAACCGATAAAAGAAGCAATCAAAGAAAAATACGTACACAGGTCATATACCAAAAGATTGGCATTTCTTGAGATTTCCACTTTAACAAGGGATCAAAAACAATTGTGGGGTAAGAATCAATCTTTATAGCTCAGAACGGACTTTGAAGATTTTTAAAACAGTTTTCTATTGTGTAAGCTTTAGATATATGTATAAAATAATATATATGATATACATGATACTTCGCACAATATTGTGGCGAAGTCACACTTTTTGAGTTACTTCAATGTAGTATGAGTGAATACAAGTTTCAGTTAAAGAAATAAACATCATTTAGTACATGACCTTGGCTTTAATATATTTATATTTTACTTGTTTTAAAATAAATCCGTCAGCTCAGACGTCAGTAAAGCAGCGTCCCGCCGCAAGCGGGAATGCTACCAAGCATGGGCCAATGCAGCGACGGCAGGCGATGTAAATACCACGTAAATGGCACGCTAAAAAAACAATATAACTTTGCCTCCCTCCCCTTAAAAGAGACATTACTCATTAGCCAGATCGGTGAGACTTCACGAGTTCCAGAAGGAAGTTTCAAGAAGGCTGTCCAGAGAAATTTCTGTTACCAATCCTTTCCACAACTGTAGATGGGAGATAATTCGTTGGCCTATGATGCCAAGGAGAAAGAAGATCTCCTAGGCAAACTCTTTGTATCCAACTCGACTTTAACCAAACGTAACAACGACCATATCGCAGTGCCAGAGTTATATACCGGATATCCGGAGCACACAAAAATCAGTGCGTAAAGCACTCTTTTCCCTCGACATTCATATCTATCTACTTACACCTATAAAACATATGTATTTTCTTTTTGTATCACTCAATATTATCAGATATCCTTACATACTCGTACATTACATTGCATCATTTGTAAGACAAGATTTATTTTGACTGTTTGTCATCAGTGGGTATACCAGCAACAGTATGGAGATTGGCTGACGGTCGAACTTCGACTGTTTTGATCAACGACCAGATCCTTAACCTGTTATCGTATTGACTTTTGTATTGATAGATCAAAATACGAGTATATACTTGATCCTATAGATCCTTATATATTAGCTAGATCCGTGTGGTTTTGTATTAACAATATGGAGTGTCACTACCCCTATTTATCCCGGGTAATAGTCGACTAAGGGAGCAACAGCACTGCAAAGAGAAGGAAAACTTGAAACAAACCCTATACCAATCCGTCTGGAGAGGCCTATGTCGAGCAGTAAACTATTAAAGCCTGTTGATGCACTTCTGCCATATCTAAAAATTTAGGCTTTATTTTCGTTGGATCCGAGTTTTGAATCTACTCTAAATATTAAATGTTTTCGGCGGTATTTTAAAAATTTAGATTATATCTATTTATCTACGTGATTTTAAGCCGAGTGACGCAACATAGGGTATGGACTAGTATGGAGGGACAATATTGGTGCGACGGCCGCTCGAACTCAACGACAACCGAGACATCCCATCCCAAATACATAATAGTAGGCTTGTCATACGGTCAATATTGTTTAACTTTTCATAAGCAACAACAAGACAAATTTACATATTATTTTAACAAAAAATACAACCATTGTCCAACTTTACATAACACGATAAGTTCAATGACTTTAATATTTGAGCATAACTGTATGTTTTATTTAAGACAAAATGACGCTCAAATTGGGTAATCTCTTTAGAAGTTATCAGTTAAATTTGAAAAGTATTTTTGTTATAACCTACATGAAGTATTAATTGGAAAAGGTTATAGGCTGTAACATCATGCAACGACTGTTAGGACAAGAACAGTGGCCATTAATTTGTCTACAGAGTATTGTTTCTTTTTTTTATTCTTTATATATTTTATCATAGGAGTTACTGCAGCGTTGACATCAACGTTATTCATCATCTTTAGGTACTTAGAGGACAAGGAAAATGACGTTAGGGAAGTTCTGGGAGCAAAGACTTGAGTTTTAGTCAAGCCTGTTAAATTGCCTTGGAATTTTTTTCACAATTTCACAAAAGTGTCCAAAGTAAATGAAATACCTACTAATAAATTCACTTTTTGTTTTTGCAAATAGAAAGAGCATACAGACGACACTACGAAGACAAATATGATTTGTTATAAATGTATTTGATTTCGGCGGTAGTTGTTGTAGTCAGACTCAAATCACAACTAAATCTAAAATTTGAAATCAAAAATGTTGTGCCACATATATTTTGGGCACAAATCTAGTTTTAAGTGAAACTATTTCTTACTATCACGGTTGATGCTAGTACATACAGTTTGATTACAACACAGTTGGGATATTATAATAGATATTTTTTACGAAAAAAATAAAATGATGTAATTACGTAAATTTACGTAAGTATGTTCAAAGTAAGACTAGACAGAGATTATCAATTAGGACAAAGGGTTAAAAGATATAATAGTCTTGTAAAAACTGAACAACAAAACCCGAACAGATCAGTTCAACTCCAAACAATACATCGAACAGCAAAGCACCCGAATCTCGTGCAATTGTGTTCGAAGATTTTTAATAACAAAAACGAACTTACTAAACGGAAGACGCTGTTAACATTGTACCAGTATTTATTGAACTTCTAAGCGAAATGAACGAACCTCCACCGAGTTTAAACGACGAAGACTTGCGGAGTGTAAAGAAGATCAGGATAAAATGGCCAGCGGCACAAATAACATCGACAGAGAGGTTTGTTAAAAGAGCATTGGGTTCTAACAAAACGTTATTAAATCTTATTTTTGGATTGAGGATATTTTCAACTGAGTCCTATTGTTGTGCTTTGGCGCCTTTTCATTGGGGTTATTATAATGATTATTTGTATTCCGACAACTTTCCTGTATTGATTTGTCTGCACCTGGTTATGTTAAAGTAAACGTGTGTTAAAGATAAAACCACTTATTATCTAATATTTAGTTGTATATTAGTTGTTAAGAATCATATATTTTTTGTAAGCTTATCTTTTAGAAATCGATAAGATGACCGTACCGAAAGAGTCGTGTACTAGTGTACTGTCAGTTAGTGAAAGCCTAAAATCTGTAGGTAATGATTGCTGATTTCTGAAAATTTGTTAGTCTAATATCTTCTTAGTACTCTTTGCTTTTCGTCGTCATCGGGAGCCTTTAATAGTCCACTGCTGGACATAGGCCTCTCCTTAGAAAGGAGGCCTTTGCTTTTGATTCAAGATAAAACTAACACTCCTTAATGAACTTGTTTCTTCTTTTCTGTCAGATATGGGGAGTTGATATTGAGCGATACCAAAACAAATATATTTTATAAGCTACTAATTATTTTATTTAATTCTTACCTTCATGGTAACAAAATAAAAGTATAGTAAGATGTAACATAACAATGGTTTTTAATTATATTTACCTAAAACTTTACTGCTCGTATATAAAAGAATTCGTTAACTTTTATTTAAAATAATACCAACGGACATTGTAGGTCTATGCTACAAATGGATATTATAAAAACAGTTAAACTAGTTACGATATTTTCCTAAAAGACCTATGAGAGAAGATGGTAAGAACACACGTTTAAAATAAATCAATTTCTATTCGGAAAATCCTCCATTTTCAGGGCCTTTTTCATTTTTTTATATACATGTACTCGTATGTGTGTTTTAAAGGTCGTACCACGAGGAAAAAATGGCTTGTTCAAAATATTATGGTTGCCTTTGTATCATTGATTGGGATTTTATTAACACTTATTAGTTACACCGTGTAAAGATAACATAACTTCGTTAATGTTTAGTGTTGAAGATTATAAAATGATTTGAATTTGACATTTCGTGCAGGTTACGACCATTATGGCCGTGGTCAGCATCGGCAGTCTGGTCAAATTGTCAAGCTAAAGGTAAGTATGTTATGGATTCATAATATACCTACATATGTATAATAAAAAGCGAAAGTTTGAGAGTAACCGAACGAATATAAAACTAAAATCATTTAACAATAAAACATAAAGGGCAATAATTTTGTGGAACTTATAGTTAAACACATTACACAACAAAACATTCAATCGAACAACGCCGCATTGTCGTTTCAAACGATTAGCCTCCGGCGGTGACAATGCACCAAAATGGGATGAAAATGTCAAAATACTATCTGTGACAAGGATCTAAAACTGTATATTAATGTAAAACTCATTGAATTATGCGAAAATAAACTTTGTGACCTTGGAACAAAGGGTAACTTAATAGCAAACAGTATTCGTCGAGCAATACAACTGCGTTTGAACACAATAATAAGACCGTATCAAGTGACACTAGAACTTGCGCCGATATCATTTGCCATTTTTTTGTCACTGCATTTAATCGTGCAGTCGTCGATCACAATGAATGAGGGATTGAACTAAGGAATTGTTAGGAAAGTAGGAAGATATTTTTATTGTTTCTTGCGACTTGGCACACAGAAAGACGCGAGTTGCATATCAGCAGATATTTTTTGGTTTTTCTATTATGCAATTAGGTTGATTTTAATTAACTCAACACTTTTCGTTTACTCTCCTATAACATTGGTTCCTAATTACATAATCTATGTTAGGTAAGAAATATGAAAAATAAAATAATATTAGTCAACTTTTTATAGATCACTGGAAGAAACTGAAAGACGATAAAATATAGCTTTGGTGGCATACTTAGCATTTATAACAGTAAGTAAGTAAAGTAGAAATTAAGGAATACTATTCTAATTCGTTAATTTGTCATTATATTAGGTCAAAAAATATTTTTTGAGATTACAAATTTATTTACGGTTGGAAAATTAGTAATAAGACAAGTACCTTTATTGAGAAGTATTTTCAGAAAGCGCAACGAAAGAGTGTCTTTCTAACAGTTTTCTAACATACTCGGTTTTAATATATCTGAGAGAATCTAGATTGGGCGAACGTTTTACACACAGTTTACAGTAACTATTAACTGTACGTAGATGGTTCGTCACAACTGTTGTTCGGTTTTTTTATGTGTCACGTCTTTTTTCTCGCTTTTCTGAAATCTGTGAAAGTAATTTTATGAACAGAGACAGAAATATGTTTAACAGGAAACCGTGGTGGCGGTTTTTTTTTGTATAAAACTCCAAACAAAAAGTATAACTTTCTTTAACTATAACTATTGAAGTATTTTAGTGGTATGTGTTATAATATAGATCAAGTATATTTTAGCTATTTTTAATTATGTATTTCTACTCCAGCGATCCTGTCCTAAGCGCGCCGTTGAAGGAGCGTCTTACCCACAAATAATTGGCCAACAACATCCACTTGCCCGGGGAGATTTTCGGATTAAACTTTATTACATTTCGAAAAAACTACAAGTCGTGCGACTATTGTACTCGCGTCAGCTTTTGTGACAATTCACTATTTGTTAGATTTCGCAATCCTTCTAATGTGATATCTACGGGAGTAAGATTAGAGGTAATATAGCTAAGTTAATTTTGACATAAGACTTAAATTAGTTAGTAATTAGTTTTCTCTCTTCTTTTTTTTCTTTACACCCATTCCAGCTTCCAACTAAAAGTTTAGTCCCACTTGCGTAATATTGAGTAATTGTCCTCGATCGAGTTCTTTAGTATAGCTGAAATAACTAATAATTTATAGGAGACGGACGGACTCGTGATTTACATGTCATTTTTATTTAAATGTACACATCAATCAGAATCGTCTCCGTGGTATGTATACTTTGATCTTACTTTTCTTGGTATATACGTAAGTGAAGCTGACAGCGTGTCAAGTAGCCTTACAAGAACAGGGAGTAGGAAACCGATTCACTTCACAGCACTCAATGTCACTCACACTCGGAGGGGACAGAGGACTTGCAATCACGTCTCGTTTCAAGGGGGTAACTACGTACGGGTTTATTATAATACTCTAATTTTAAAATATTTGTAGATAAAATGAGGTCTGAAACATTAGCATTTTTATTTCAATATGACGGAACTGCGGAAAATATAGAACAGGTACTGCGACGACGATGATGATGATGATTAGTTAACTTTTAGTTTCAAACCTTCTTTTGGAGTGAGTTATATTATCATCAGTATGTATTCTAATTTTGTTGCGACAATAAAACGCGAATATCATCTAAACTGATATCGTTTTTTTATACCAATAAAGAGCGGTGTTTTAAGTTTGATATGTGTGTCTGTATGCCTCTGTACTTGTTTGTTAATGTCATATATTGCCACACATTAGAGCTCTTAGGATAGGAAGACGGAGTTATTTTTTGATGTGACTTGACTTATCGAGAGTGGTTAGCTATAATTTAAGGGAATCTCTAGAATCGTTGGAATATTTTTGGTGTTTTTGTAATCGTTGAATTGAGATTGTCGATGTGGGTCTATTTCAAACTTTTAATTCATAACTGTTGTAGTAGCAACACGTAATCTAACTATTAAAACGCTGTCTACTGATCTAAATCTAAATTAGTAAATTTCTGCACAAACTCAACAAAATGTGTGTCGCTTTTTATTACATTAATACTTAAACTGCAGTACACTTATGCCTAAAGCATCTTTGGTGCATTATTAGTGAGGAAAGCGGTAACGGCAAATCTTTATTAAAGACAATTTTAATATTAAGTCAGTTCTAGTGAGATTTAATATTTATAAGATGTCCACAAATTTATCATTTATTAAAGTAAATTTTAATACCATCAGGTATCACTGCACATGATAAAAGAAAGTTTCCTGTCGCTTCTGAACGCGATCAACTCCAGAGCTCCAACACTTTATAAAGGTATTATATAAATTTGCTAAAACATGACAAAGATCAACAAGCTAGTTGGCTAACAAAAAGTTTTGGTGATATGTTGCTGTTAATAGTGTCTAATAGTAATCTGTTCTGGGATCTAACCTCCCTCTATCTCCGATCTAGATCTAGTTCATTTGCTTTACTGGACATTAATAAAATATTTAAAAAGTATAAAATAATAATTAAGTAAAGAGAAAAAAGAATCAAATAAAGAAGTGCCGCACATGTACTGATTTTGTATGCTTGCGTTATATGTATGATAATTGTGTGTGTGTGTGTGTGTGAATGTGTGTATAAGTGTGTATGTGTGTATAGGTGCGTGTATGTGTTTGCTTTTCAGGATGTCCTCGGTGCTATCGTAGTCAAGCTCGACTAGCCATTGGTTGACCTTCTTTTTACAGCAGCGTTTTGTTAGTCCGATGATATCCAGTTTGGCGTTAATTTTCCTGTATATGTGGGGCCCCATGAAATTGTACACTCACCTTCCTATCGACCTGCGACACCTTACAGTGTTCCATAACAACCTACGACCTGAATGACTAAGTGTGGCATTGCTCAGAGCAGTTTTGTGGAAACGCAGAGTAAGGGAGATTATATAGAATTGTCAAAGTCTGAGCAATCCTAGCTCTGAATAAAGCAAAAAAAGCATCCGAATAGAAGATCTTTTATCTCGTTGGGAATAAAACACTAATTTGACAAAAGAAAAAGAATGATCGTCACTTTTTATTAAGCAGCTCTTTTCTTACATGCTCTGCTTGCTTCTTGCAATACCTGTCAGATAGTAAATGTTGATTTTTATAAATAACTAGATGTACCCTGCCACGGTTCGTTGTGGCGCATTGTGGTTCCATAGATAAAACAATCTTTGAAGCGGTTTGTTTAATCATGTCAAAATTTTAGCCCAATCAGTGCAGTTTCTTTTGGAGTTCTTGAAGCGTACACAAACCAACTTAACTTTTATATATAGATAGGGATAACGTAAGGGATATCATCTGAAACAAAGCGCGAGTTCAAAGGAATCGATGCAACTACATTACACAGATCATCGCAGTCTATTAGTGGACATAGGCCTCTCCCATAGCACGCTACTTTCATCGATTTTCGGCTTCTCGCATCAACCTCATACAGATACATACTCCCTTTATACAGATGTATGTACATAATAGTCAACACTTCAACACTATACCAAGATATTACATAAGCACATGTTTTCAAAAACTACAAAGGGGATTATTTATACAGTCCCAAAGCACTCGTAAATGTCATTGTCCCCGTGATGTGGATCACAATATACAACGCCCTCTGCCGTCTGTACTAAATAAATAGTAAACACGGTTCTACCCATTCTATTTCACATGAAACTTCAAAGACATATGAGGTTGACACTAAGCGCTTTTCGTGTCACATTCCCCCTTTTTGTCCCTATTATAATATCTTAATTCACACCCCTAGCGATTTAATACAGTCAGTCTATAATGGACTTTAAACTTTATGATTTACAGACAAGATTTGAATGGTTCTACGTGCTCTTTTATATGCAAATTTGATAAAGATTTTCATTCAAGTTTACATTTTATGACTTCAATTTCAAGGCTTATATTCCTGTGTATCATCAGCTCGTTTATCAGGGGTGTTCGTACTTTAAAGCAACGTTAAGCAGGGTTGTCGGTCCGCTTTGTAATTAATATATAGCCTGGCGCCATTGATATGCCAAATTGCCAATTGTGTGCCAACAAAGGATATTTTTTTATTTGATAGGGGTGCGTGTTATTATTGAAACCGTTGAATTATAGTCGTAGATATAATATTGAATTGATATTTTTCTATCTGATCTTATACTTAAAACTAAAAGTTAACTAAACTGTGACGACAACAATTACTTTATGTTAGGAACGGCTTGGTTAACCACCGTGTTGCCTTAGCCTAAATTGTACTAAATCGCCTAAATTAAACTGCAAGCGAGGCATTTCTACTTGAACAGAACAACAACGGGTAATTAACAAGCTCTAATATTTTAGCAGCTGATGAGTTGGGTCGTGGTAGCCCTAGAGTGTAGAATAGGCAATTATTTAAAAAAAAATGATTCCATCTATTGGTATTATATTGTGTATTATATGTAGTAATTAATTCCCATCAATCTGACATCGTGATGCTAAATTGATAGCTTATTAGGTAAAGAAAAACTCATACAAAGTCTCTTCTTTTGTTTCCTATCTTTAACCAATATTAAAACCTCACAAAACTAGACGGAGGACAATAGACCACAAACAGACTATAAACATCGTTGATGACGTTTTAATTAGTATCAAATAAATAATGAGAAGGTGTGTAACAATAAGAAGGGCATACTGAAAGTCTGTGGATCTGGCCACTTAAAATAATGAAAAACAATTATGGAATTCGAAAATGGTGTGACTTTTTAATTTGCGAGACTGTCATTTGTTTTTTCATTGTGACGTCCTTTAACTGTGTGTCGCTATCAAAATGAATTTAACTAGTGAACAATTTCGTTCAATATTTTTTTATGATTTTCGTTGTGGCGTTATAAGTCAACAAAAGAGGTGCCAGAGACTTCAATTGGCATTTGGTGATGAAGCACCATGTACCAGCTCTGCGTATTCGTTGTTTGGAGAATTTAGATGTGTTCGTGATCACCTCCATGACGAGGTACGCAAAGGCCGGCCGGCGACTGCGGTTACAGACTCTAATATTGACACTGTACGAAATCTTATTGAAATTGACAAACAAATTACTTGTCAGCAAATTCGTGCTTTGTTAGGCATTGGAATGAGTCAAGTGCAAAACAATTTACTTGTGCATCTGAAGATTTGGCAGCTTTGCACTCGATGGATACCACATGACTTTACTTTTACAATAATTTAAGACTGGTCCAAGTGCTTTGTACCGTGGTTTCAGCGAATACAAAACTTCATTTATTGCGAGGGAATATACTTAGAAAAACAATAAATGTATCGTAAGTCTTATATCTAGTCTTATTTATCAGAATCCAAAAACTTTCAGGATGTCCTAAGTATTGCTAATCTCCTTTAAGTCTCATAACAATTGAGAGGTTTATAGATGCATTTCTGTCTACAAACACAACAAACATCAATCAAAACTGATGTTATTAATTGAAGTATTAGTAATGACGCTTTGCAAATAGACTTAAAGGACTAGGAAGAATAGAAAGATAGACTTAAAGAAAAGGATTAAAAGTCTTTATGGCCTTGCCGTAGATAACTTAAGGCCTACAGTTGTAATTCACGAAGGCAGTTTTGTCTTAATTGTGTTTGTAACTGTATATGTACAGTGTTGCTGGATGCGTACGTTTGTTAATTTGTTTTGGGTAATACTATTGCGACACTAATTTTGCAGACTGACCTCTAAACTGCTTGAAATCATGAGGGCAAAGGCATCTTTACACATCATAACCACTTCTATAGTTTATCCGCTTTCGTGAGATAAAATAACTGTACTAATTTTTAAAGATCTCGCGGTCCACGGCACTAATTAAACCAACCTACTGTTACAAATTTTAATTTTGCCATGAGGTGATAGAACTCGTAGATCGCAATGGAGCGATGAAGGGTTATTCAATATGAACTAAGGAAGCGATGTATATAAATTTTAGTTCTGCTCGCGAAAGTTTGTTGTAAGGCCGATTTGGTTGATGATTTTTTAATGTACGCAATAGAATTTAATAACGCTTTTAAGATGTTTTCTCTCTGAAGATACAACTTTTTTTATTTTAGATTATTTGCCCTAATTTGGAGTTAAAGGGGCCCAATAGATTATCTTATGACTATTTAGAAGCTCTAATTATATCTATATCTATAAAAGAAGAAACTGACAGACTAATTCACTGACTGATCAACGCACAGCTGATATGAAATGCCCCGACTCCTAAATCCAACCCAAATCAAAATCGGTTCATCCAGTTTTTTTTTTTAATTTATTTAAATAAGAAAAACAGCATAACATAAAAACATGAAACGCCCATAAAACACGTACTTATTGGTTTATCTTGGGTGTGAGTGTACATTCGAAGAACTAGAAACTATGATGATATAGAGCAGGGATTTCCAAACTATTTTGGGCAAAAGACCCCTTTTCTAAAATTAACTGATACCTCAGATACCCATTGCCAAATTACTGCAGGCTTATCGACTTGTTGAGTTTTTTTAACGTACAACAATGATACTTCCTACTAGTTTATTAGTCATTCATATGACAAGTTGGTACATGTAATACAACTAATACAGGATCTTGAAAGTTGCAAATAAGACTTGCTGCTAATTAATAAATTCGATTCAGGTCGATTTTTAGACCTCGTCAGCCACCAAAATCACTTTTCGTTTATATCAACCTGGGAAACCGATTTCGACCATAAGGGTATTCGACCACTTTGGGAATCCCTTGCGATAGACAGATAATACACGTGTAAAACTCAGAACATCCCTCCGTTTTGCGTCGGAGGTTAAAAAGTTCCAATTAAAAGTACTGCAATCACTAACTCAATTAATTAAAAAAAAAAATTGACTTTAAAATTAAAAGTCCCAATATAAATATAATTCGTAAGAATTACGTGACATGTCAGCTATTGTTTTCTTACTTCGGTTAGGTTATTCATGCCCTAATACTACATGGTGCAAACAGTTAAACATAGATGGCGTCTACTACAATCTTATAAAGCTGGGGTTGTGCAGTTTCGTTTTAGTACTAAGCTTAACTGCAAGATGGCAGCGTAATCAATTCATAATGTGTACTATTCGTTTTTGCTAGATAAATGCATAATAACTATGGATTGTAAGATTTAAACAGGAACATTGTGATAGTGTATTTATAATATAAGTGTTTTTACTACCCGATAAAACCGTATGACTTTCAATGATGGTGTCAAAGAAAGCTTAAGATATTAAGTTACATATGGATAACTTAATTAAGCTGTGTAGCGGGGGACTTTACACGAATAACATACCTATATGAAACGGACACAAAGAACACTTAGACTCAGAACAACAATTTGTGGATCACACAAAGTTTTTTTTTATGTTAGAGGTGGCAGACTAGCCACCTGATGGAAAGTGACCATCGCCGCCCATGTGGATGTCGAACCAACAACACTCAGCGTAGTAGTAAGCGGCGTGGCGACCGCTTGAACCACTACGCCATCCGTGCAGTCTAATTCTTCTTCATCCTCTAAGTCGTCATTCAAGCTTAGGTAGAAAGTACAAAAACGCAGACCCGAAATAAATTAAAATACCAGTTCACTGTACCAATTTAAAATTTTACTATTTGAATATTTTTATGTTTCCGTTATTGAAATATGCGAAAGGATTTTGATATTTTTTCTCTTTCTTTTTACGAAAATATTTTTTATGTTAAGTTTGATAAGATAGACCTTCCATTTTTGTTCCATTTATTATATTTCAATATTTTTTTATATACTTTAAATATAAAATTTAATAATTTTAATTAAATAGACCTTCCATAAATAGTTGCTTTTTCAGATTTAAGGGACATTTAATTGTAACTTAACATTTCTTTCCTAATAATATGAAACGGGGATTCATTAGTGCACTAAAAATTATAAGTATTTCTATACGTTACAACCACTGTAAGTAGGTAGTAAGTTAATTGTACTTGGCTGTGATTAACTAATTAAAATAGAAAAAAAAAAAATATAATTTTATTATTTAGCAGTTTCAAGTCAAGTCAGTCAAGTATTTTGAGGACTTACAAAATATTTTAATGACAAACACCTAAAATCAATATTGATTTTAGTTTATTTTAAATGATTATATTTAGATAGGTTTATTAAGTATATAGTACTGGCTTTGGCTCTTTGTCTTTCCTCAAGAATCAAATCTCCATACCAAATTTCATCTAAATCGGTTCAACTCCCACCACCCTTTTCACCCTCTTAAATTATGATTTCTGGTTTAAAAACTACCCTATGTCTTTCCCGGGACCCGGACTATCTCTATACCAAATTAATTCTAAATCGATTCAGCGGTTTAAGCTTGAAAAGGTAACAAAAAGAAAGACAGATAGACAGACACACTTTTACATTTATAATATTAGTATGGATATTTTACTTTTAATAACAAGACCAAACTAGGTTTCTCTTTATATTTCTATTTATAAATAAGTGAAGATAATTTTTGTATATACCTAAAGCGAATGTTATTAAGTGTAAAATTATGTAAAAATGTAAAAATAATAGTTCAAGTTAAACTGGTCAATTTAATCAAGCAAAACATATAAAACGGTCGAAACTGGACCACCAGGTGACTCTAGTACATAATAATTTTTCTAAAACAATCTTTCCTCCGTTTGTAGGAGTTTAAAATATTTAAGTACATTTAAGATATTGAAGAATTGCAGACATTTGATAAATAATAAAGATTGCAACAATTTGTTATAAATGTAAAATTAACCGCTGGAACGGCTCTACATCTGCAAGCTACTTGCGTCTAGTATACATTGACCTGTACGAATATTCTATACATTGACGAATCAGATTAGAGTAGCTAGTTACAAACACAAAATATTTATATCTCAGAGTATTATGGTCAAAAGGCGACAACTAAACCATTTCCAGTATACACTAGAAAACTCTAACATTTGTATTGTCATAATTATGTATGTCGAGGGATCCTGAGAATGTGTCGATCAATTAATGTGTTTTTTTTTGTTCTGTAAATTGTCATAAAGAGATTTTTCCAAAATATTTTTTTAACAATTTATGGGTATACTAGGAAATTTTATGGGCAATTGATAGTTAAAACACCAATATGTGAAATTGATGATTTTTTGCATGGCATGGCAATGACGAACACAAATTAGACTGCACGGATGGCGTAGTGGTTTAAGTGGTCGACACGCCGCTTCCTACAACGCTGAGTGTTGCGGGTTCGATCCCACATGGGACGACACTTTGTGTGATCCACAAATTGTCCTTCTAAGTCTGGGTGTTATTAGTGTCCGTTTCATGTATGTTCGTAAAGTCCGTAAAGTTGACACAGGATATATTCCTAGTCCTGGAGTTGTCTTTAAAAAAAAACATGCATCCTTTTTCAATTTTCTGATTATTTCTGTGTGCTTGAGTGGAAAGTATAGTTCCAGTGACATTTTTTATTTCTTGGCTACGAGTGTAATTGAGCGTATTTGTAGTGGCTATTTCCTGAAACCTATAATTTCTAGTCATGTACTATTTTGTTATTTATTGAGTTTGCCGATAGAGTTCTCTAATTTATTTGGCGAGTTCACCTGTCAGATGTAAAATGTTTAGTGTCGCTACTTGCCACAAGATGGCGTTAGTAAACCTATATTTTATCATTAGTTGTGTAGATTTACTTAATTCGTACGTAATATGTAGCGATCATGCATAAGCATATATATCTCGAATCATAATCACTCAATGAAATACAAAAACAAGCACAGTTTTTGTAACGTTTTTTTTGGCAATTCCTTATTCATTTGTTTTGTTAGACTTACATATAAAAGTTTTAGCGTGTATACGTTTATGTTTTAGATACAAGTGTAAAGTTCCCAATTGTTTGGTAGTTGGAGAAAAAAAAAAATTGAAACATTTTAATAAAAACTGAATAAAAACTATAGCCGTAAGAATGCTACGCTTTGTTGTGGTTATTTCTTTTCTCAGACACAACTCTCGTTCAACTATGGTTCTTTGTTTGGTCCAAACTTGAGGCGTTAAAGATTTCACTGTTTAGTTATACATATGAGATTATGTTGGCTTGTCTAGAAAGCCGGAGGAAAGTGAACGGAAGACTGCCGATCTCCACAAGTAGTACCTTTTTTCATATTGTGAATAGTGTCGCCTTTACATATTTATCTTTTTTTAATGGAGACTACTGGCATCTATTTCTTATTTAATTATAAAGGGTAGCTCCACACCAATCATTTCGACAAGTCGGGCAATGAAATAGCCTCAAATACTGAACAAATTGTGCTTTATTTTATTTTAATGTTCTTAATTTATTTTGAACCTTTTAAATTAACATTAGAACCAAATGGTTTGACAATGGTATGGCATGTGATCCCGTAGTACTTGTACAAAAACGTTTAGATGTTTACAAAAAAATAAAATAGAAAAGGAATTTGCACTAGTCTATAAATTACGACTATATACTCGTGACACAGGAGGTTTTAAAGAATCATAGAGCATCACAGGTCGTACAAAAGCGACTAAAATCAATATCAATTAATAGTAAATCAATAGTAGAGCAATAGATGTAGCTTCCGGTAGCTCTAATACTAGCAAAGAAAAAAAAACAATAAAAAAATGGAATCAGAACAAAGACTGTTTAAAATATCCGACTATAGAGCACCGATATATAAATAACACAAAAACTATAAAAGTCACCCCCGATATAAATTAGAATTTACAGTACAAGTAGAATTTACATTAAATGGTTATATGAGGACATTTTTTAAAGGGACAGACAATACTAATTCAGTATTTAAGCCAAGTCACGAAACGACTAATGCCGAGCCATCACATTAATAGATTGACGTGTTCGAAACTGTAAAATTACCATTCCGATATCGATTCGAGAAAGAAAATGCTTTAAAAATATGTCCGCGGTTGTTCCATTTGTTGTTGTTGGGTTCTGTGGATTGTGGTGCATTGAAAATGTTGTACAAAACGCAAAGAATCATTCATTATAAAAAGTAGCATAAATGTTTTAAAAACACAATCTACAAAGCATGTACTGCTCATGTGTGTCTATGTACAGCTATGTACAGGGTAGGCAGCGAGGATAAAGCGCAATTTACCATGATACTGACATTCAGCTTGGTCCGTTTCAAGATCACCCTTTTAAAACTTCATGATCGCATGTGGAAGACAGTTTTTTTTACTAAATTGAATACACAGTTGTAGTGCCCAAACACCTTCAGTGCTCCGTATAGCAATCTAGTGCCTGGTCCTTCGAGCTCTCGCGATTATACTCAGAAGTAGAAACACAACGCTTGCGCAGTGTTGTTCAAGCGCTTCACCAGTTAGATACAGCCGATTTAAAAATAAATATATTGCGCTCTCTTTTAAGAAGTAAGGCACAGTAGAACTCATTAAGTAACTAAGACTTCAATATTTATTTAGATAGGTAAAATCATGTAGCATAAAGTTTTCAAAATCTACAGCTCGAATTTTGGTGGGTTTTTACATGTTACTTACTCGTAAACGATAGACGCATAAATATTTTAGCATTATTTTTGTTTTTATTTATTTTTGATCGTGTTTCTTTAAATTACTACAACTTTATTGTCTTGTAACCTGGCCTGCAACGTTTAGTAACTTTGCTCTAACGATACCAGGAAATTTACGTTCTTAAGATAATCCTGTCCTATTATTACTTAACTAAAAACCTTGTATTCAAACTTTTTTTCTACATTACTCAGTCTGGCACACCAATGAACACACTGGATCACTACTACTAGAAATGAGCAGGACTCCTAATAGCCTATCTTGCAATTGCGTATGTGTGCATATAAGGGCAATATTAGCCATAGGGCATATCATTGCCGACTGAAGATATGCATAGTGCAACTTTGACTGACTTTGCTGTATCTATTCTGATAATGTTTTATTTACTTATATCATATTTTATATTTGATGTGCTTTAGGATGAAGGTCAAACTTGCCATTTGGTTGTTAGAAGGTTTAAAAAATCATAGTAATGCCTGTCCCTCGTTTTTAATTTTTTTTAATATATAAATAATTTATTACAGATTAGATTACACATACATAGAAAATATACCGAGTATTCACTACTCCGTAGATGACTAAAGCACCACTGTCGAAGATTTTAAAATACATAACAATAAGTACAATTGACGCTGTGACAAGACTTTAAAAGTGGAAAAATACAATTGTCTGTGTATAGGTATAAATCATTAGTCTTGTTCCGTACAAGCTGGTGTAGCCTTGAACGGGATTAAAAAGATTCGTGGAACAAGTAACCCTAAAAAATAAATAGATTCGTGAAATGAACGATTAGTGACAAAAGCGCCACCGCTCACGGAACGATCGCCTTCGGTACATAACTTTAATGAGGCTCCGATAGATATACAGTCACGTTCGAAGACAACATTAGTTTGATTTTAAAGTCAATTGGAAAGTTTTTAAACGTGAATTACAGTTACAAAGTTATGAAACTGAATCCTTTCATGACAGGTTTACCTACTTAATAGTTTGAAACCATAACTATAGCTTTTAACTTATGAGTTACGACAATTCTATCGGCCTTGGTTTTTTTTCAATTTAGTTTTACTACCTTGTTGGTTCCATGAAAATGGCGGTCATGTTTCCGTGCGATCTTGAGGATCTGAGTTTATTCCCACCAGCTTCTGACTTGATTTTATAAAGTGCGAGGAACTCCTCTGAAATTAGAACTAGAACTCCTCCTAGAACTTACAGTTCTAGTGGTAAACAATGCCTAGTAATAAAGTTCTGGCTTTACAAACCAAAAATCAAAGTCCTTGAAAATTACTGGTTATATATATATATATTTTTTATTAAAAAAGACGACTCCTGCATTAGGAATAAGCCTGTGTCGCGTGGGACTTTACAAACATACATGAAACGGACACAAAGAACACCCAGACTCAGAACAACAATTTATGGATCACACAAAGTGTCGTCCCATGTGGGGATCGGACCCACAACACTCGGCGTAGCAGGAAGCGGCGTGGCGACCGCTTAAACCACTACGCCATAAGTGCAGTCAATATATATGAAAACTGTTTAGGACTTTACAAAACAATGGTGAACAATAGCTCATCCAGCACTAACTTTTAGGACAAAAAGTAAACCATCAATAAAACGATGCTATAATTAATCAAAGGCAAGCGCTGTGTTTCCTATATTTGTATGATGAATCCCTTAAACAAACTAGTGAACATGTCTGACAAGAAAAGAACCCATTCAATTTTGATGTTTGGAATTCTAGTATAAAATGTATATTTGTACATATACACATCAGCATCAACAGCCTTTAATAGACCACTGCTGGACATAGGCCTCTCCTTAGAAAGGAGGTACATATACAATTCAGTATAAAAAAATATAGTTCCGCAATGTACTAAATGCCAAGCATTTCACAGATGGAACACACTATGACACAGGACCACAAAGTCTTTGAAATACGCCATGACAAAAAAATTATTCAACCGTTTATCAAAACCTATAAACAACCTCAATGAATATAAAAACAAATTAACATTCATGATTTGAAACGATAAACTGTATTATTCTGTAAAAATTCACTCGACTCTCAATCACGCTACACTCCGTGGCTAAAAGACACAGAAATTGTGACTTTAAAACATATTTAACGTTCATCGGCGTTTATATAATGAGTGGCAACACGCGATTATTGGGTATCGAATTTATTCAAATACTTAAATTATGTGAAAATTGTGTATGCGGAGCACTGTTGGTGGTTTAAAGACGGAGTTTTATTTGTGTAAAATTTATTCTCATTAGATTGCGATAGTAAATTATCACGTGCCGATGATCAGAATGCATTCTGATTTAGTTAAAGTGAGAGTTCAGTAACAAAATGTACATTAACATTTTAAAGAATATGTGGTGACGGAATAAGAATACAGAATATCACCACCCTTATTAATCCCGTTGGTTACGTAAGAGTAGACCAAGGGAGCAAACTATACCAAACCGTTTGGCCAGCGTAGTATAGTAGTCCTAAACCTCCTTTCTAAGGAGAGACCTATATCCAGCAGTTGACAATTAAAGGCTGTTGAAGATGAATCATCAATCAATTTATCATAAGGTGAGGTATTTGCATAACAATAATAACTTGCAACATTTCACAAACAGCCGGCTGAGCTCAAACTAAAAAGAGCCTGTTTTCAGATTGATGATAAACATACTTATATATTATTTTATGTATAAATTACTACTAGATGCAGAACAAATCAATATTTTCCGTGTTGTCAAATTGTTTCAAATTGTTGACAAATAGTCCGTGTGGTGACGGATTAAGAATACGGAGTGTCACCACCCCTATTCATCCCATGGGTGTCGTAACAGCCGACTAAGGGAGCAAACTAAGCAAGACAACAGCACTGCAAAGAGAAGGAAAACTTGACACAAACCCTAAACCAACCCGTCTGGCCAACGTGGTATAGTAGGTCAAAACCTCTTTTCTAAGGAGGCTATGTCCAGCAGTGGACCATTAAAGGCTGTGGATGATGATGACGACGATGACAGAACAAATGTTCGTAATTATCACACGTTATTAATCCTGAGTGGGTAGAATCCACGGCCTAGGGCTCAATCGCGAACCACTTACCTAACAGGACACTGGATCATTGAAAACTGAACAATTTAACGAATACATTTTAGTGGTAGTACTGACGCAATATTTCGACCCAATTCGAGATAAGACCAATCTTTTTGAGAACCTTGTTACCAATAGGTACTTGTGAGATATGCAATAATATCATTTCTCTTCTGCTGCCTCGGTGGCGCAGTGGTAGTTCATGCGACGGCTGTGCTGAGGTTAACGGGTCGGACCAAATGTTTGTATTATCTGCAAATTTTTTTTCGGAGTTTGGATGTTCTCTATGTATAATATGTATGTATTTATAAAAAGAAAGTATAAAAGTATTCTATCATTCAATCTAGCTCTCATAGTACAAGCTCTGCTTAGTTTGAAACTAGATGGCGTTGAGTTAAATGTCCAAAATATTATTATTATTCTAAGCACAATAACCAGTACACGCAGTTATATGCATTTTTATACAGTGGCTACAGACGAATATATGTCACATTCTGCGGCAGATAGTTTGAAGGAGCATGTCTCTACAAATTAGTCATTTCAACTTATGTTTATGATGTTAGACATATTCCGTGATATCATCAAACAAATAGGATTAAGGAATAAACCGACGTTTGTCTTGAAAACCTAAATATATATTCCAGTTTTTCTTTATGGAACAGAGGCCAAACGAGTAGACAAGTCACCTGATGGAAAGTGACTACCGCTGCTTTTTTTTCATTTTATAACAAAGTAAATAAAATTTTGAACATTTATCCCACTATTATGCGAGAATGTAAATCGCGAGTTACTGAATGGCTGCTTGGTCTAACTTACGAAGACACCGAAGACTTAGTCGCATCTATTATATAACGCAACACGCACACTCACATGCACTCCCACACGCAGGCACGCTCACACAGATACACACACACACACACTCTCTCTCTCACACACACACACACACGCTCGCACAGACACACACACACACGTGCACACACACACACAACACGCATACACTTTCAAATCCTCAACGTTTTACTCCACATGCTTAGTTTTTAGAGTTGTAATGTGGTAGAATATAATGGAACGTTTGCATCAGATCCAAAGGTGGGCGTTAGTGACTGCGCCACAGTGTTTCACTAATGCAGTCATTATCAAACACATTTGAAATATTGTAACCTGTGTTTTTTGTTTTTTAAATATTTATTTTTTATTATTTGTATTATTATATTATGCTTATGAACTCCTGCGCCTCAACTTTAATTTTATTGTAGTATGTATCCAATGAAGCATGTACTGTAGGCAAAGGAAAGGTCGATAAATTGTTTTATTTTGAAGTAAGTATTTTCTGTGTGCATAACTATCTAAAAGCTGTATGTAAGAATAGCGTAATGTGTTTCTAAAGACAAAAAGGGTTGAATAATCCTTAGCCTAATGAGAATATAATTATGATAATGCTGAAGTCGTGAACTGCAGTTTTAGATGTTTCAGAATGTAATACTCATGTGTTGTTTTGCTGCAAAAACTAAATTAATGAAATAAGTGGAGCTATTTTTAGCAATAATATTCTTACATTTGTTTCTATTAGGCCCTCAATTGTATAGTAGATACATTACACATATATACAAAGAGATCGAACTGCAAAGATTACGTTTTACAGCTACCGATAAATCGAGAAGGGAGTCGAAGTAAATTTATAACGGATGCTTCGTAAAATATTATCCACGTTACAATCGGTTCGTAATCGGGCGATTTTTATTTTTATTCTACGGTTCACAAAGTAAATGACTGTTTAAATATTCAAAATTTGCCTACCCCTTTTATTGTCACGGCACTGGCTGACTTCCGTGAGCGATAAAACTATGTCTCTGTCACACGACAGACATTGGTGCGGGATTTGATTTGGTTTTGTGTTGTGCATCAAATCAATGTTTTCTTGATAGATTCAACAATTCACAGATTATACATACTATCAAAAAAGATGTGTTGTATTGTTTGTGAAATTAATAAGGACCGCAAAGTAGCAATTAAAATAGGATAAATAATGAAGCTTTAATCTGGATCTAGTATCATTTTTAACATTACTTAAATAAATGTAAAATAATAAAACGATTAAATGGTGTAATGAGTGCATTGAGTTTCACGGACTATTCATTTTTCATAACCTAAATGTGGTCGTAATTTCAAGCAAAGTATTTGCCTTAAAGCTGCACTCAAATCATGGAATGACGAACTATCGAAGGCGAATTGTTCTAAATTCAATCCTTATTTTTAAAACAAAAATCAATTAGGCTCAAAAATCAATAATAATCTAATTCTGTGTGCCTAAATCGATAAGGGCAACCGACATATTT
This sequence comes from Arctia plantaginis, assembly GCA_902825455.1. Lineage (NCBI taxonomy): Eukaryota > Metazoa > Arthropoda > Insecta > Lepidoptera > Erebidae > Arctia > Arctia plantaginis. The sequence continues at coordinate 4,488,131 of CADEBD010000327.1, read as the reverse complement.
GTGGTACGAGTACTGGCGTTACAGCTGGTACTAACAGAAAATGAAATAAAAAAACATTGTTGTGTTTCGAATAGCCATTAATTTTAAAAATACCTGAATTATCCCGAATAAAGTATAATCGGTGCACATATATCGCGCGCGTTGCTCATCAGTATATTTATCGGTAGGACATGATATGGCTTGGGTTGGAAAAATGCTGTGTTTCGACATCCACCATTAGCATACGGGCCAACGCCGGCATTACAGTAATAGGATGTTACGAGCTCGTATGTTTTGCACTATAGACAGTTATTTCTTGTCTTGAAATTGTGGGAAAACCTCGGTCTAGTGCGTACGCGCGCTTTTCACGTTAAGACTTCGGTAACAGTTACATTGTATTGCACCTCCAATAAGAGGTTATAATTAATGTTCAAAGAGGGCTGGATTAATAAGCTGAGATTTTTTTTTAAATTACAATTACTGGCGTGTTGGGTTAGTTGTTAGTGATACTGACTGGTAAGACAGAGGTGATTCAATTCTCACCCAGGACAAATATTGTGTGATGAGCACCATCAATTGATCTGTGGCTAGGTGTAATTTATATATAATATGTTATAGGTGTAATTTATATATTATATATTTAGGATATACACACGCCGGCAGAATTAGCGGCACACAAAAAAAGGAGGAATATAAAAAAGTTAATTTTATTTTTAAACAAATAATAATTAAACATGAAACAACAATTAAATGAACATGTTTTGACATTAATTTGCAACACCATACTTAAAGTTTAATGGAAAAAAAACTAAAGTAAACAAAATGCATTTTTCTTCGATTTACCACGATGTTAACGAGCAAAGTATAGTCGATTTGTGCGCTGGTGTCTCTCAAGTTGTGGTGCTTCTGCGGGCACAAATGAGCCTATATCGACTTGTTTGAATCTTCTGCGAACTGTCCGCTCACTCACTCTTACTCCTAGAACCTCCTCCAATACATTTCGGGCCTGCAACGCCGTTAGTCTCGTGTTCCAACGAACTTGAAGTTGTAGAAAACGGTACTCTCTCCTTACACACTTAGTACACCTTTTCCTGCCTTGTCCTCTCCTCCTCACTAGAGAATTCGTCAATCTGTACCGTTGCATGCTACGATGAATAATTGATAACGATCGACGAAGTCGTGTAGCAATCTATCTGTAGGATTGACCATTTCTTCTCATTTCATCTGCCCTAATGATTTCTGATAGCGTTAAATCAGGCATACTTAGATTCTCGTAACTGATTAATATGCGACCAAACACAAAAGCCTCATAAAACTGCAATACAATGTTTTTTAAATGAAATTTGCGAAAACAGAAACTCAACTTCGAAGCATTCGATAGAGATGTATGAATGAAAAATTAAAACAAACGAATGAAAAAAATGACTGTCGACTAATGTTCCGTTTTCACATTAGACCTAAAATAAAAAAAAGTAATGTAACCGGCCAGTGTTACAAAAAAATACATTAATTCTTTCTTTTTTTGTTTTCCGCTAATTCTGCCGGCGTGTGTATTATCTATAGACCTATCGTCTATAGACTCACCACACATTATGCAATATTTTAATAACTAAAAAGCACTGACGACAATGTGCAACTATAGAGCCACCTCTTCTCATACAGCACTATAAGAGTTATTTGATCCCAAAGAAAAAAAAATAGATATTAATGTACAACACTAATTTCTTTCATTGTTGTTATTTAGACGATCGAAAAAGACATTTTAATTTAGCATGCAATAGCTTGTTTCTTTTTCTAGTTTTTTTTTGTATGCATCTCTTTCGAACAATTATAATTATCGCACATAAGTAAAGCATGTTTACTGGTAAAAAAAATTAAAACAAAAAAAAGCCGTGTGGTGTCGTGGGACACCCGATAGGAACGAAATTGTGACGATCGAGTAAAACTGATTCGACACGATTTTAATTACAACGCCATCTATGAAAGCGGCTATTACCTACATATTTTTTCAATTGGTTTCTAATTAAAACAATTTATACATTGGTAAAATCTCCTTGAGAAATGATGTCGAATACAATATTTTTTGCTCAACCTAAGAACATAAATTTTAATTTTACTGAGATGAAAAGTAATGATTTCCTATCTATTCGATAGATGGCGCTGAATGACTGACAAGTGACAATTCAAAATAAAAAGTGTCGTTAGAACTTTTCGTAAGATTTTTTTCCGTCTAGCCCCCACAACGCGCGATAAGGAACTTCGCTCCAAAAACAGTACTTGATTGATTTAACAAACGTCTACAGGCTACGAAAACCATGAGCTTTAAAAACCGTAAGCCACGCTTAAATTTTTCAGAAAAATCACATGTAAGTATAGGGTAGATTCCTGGGTTTAAAATAAATTATTTCGCCTGCATCGTTAAATGTAACATCTCAAAGTAGAACCTGAATTGTCCTCCATTATCAATTTAATGTCTTTATTGATTTGATATCTTGATATCAACATTAAATATAAATGATTTGACAATAGCTAGGTATGACGTCACGAAATAGTATTTCATACAAAAATGTACCGCGTCTAGCGTTTTGACGTTTAAAAAAAAGTTACTGATTTGACTTGACAGTCATCTACCCTATTATAGTTTTTTTACTAAAATATTTCACATAAAAGCCTCCTTTCTAAGAAGAGGCCTATGTCTAGCAGTGGACTATTAAAGGTTGTTGATGTGTGATGTGATTTCACATTTTTCTGCCTTATCAATAAATATAGCGATGACAAGAAACCGATCACCCCTGTCGAAGTATAAGCCGCCGGAAACATACAAATCGCGGTGAATGATAATCAGCACAACCGAGTATTTTCTATGCAAATGAACCGTCGAAGAGCTACGTAGCGGCAATAATCGGCCGGGGGCGCCGTAAATACAGCTCACGATACGACGACATCGGTGGCAACTCTTGCAGGGAATTAACGCGTCGCGGGAGGTAACCGATGCTAGCTGTGATAAACTCCGGCGGCGGCGTAGGGTTCAACCCACGCGATTTTACATGCGACTCATCACAACATTCACTTGTATAACTTATTGATTACTTTGATTAGAATATTTGAATAAAGCAATCATCATCATTAACAGCTTTTGATAGTTTACTGCTGGTCATAGACCTCTCCTTATAAAGGAGGTTTTGACGTACTATATCACACTGGGCAGACGGGTTAGTAATGGTTCCTAGGGTTTGTATCAGGTTTTTATTTCTCTTAGTACTGCTGTTGTCCTGAGTAGTTTACTCTCTTTCTAGGCACTCACAACACCCAATAGGGTTGGTGACACTCCGTATTCTTAAACCGTCACCACACGGATAGATAGAGCAAGCTGCTTATATATTGTAGACATGTGTTAATATCTCTAGAAAAGCTAATACGATTGATGATACCTATTGCTTTTTAGAAAGCTACTGAAAATGTTTTCTGCACCCGATTTTAATACCTTAAATGGCAAGAAGTACTACTTATGTACAGGTAGCAGTCGGTATTAGTAGCTGCAATGGAGCACCTATTATCTGGCATCCTATAATCGGCTTACTGTGAAAGTGAGCTTTGAATATTACAAACATACCTACACTGCTTTAAATGCTCCCTTTAATCATTTTATTATTTCCAGTTCATTGAATTAATAATTCATAATGAATATGCTCTATAATATATTTAATAGCGGTCAATACAATTAATTATTTAATTGTAAAGTGTTCAAAATAAAGCCTTAAATACTTAATGCCCATTTAATTTTTTCTCTCATGAACATACGTGAATGAGCACGTAAATATAGTTGTCTCTGTCATTTATATAAATAAGTATTGTGAACATGACAGGGCTAGGCATCGGTCTGTGATAGACAATACAATTATGTTACCGATAAACCGACTTGAAATTGAAAGAAAAGGGTAAGAAGTTATTCAATCAAGAGGTAAACGAAAAGCAAACTTATTTTTTTAGTAATATTTTTAACCATGTTGATACGAGTATATCAAGACATCAGCAGTTGAATTACATATTTCTATTCAGTTTATTGCTTAAATTGCTTGCAGTTTATTGATTTTATATAACCTGCGACCTTCCTCAATGAATATTCTATAGAGCTTAATAAATACGAGTATTATTTTCGCGTTTAAACAAACAATCAAAGATAAAAAGCTTCAACTTTTATTAGGTACAGACAAGTAAATATAAAGTTTCTTTGGCGCATTAGTATTTATAATCTATAGACATGTCTGGGGTTCGATTCTAAACCCCTAATCTAAGCTTAGTTTGTTCTAGATGAACAAGACAGAAATCCCCTCAGAAAACGTGCCGTATTGAAAAATACTGCTTATGCATATCTATTTTGTCTTTATATTTGATAATGTTGGTACCCAAACGTGTACCAACGGTCGCAGACGCGTTGTGGGTACCAAATTCAATTTGACAAAAGGGTTGCCAGTTACGCGGAAACAAAAAAATGCGGGAAAAAAGTAAAGGCAGTCATCGTTGAGGGGTAAGGAGAAATTCAAAGACATGTCTAAGGGCGGTGTCGTGTCACGTCCCGCGGATTGCGGGACGCGGAGGTAATTGATGCGTTCTGGATTAAGATAGCTTTTTAGGTGTCGTCGACTGAATGCGATAGGGGTGGGTAGTACTGTGAGTTTCGTTGATACTGTAAACATCGGCGTGATGGATGAGGTACAAAATGAACTGGTACGTTAGTCTTAAACGTATTGATGTGATTTGTTGTACTAAAAAAACAATAGAAATAAAACGTACAATTTTATTTAGGTTTCTTTTTCTATGGTTAAGTTTGGCAACAGTCGTCATGTTTGGCCGGCAGCAACCGGCTTGGCAGTCATGATGATAATATTCATCATGGCTAGCGTATCTTTTATTATCATGAAGAACGACATAGTGTAATTTTATTATGCGTCATTAGCGTAGATATGAAGGTTATGAATAATATTATTGATAACGATAACTATCAGTAAAAGAATTAGCAATAAGTTTTATTGGGCACTAATATTCCACTTTTTAGATAGTATGAGTTCTGTGAAGTTTCATGTTACTAGAAATGTATGAAATGACAAAATCAAACAAAATATTAAGTGAATCATCTTGACTGGCCTGTTGGTCTCATGGTTAGTGACCCTGACTGCTACGCCAGAGGTCGCGGGTTCGATTCCCACCCAGGACAAATAATTGTGTCATGAGCATGGTCTTTTGTTGTGGTCTTTAGAGGTACATAAGTATGTTTATCAGCAGTCTGGTTACCATTGTATAGGCTCTGCCTAGTTTCGGATCAGACGGCCATGTGTAATGTGTGAAAATATGATTATCAATTATAGGAGAATCAGGAATCTCTTTTAGACAGACAAACAAACGGACGGCAAATTCGATTCCAGTTGATTATCTAGAAGCGACGAACATAACATCATCAGTTACCCCAAGTTCATTAATGTTTTTACTATTTCTTTACTAGAGTAAAAAAGGATCATCGTAACGTCGTAAGTTAAAGAAAAACAATATTTCGTTCATAGGCGGCAGTGGTGACTTTCCATCAGGTGACCCGTCTGCTCGTCTACCCCCCTCTCCCTCCCAACATAAAAAAAAACAGACTGATTGGAGAAACGGTACTTTAGTACGCGGGAGAGCCATGGTTCAGCACAAATGGGCCAGTTCGTGCGGGGTGATACCACGACCTCACAGAAAACCGGTGTTAAGTAGTTCTTCCCTTGCTTTTCACCGAGTTAGTGAAGTTACCGGAGCCCACTTCAGTCTGGTGACGGATTAAGAATACGGAGTGTCCCCACCCCTATTCATCCCGTGAGTATCGTAAACGCCGACTTAGGGAACTAAATACGCAGGACAACAGCACTGCAAAGAGAAGGATTACTTGAAACAAATTCTATACCAACCCGTCTGGTCAGCGTGGTATAGTAGGCCAAAACCTCTTTTGTAAAGAGAAGCCTCTGTTCAGCAGTGGACCGTTAAAGGCTGTTGATGATGACGTTGAACCCCCCCCCCCCCCTCCCCCTGATTCTGGGGGAAGGAGCCAAAGGGCGACAATCCACTTGTGATGCTTGAGTTGCAGGTATCTATAGACGGCGGTAGTTACTTACCATGAGGTGACCCGCCTGCTCGTTGCCCTCAAACATCAAAAAAAAATCTACTAAATAATGCACTTGAAATTTGATCCAAAACGTTAGAATAAGTCCATATTTGTTTAAAGTACACTCCTAAGTACCACCACAAGTGAGGTAGACCACAAACAACGATAATTCACGAAAACACGCCCAGCAAATAATAAGGCCTGCATGTAAAGCATACGCGCTCAGGCGTGATTTGTACGGATCAGACAATCTGCGCTCAGCTGGTGTTACTAATAAACAGATACAAATAAAACTGTATGTAACAAATAATAATTGCATAAACCGTCATCCATATTACACGAGTGACGCGTCAGAGACAATTGTCAAACTTGTTATTTTGATTATTTGTTGGGTATCGGTAGCCAAAGTTTTATTCGTATTCGGCCCTAAAATATTCCAAAGTAAAAACAACGTTGTCTCAAAATTGTAGTTATTTTAATATTACATTTTATAAATTTTAATATTAGTTTTTAGAAAGTCTGTCCAACTGATATTTGGTTCATCGCAACTGGGATTTTTTCAGACTAAAAAAACATTTTTGGACTTAAGTTAGTTTTTAAAGTATAACAAAAAGTAAAGTATGTTTGAAAATGACAATAAAACCGGTTTTTGTATGTTTGTTTATTTTTATATTAAGTTTAATATCTTGTAATTTTGTAATTTTATCTGAACTGAATTTTTTCCTTTCTGCTTGACATAAATAAAATGAAGTTTCAGGAACGGTATAACAATTTTCATACAGCTTCGAACAAGTTGCTCCGTTGTAACACCTTACAAGCTACCATTACCTTTTTGTTCCAAATTTATTGCAAGCCGTACTGATGACAACAAAGTATATTGCGGTAAACCTTGTAGTTTTAATTAATATTATTTAACGGGAATTAACGCGATCTCTTATTTAGGTGGTAGGCCGTGGTCACAGGCTGACTGCCTGTGACCACGGCCGGTGCAACCTGGTCGAAACGTCAGGCAAACCAGAGGTATGTAATACCCTAAATAAGAGATCGCGTTAATTCCCGTTAAATAATATTAATTATCATGGAACGCGAAAGTTTAAAAGCTTGTAGTTTTAGTGGGTCATATCATACAAATGCACCAAGCGCATTCTCAAAGATTTAGTTTAGAAAGCTTTACGGCAATAACTCATTTTGTTGTCACAGTACAGCAGGCAGCCGAATTTAGGGTGCTGTCAAAAGTTTTCTTTAGACTTCCGTGTTCCAGACGGAGCTCGTAATTGAGCCATCAAAAGAGCTGACACGAAGAAAATTGGGCGCGAAATTTTCGTGACCAAAATGGTGCCGGCTGTCTCCCGCCAAAACCATATGGCGCGGTCGACCGTTTCTCACCAAATGTCTGCAGTCTTTTAAAACGTCAACTATGTTCTTTTAAACTTTTCTAGTTTTGTCGTAGTTGTCTAATATTCTAAAATTTGTGTTATATTTAAGTATTGTATCAAGGTTTTATACGTGTATTTTAAAATGTAGGAAAAATGCATCAACATGTATTGCCGCGTAATTGACTCGAATCGTTATTGCGGGAAACTCACTATACCATAGTGAGTTTAAAACCATAGTGAGTTTAAAACCATAGTGTTCCTCTAGAACAGGGATTCGGTTGGTCGATATCGGTTTCCCAGGGGCCAACATTAATGAAAACTGATGTTGGGGGACGACGAGGTGTAAAAGGCGACCCCTATTAATTTCTTATTTGAAACTTTCAAGATACTGTATTAGTTGAGTTACGTATACCAACTTGTTCATTTTACTCGTAGAAAAGGGGTTCCATGCCGAAAAAAGTTTAGGAATCCCTCCTCTAGAACATCATATAGCACTGATGGCGTGTTGGTTTAAGCAATTAACTCGCTGCTTCCTACCGCGCTAAGTGTGGTGGGTTGGATCCCCACATGGGACAACACTTTGTGTGAATTTCTAGCACCTAAAAAATCTGTCCCTTCTCTACTCAATAGTTTGACAATCTTAGCTCCCAAACCAGGACAATAGCAAGAAAGTTTATGCAATGGGGAAGTCGAAGACTCAGTGTCGTGCTGGTCAGAGTAATTTGGATTACAGAAACCCAGATATAATATTAAATGCGGTCATCTGTATGGCAACTCTTACTTGTGAATTATGTATTAGATACATTCTACAGTGATATATTCTATTAAGGTTAAAGTTAATTGACAAAAACCAACAATAATCATTGTTGTGATCTGGGAACACTAGATATTGGTGTTACGTACCGGTGACTCCGTGGTATTTGGAAAAGTTTTCATAAGCCATCATAATCTTCTAATAACAAGTTACTAAAAGATACCTATCAAATAGGTAGGTACGAAAGATTAGGGTTCGTGAGCGATAAGTGAGTTTTGCCTGTTTAAGATTCCTTATAAACTAGTTGAAGGGGTAACTTATCGAGTTCGTCATTTTCGTGTTGAAATATTTTAGTATAGCGGCAAATTTCGAGTGTGCACAAGTTTCGGTGTAAAACTGCATTAAAACGGCATTCTGATCGTACGCCGCGGAGAAGCATGTCAGTGAACATTTGGCACTTTTGTGTTGCTTAAGTTTTCTGTATGAGTATTCTGTATGATAAAAGTTGAAGCATATTGTGTTCTTTCAAACAACCCAATTTCCAATTTAAGATCCTATAAAGAATATTGAGAGTAACTTATGACTAAAAACTACATTCAGTATATCTTGTAAAAGTAAGAAGAAAGGCTTAGTAGTATTGGGAATAAAGTTATAGATATTGAGACAGAGGAAACAACAGTAAGATCTGCAAAATTGATACAAAAAGAACAAAGTGTTAGAACTGTGTTGTTATTTATTTATTTAAATTTGAATACACTTTAGTGTCAACAGTCTTGGCCGAGGTGGGGCGTGGGCAAAAAGCCCTCTTTTCTTTCAAAACTTTGTACTGTCAAGAAGTTCTAAGACCCGGCTTAAAGATTTAAATTACTAATATAACTACCTCCAATTGACAAATATACTGTCACGTTGACTATTAAAAATTTAAGGCCAAGTCTCGTAATATAATTCGGGCAAAAGTCAGTTTCGATCTACCCTCGATCTCACAAATAGCTTGCAGAAGACTTCAATATATAGTTTGATGTTTTTTTTTGTGAATATAGTAGATTGTTGATTAAGTTTGTCTCTCGATGAAAATGTATGTTTCGTTTATTAAATACACCATTTGAATAGTTATCATTACTTATAAGGGCCTCCTTGCAGCATAGTGTGGTAGATAGTTTCAGTAATGGCCAGTCGCATGCACTCTAACATGTTGCTAATATTTTAAATGCGAATAGGAGTTTGTAATGATTTCACACTAGAACTACTTCACTGATCATCACGAAATTTTCATAAACATTCTCGGCACCCAATGCCCCGAGTATTTCTACGAGTATGTTAAAAGCTAGTATCGTATATGTATAAATCCGATATAAATTTATCGTCAGAAGGGCTGTTTGTGTAAGTAATTAATGTTAAAAAATATTATCTCTATAAGTCGCCTATTTCATGATAATTGTAATAAACTGTATTCTTTAGTCCTTAGTTTTACATCTGGGGGGTGGTATTTATTCTTCAAAATTAAATAAGACTAAACACGGATAGTATACTCTCGCAAATAAAAAAATATTTTTTCTTCCTCCTCTTTTTCTGAAGACGATTAAAGTTCAAAAGCATTTTCAAGATTTATTTAAAAAACCTAAGAATTATTAGTTACCCCCTTATTGTTTAGGTATCATTATTTATTTAGGAAGAAAAGGCGATCGCATGCAACAAATTCATTTAGTATTGGTGAAGCGCAATTTTCGTGCTAGGCTGTTGGCGATTGTTGTGCGACAGAGTTCTATGATTTATGTGTACCGAGCCTACAAGACGCCGGGACACGCGAACACTTGTGATCAATTGTCTCTTTTTAGCTTTCAAACAAAAATATTTGGTGTTCGTCGTCGTTTCAGTCGACAAACGGATGACAGCGACGAATAAGTATCATCGAGAAGTCATATTTGCTATATAGCGGGTAGAAATGCAATAAACTTACTTAAGTTTTTATCCGACTTGAAAAAAAAGGTGAAAGTTTCTATTCTGTTTTTTTTTTACGTTTGTTACCTCAAGACTATCATTTGTAATTTGGAAAATTCTTTTTTATTTGGGTGTATACTTCCCATTTTGTCCCGTTCGAATTTAAAGAAACGTATCACCCCAAGGGCGGAAACTGAAGAAATGAAGAATACAGTTTATTATAATTCATCATGATGTAGTTGAGCATTGAAGTGACGACATTATTTCAAAAGTTAGCTATTTTAATACAAACACTATCTCTTGAGATTTTAATTTGGTTTAATTTACTAGGTCGTTCAAGATATCATATTTACCACTTTATTAGAAGCGTTCCAAATTGAAATAATATCCTGGGACATAGCATATCGCTATTTAGATCTAAAGTAAACCACGAGCTTGAACTTATCGAGTTCTAGAACACAAACACAACAACCAATCCTAGAGGAAAAGATGTGATTATTAAAAAATATTATCATCATCACTATCATTAAATGTAATCATTTATTTTATTACATATGTATTTATATATTTCATTGTAGTCAGTCATCATTAAATCTTTTGCCTGCCACATAATAATAATAATATTTTAATATATTTGGACATCTGACATCAACGCCATCTAGTTTCAAACTAAGGAGAGCTTGTACTATGAAAGCTAGAATACTTATATCCTTTTTTTTGTAAATACATACATATTATACATAGAAAACACCGAAACTAAGAAACAAATATTTGCAGATCATACAAACATTTGGTTCGATCCGGGTATCGACCTCAGCACAGCAGTCGCATACGCTACCACTGCACCACCGAGGCAGTCAATTTCTGTACTATCTATATAAACACATCTTTAAACTTGTGTAAAAACGGTTACGGCTATACAATGAAGTTATAACAAAAAAAGACGTTTAAAAGCTGCCCGCCATACGATATCTAGTCGCAACAAATAAAATACTATTACTGTAATAAAAATACTATTTCACCTTTAACAGCTTGATTACAATATCTATACAGATAAATAAAATTAAAGTGTCTGTTTGTAATGTCAAAATAATAGGTTTTTTCATGCTCACATGATTATTTGCATGATACCGATGCCTAAAAGCCAGTTTAAATATTTTTGTCTGTCGGTCTGTTTGTTCCGGATAATCTTTAAAACGGGTGGACCGATTTTGATAATACCTTACTACTAGGTAGCTGTCTATATAAGGAGTAACTTAGTCTATTTTTCCTCTCAGAAAAACTGAACTAAAAACAAATCCCATAGCCCTATTGCTCAATCAGTAGAGCATTGAGACTTTAATGTTAATTCTCGACTGCTTAACTAATATCAAATTGAGAAGTGGGGAACAAGCACGCGCCAACATGTAAATAAATACGTTGCAAACTCTTGCCGCAAGCTTCCTTTGATCAGAGGGCCTAGTGTGAGTTTATTTTACATCAACTCACTCGTCACGGTGACCGCATTCGGCGTTGCGATTGGCCCGCGCTAAACTCTTCACCAATCACAACGCCAAACGCGTTCGCTGTCGAGAGCGAGTAGAAGTGAAATAAACTTACACTAAGCCCTCGTCATCATCATCATCATCAACAGCCTTTAATAGTAGACTGCTGGACATAGGCCTCTCCTTAGAAAGGAGGTTAACTAAGTCCTCAGTGCGGGCCAATCGTAGCGCCGAACGCGGTCGCCGATCGAGTAGATGTGAAATAAACTTCCACTCGGCCCTCAGACGACCCGTCTGGTCATTTGCTCCCCTATACTGTACAAAAAAACTATCTGCGTTATGCTGATTAATGATCGAACACATCATGAAGTAGTTGTATGTTTAGCTGCTCATTTAGTCAAGCGCTGATTAAAGATTTAGCCCGACTATGTCATAATGTGACTCACCATTTCTTAAAATAGTTATAATGAAGTGAGTAATTCACTGATATGGCAATGTTAAACAAATATGTTTCTATGTTACTGTAATTGTCTAAAAGAGTGCAGTTAGTTTTTTATGAATACTTTTAATTTCAATATTTAATATTGATAGACAGACAGTTAGTGGCTAAGCATTGACATTGGGGTAAAAATTCAATGCAGAGATCATGTTCTTTTTTAGCTCTTATTATGGAACGAACTAGTAATGTCACACTGCCAAATAGTAGTAATTGTTTTCATAATATAATCAAATATGGATCAGGTCACTAAAAGAAGTTGTTACATACTCTATACATTGGTTAATCTGATAAAACTTATTAGAGTTCCGTACCTCAAAAGGTAAAAAAGGAAACATTATAAGATCACTTTCTTGTCCGTCTGGGTGAGGTAGTATATTGTACTGTACTGTGTGGATTTGATTCACATTAATGTGTATTTTATTACCAATTATGATTAAAAATAGTTTGCTGCTATCCTTCAGGAATAACAACAAATAAATACACTTACATTAATTAGTTTAATATTAGGAGGGATATAAAAGAGAGTAGCTTAAAGTAGATTCTTGTTTCAATAAAAGCCACCAAGATTCAATTCCTCTATTTAACAGAGCGTAGGGCCAGTGCTGTTTATGGCTATACCATTAATGGCTTACTATGTCCAAGAAAAGATATAAAATATTCTTAACCTTTGACATGCCTGTTAGTTTAGTGGTTAGTGACCCTGACTGCTGAGTGTGAGTTTGATTTCCAACAAGGACAAACATTTGTTCTGTGTCTGGATGTAATTGATTTATAATATTTGTGTATTTAGAAATATTTAAGCATTTTATCAGCAGTCTGGTTACCATAGTACAGGCTCTGGCTAGTTTAGGATCAGGAAGCCCTGTGTGAGACATCTAAGGTGAGGTGAGGTGAGGTTAACCCAGACATATGTAGATAGTCTCGTTAAAAAATTTAATGGATTATTAATTTTATATCATGAAATTATTAGCGCACACCATTTTTAAATAATGTAATCTTCAAAAAAGAGATGAGCACTTACTGTATTCAGCCTGTTGCCAAGCTAGTACACCACATAAAAGAGCTAGTGTTTTGCCAGAACCCGTTGGACTTTCCAAGATGCAGTTCTTGGACTCCTTGATGCCTTGGATAATCTACAATATACATTGCTTTCATCAGTAAATTACTGTATAGTATAGTAACTTTGAATCAGATAATGGATTTCTATCCTTCATGACTCGAATAATAGTGGGAATCTGGGCTTGGTGTGTGTTTGTTTTTTATGGAATAGGAGGGCAAACACGCAGATGGGTCACCTGATAGTAAGCAACTACCACTGCCCAAGGATAATTGGAATTTAAAGAGTTATAGATGATCTATTGATTTCCTGATGTTTAGTATTAAGAAACATGTTTGACGGACAATTTAAATCCAGTGGGATGTAGTGAACAGTTTGTTTAACAATGAGAAATTGTACAGAGCTCTATTTTGGGTGAGGGTTTTTTAGATTCTAGATATTAACCAACTTCAAGTAGTAGGATGTTCGCAATTCTTCATTATATTTTTTTTCCATGTTACTATTATGTTATAGATATGTGCAGCATTTGCAAACTTTTTTTTATTTTTTCAGATAAATTCATTGTTAAACTCAAGATTTGATGTGAATAAAATATGCCATCGTAAAAGGTTGATGATATTTTTTGATTGATTATAATTTTTTCTGAAAGAAAAATCCCCCTTTTTTTTCCGTGCGGAAATCCCCTCGGATACCACCTATCGGTGGCATGTCAGACTCGAACCGACTAAAACCACACGCCGTCTTGGGTACTAATAGCCTACCTACCCTACCCTATGTCCATTCTAGTATCCGGTAGTAGTTATGGCTTAACAAACAAAAAAACTCAGATTGACATTTATAATATTAATTGGAATTACCTTATACATCAATGCTATTTGGCTGCCATACGGGCTGACTGGAAATGCAACATTAACTCCTCCAATCCATAAAGTCTTATGTGGAACTACAGGCGGTGGACTTGTGTTCACATCATTCGTGTGGCTACTAGGAGGAAACAATACTTTTACACCTGGTTTCTTCTTTGGTCCTTTATTTTCTTTATTTTCATTTTTCATGGTAAACAGTTTGGCGATAGCATTCTTTTTCTGAATAATCACTACTTCTGGTAGTTCATCCTCGAAAGCTTGGTCACAGGATGTATCAAAACTACGGGAGGTTGAGGGCTCCTCATCACTACTGATTAATATTGATTCATAATCATTTTTCTGCGTTTTAGAACACTGAGGATCAGCGAAGCTTTCATCATCATCAGATATTTCGTACGGAGAATTCATTTAAGAAAATCGTGAGGGTTTAAAGTAAAGAAGAAGACAAACTTGATATATTATTTAGTCAATTGAATACTTTTGGATGAGATAAAACAGTCGACGTTCCCGCGGTTTTCAAATTCCCTATATTTTTAGTTTTATAGTTCTTATGCTCAGCATATTCAGTCAAAATATACTTATATAGTTGCTTAGAAGTTTACCTACAGTTGTTAAAGAATAAACTGTATAAATATTGAAGTCTTTAAGAGAATCAAAACACCATAATAAATAACTATCAGCTGTAAATCAACACTGTCAGTGTGACAGCTTAGTTTACAAGCGTTCCAGATTACGCTAAAACTATGATTTTAAACATAATGGTATGCAAGACCTATGAAATGTATCAAACGATACCATAGGCCTACGAAACAGGAAAAAAATATATACACAATGAAAACACGCTGACAGAAATAATTCAATCACTACAAATTCGAAATAAGAAAAGAAATATATTCTGGGAGATACAATAAAAGACAAGATAAAGATCACACACACATTTTCATATTATTTTCAATGTCACTAACATTCACACAACATCACGACAAGGTACATCATTAAAAATGTATGTGCAAGTCCATTTTTATGGTAAGTTGTATAGAATATCGTCCGAATGGTCATGAGTTGGTAGACACCATCTGAAAAAGGTTTTTGAATGTAAGTGATTTGTTTTTGTTTAAAATCATTATTGTATCATCTGCTAAAGTGGAGGACTTTAGGAGCACAATGAAATACAAATAATAATAATATTTTCGGCCATCAAGTTAGAATCAAGTTATTGATAGAAACGGCATATTATTCTTTTAAAATAATTTGGCCATATCAAGACGTAAATATTTTTTTTGTATACCTACATACTTATCAGCGCACAGAGAAACATTTGGTTAAATAATAAAAAATATTATATAATAGTATTGTTATCTTCTGGGCTCTAGTTATTTTTCATCCTCTTTTTCTTATTCTTTGTTTAAAGGATCAACCGCTTTCTTATTTTGGTGGTTCCGGGATGTTGAATATGTATGACATCATAGAAAATGCCACTGCCCAACCTAACCAACACATTTTATTTAAAAATCTTTAATATATTTTGATATTGCTTCAAACATTTGTTTCCTATTATTTTATTAAGAATAAAGACTGTTGACTATACTCAAGTGACAAGCTAATGAAAGCTTCTTTTTTATATCCTATGAAGTGTGACTATAGGTTGTCTATATTTCATTATAAAACTTTTTTAAATCTGATTTAAAGTAAATTAAAAATTGTAAGTGATTCTTCTCTTTATAAGAGGTCACACAGCATCTTCTTGAAAGCAGCGAGTCTCCCAGTGAACCTGAAGATCAGAAGAAAGTTTATACAAAAGATATAGTAAAAAGAGTCAAGGGTAGCGTGTGAAATGAAAGTGACTACTCTCCAAGACTCAACAATAATTCGTTCCCATCAATAAGGCATGTAAAATTGTTGAAGAGGCGATACAAAGCCTTCTCTTCATGCTAATGCAGATAATTTACGGCGTCACAAGTGAAAATTGCACTCCACACTCCGGACAATAATAATATAGTAATAACAATATTAATAATAATTTATTCTATTGACATAATCAGTGTTACATTAATTTCAGAATTCTCTGCCTCTTGCACTAGTAGATACTGTTTTACAGGTGCCAGTGTCCTCCAGTTCTTACATGAACAGTAATTGGTTTTGTATAATAAATAAAAATAGAAGAAACAAAAGTAAAAATTAATCCAAATGAATACGCGGCGCGCGAGGCCTGTGTGTGCGTGTGTGTGTATATATATGTATTGGAATGTTATATTCTACTATGTTCATCTGAGTGATATTACCCGGGTGAATGAAGTAGATTTTTTAGGTTTCCTCATTTCACCTTAGAAGAATTTCACCTGGGTGAAATAATTCGACAAAAGATGGAGGCCTTTGTTCACGTTTTAATTTATTAACCCAGGTGAATCAAGGGCACTTTTTTATTCATCTTGTGCAATTTTATCACCCCTATAAATTATATGATGATGACAATAATAACTTTCAAATTTACAGACTTAATATTTAAATCAGTTTAATGTTCATTACACAATTTGTGGACATCACGATAGGTCACTTGTTAATTGTGTTTCAACATAAGTACGTAGGTAATAAACAAACTACAATTATTAATAACTACTAGCGAATCGCCCCGACTTTGCACGGCTTTCTGTATATTTGAAAGGTTTTAGTATCATGCTTTATGTGGATGATAAAGTTCACAAGATGAATAAAAAGTCATCTTTGTTCATCAGGGTAATTTAATTTCAAGGTGATCAAATGCGGAGGAGCGCGGAGCGTATGTCGAATTATTTCACCTGGTGAAATTCTTTCAAGGTCAAATAAGCAAACTAAAAAATCTACTTCATTCATCCAGGTGAACATAGTAGAATGTATGTGTGTGTGCCAGGGCATAAGTTGGTTGACTAAGGCTATAAGTTATTTTATCACTTATGTTCTTTTATCTCTTTTCGACTCTTAATAAATTTTCAACAGTGTCGTAGTCCATTGTGTTCTACCAGGTATGTACATACCTCTTTTAAATTTGACATGACTGAGCTTTTTAATTTGTAGTACCTTGTTACATTTATTATATAGTGAACACTTATTGTTGAACAGACGGCCTAGATCGGCAGATACGTCAGGGTATGTCAGGAACTACCAATCTTGGTTACATTCGCGTTTTCTTCAAACAATGTAAAAGTGACTAAACATCATATTTAGTTAGTTCAAGTAGAAAACCTATTTTATTTATATGTTATGTAACTAAAACTATATGTATAAAATCAAAAAAACCCTGTATAAAATCTTTAAAAAAAATGAATTATTGCCAGTTGTTGTAGTTACTGTCTCAGACTCAGAGTTGGGCAAAAAATAATTCTGAATTATTTATAACATACTTTTAAGCAAACCTTTGTTGGTCTGGTCTCAAAAACCATATTGATACACATTACCCTTCTACTTACTCGTTATAGAGATACGTTATAACGTTAATAAAAATGCATAAAGTATTTTATTGTTCACCCGCCATTAACGCTTTCGGTATTAGTCAAAATGTCTGGCTGTATCGAGTGTTGCTGTTGCGCGGCAAACTCGTCCCGACAAAATTTCGGCGCCATTACACGAGTGAGTTGTCAACGGACGTTATGGTGCGTTATAATTTGGTTTATAACCTGACACTACGCTGTTTAAGCAGCGCAATTAGTGAGTGTTGTCATATTTCCCTCGTATAGTTTAAGTAGTATGCATATGTAGGTATAGTAATATTGCAAGCAAAGAGTACGTTATGATTCTGTATTTATTGTGTAAAAATATGCTTTTCAGCTCAGAGTAAAATCGTATGAATAAGCATGACGTAGAGAAATATAGGTAGGTACATATCTATAGTATTCTATATATATGTATCTACCTATATTTATCTTTAAACATTAAACAGGTATTCCTGGTTGGAGCAATCTGTTTGTTTTGTTTCATAACTCCTTATAAGTTGTCCTAATAATGTTTGAAATCAAGTTTATCTTCACAAACCCCTAGTCCAATCTTTTTGCACAAAGCTTTTTGGTAGCTGGCAATTGTCGATTTATCTAATAGTTACTAATACAGAAGATATATCATCACCAAAACTAAGTATGGATACAATCTACTACCTATACTTCACTATTTGTTACTGACTTATGAAATAGAATTTTCCGAAACATCAGAGTATCTTCCTTCTTTTTTCAGTTGTACAAAGTCAGATGAAAAGATCAGATGTAAATCAGAAAAGCAATAAAATAATAAACGCATAAACAATGTTAAACTGAATGGTTGTGTTAGGGATGGCACCCTGTCACCCCATTTTTCGGGCCATTCAACAGTTTACGTCCGCGTTTTAATACGATTCCTACAAATTGGTAGATGTCATAAATTACAGTGTGAAGACGCAGAAGTTGCTCCCCTCGCCTCGAACTTCTGGCACGTTCAGATTGTGATACCGAGTGCTGTTTAGCTTTTTTAATTTTCTTGGGCAATTTTATTGTTAGAGAATAGTAAGCAAATTACACACCTATGTCAGTATCAGGGCTTTATTTTGGAGACGCATTTCAAATTAACTAATGACTTATATTTTGTGTAAAATAGATGAGGGTAGATTGATTCGAATGGTAAGATTTCAGAAATAGACTGCATAGTGGTCACAAAGTTAAAGATTTCGATAGAGTATTAGTGACAGAATATGGATGAAGGCTAGATTATTAGTTATATTTCCTAGGTGGGTTGTCGTTAGGTAAGTGGACGGCAATAAAATAAACTATCCAAAACTATTTGCATTGCTACTGATTGTGCCGGGCCCAAATTTCATGCGGGAAGATGACGATGATTATGTCAATATAACATGACCAAATATAAAATAAAAATAAACTAAGTCAACAATTGGGAACGTGTAGAATTCTCGCAACCAAAAACTGGTGCGTCCTCCCCAATTATAGACATGCTTTACTGCCGCACTATCTGAGGCGCGCTTTTATCAGCGTATGTCACATCCATCGATACCACTGCCGACTTTAACCTTACAAACAACCAACTAAAACTGTACCTTCTCCCCTTGTAATACGAACTTTAGAAAAAACTATTGTCGTACTTTGTTATTTCTAGTTAATTTGATGGCAAAACTTTTGGTATCGAGCTCATTTATACTTCTAAACATTATCAGTGAGGGTTCACGCGGATTCAACGGCCAATGGGCCCTCAAGATTGATATCTTAAAGTAAACATATCACTGTCTCCATTTGTTTACGTTTTATGGAATTTGGAAGACGATATATCGACTTTGTTAATTTGATCGTTAATCTAGTGTGTTGGGAAAGCGCTATTAAACTGATAGGAATTACTTGTTAGTTGTTATGGTTTGCAGGAATTGCTTTTGTCATGTTTGTTGAATTATAATGACGAGTTTAGTTAAACATGTGCCTATTTGTCGATCTCAACGAATGTTTACTGCCTGAAATATAACGTTTAGTGGAAAACTAGTAGGAACACATAATTAAACCAGTAGGTAGCTACTGGTTTAATTCTGGTCTTATTCTTTTCATTATGTTAAATAATGTTTATAGATGAATAACACAGTAGAAACTGAAAAAACGGGTCCCATACTTTTATCCCGTAGGACACTGTGCTCAAATTAAAACTATGACGCTTGATAAATGACTAGCAAATAATATTCGCAATATTAGTGAAATTGATAATATAATTTTGAAGTTGTCTCTTCATGTTCTTTGTTCAAATACCTACTGACATTAGTAGTATTCGATCACAGGATTGGCTGTGTGTGACCGCACTCGTCCGTTGTTATTCAGTTCACCAATCACTCGATTCAGTTTGCGCGGCCGTGCGTTATAAATCGACTAAACTACCCTAAGTCCGATCGTTACTGTACCGTAAACTTGACTAATTTCTTTGTTGTTAGGCACACGCATCACGTTAGTAATCAGTAGCTTCTTTGTCACATGTTTTTTCAAACGAGAATTTTTACTTTTCGATCTTACAAGGTGTTTTTTTTATATTGGTGATTGTATTATATACTTATTGATTCAATGTGCGTTCAGTTCGATCACATTACTTTAGCTTTTCTCTTCTTTTTCTCCTCTCTCTTCTTTACTTCTCTTTCTTAAAAACCACATATGCTACAGATTTATTATCAGACCGGAAAATCCATTAATGTGTTGGTCACTTTGGCAACCCGAAAGACAAAGACTACTGTTCTTGAAGCCAAATCTAAAATAAACACTATACTATGAACTCCGAAACTACATATTTTATGATATCTTGGCGACAATATTTCATAGTATTATCTGATATTTACAAAATGACACTGCTGTGATATTGCGACCTTGTATCACCAGTCAGCTGAACTTCGTTCTCCCCATATGTAACTTCACTATCCATCGTGCCGATGACCAGTCACTGTTAGCACGTCGCGTCGTCTACTTTTTTGTGTACTCAAAGACACCCATAAGGTTCTCAGGTATAAAATTGACTGGACAAACAGCACACGATATTTGGTGGGTAAAAATGTTGTAGGCTATTATATTTTGGTAATCCAGAGCTGGATGCGAGAAGCCCAAAATCGATCTAAGTGGCGTGCAATGGGAGAGGCCTATGTCGAGCAATCACAGTCTCCTGCGATAGGCTGATGATGAATCCACACTGCTGGTCTATGCTGTGATGAGCCATACTGTTTTATGCCATACTATGGGTACGTAATTTGTTTGAATTAAAACTGTTTCAATATGTATTTTTGCAAATGTATATATTTTTAATGGAACTAATTCCTCCTACACGCCCACCACTGTAACTCCTGTACACCAGGATCAACAGCAGTGACCCACGAACGCACCGAGTTATGACACTCGGGAAGTCAAAGGAAAAAAATTTAACTGTTGGAGGAGTTTGAAATACAGTAAATCCACTTCCCTCTTTAGCAAAGCGCGAGACAAAATGAAGCAAATTAGGTATACAACCTTTTAAACAGGGAAGCATCACGGCCACAAAATATTATGGGTCCTAAGTGAGCTATTTTTGATTTCTATAATATGTATGGCAGAATCGCCTAAACGCACAGAAATTGACCCTAGTTGACACAAGATCCCTATGATGTACCGCCCCAAATGTAACCTGCAAGCTATTCAGCATTATATTACGTTAATTATACCAAATACGATATTCAAAGAGGATATGATGAGCAGATTGTTCACACAGAGTTAGGTGTTGAGCATTTGCACAATGGTGACTCGACTAATTTAAATGAATACAGTTTGCTCTTAAAGTTACCATGACCTGTAAGAAATTGAGCGACACAGTGATTCACCTTAAGCCATGTCCTCGACAACCGTTCGCGAACAGATGGAAAGAACTGGTAAAGGTGCAAATGTATAATTGTATACATTTTTAATATATTTGTTGAAGTGTCACCTGCATAAGTAGTGGAGTAAGAAGTAAAATTACTGATATTCGGTGAACCCCAACGGTTATTGCTCACAGCATGTGTCGGGGACAGAAGCAGTCGTTCGAAGGGGAGACCGACTGTCGACGCGACATGGTTACATGACACGGGCTACTTAAGGAAACACAAATTTTGCTTGTTTATTGTAAATTTTCTATATTTATCAATTTGTAGAAATCGTTAAGGTCGATTTGTAAGGCAGATACATTTTATTGAATGGAACAAATAAATAAATCTGAATCTGGAATTAGGCAGTTTGACGCTCTCGCAGAACACCGACGACGTAAAATAGCAGTATATTACTCGTAGTGTTGATATATTTCCAGTTAACATATACCAACGTAAAGCTGGTAGCTTCTGGAATCTGTTAGCTGAAAAGCCGGTGAGCTTATAAGTGACGGTGTACTCATGAACAAGGCACTTACATAAGCAGCACGGAAGCATGGCTTCCATTTAATACATACACTCACCCTTATATCGCCGAAGAGGTAAGGAGAAGCGTATTAAATACCGACATATTGACGTCTAAAATTTAAGTCCTGCTCAAGTAAGAGGGGCATGCCTATTGCTTTCAATCGAGCACTTCAGGAATTAGATGAAAATAGTTTTCAGTTTGAAAGGAAGGTTAGTAAGATAGGATGGAATTGGTAGGAAAAGAATTTCTTTCTCTTTAACAAGTGTGCAAAGTTTATCTTCAAACTTATTAAACCCTCATCATTCCTTTACCAGACTATTAAACTTAGGCATAGGTCGGAAAATGAAAAAGTCAATCTAAACATTTGAGAGTTCCGTTTTGGTTCGAGTCACCGAAGTCATGTGTATGTGTGTGTGTGAAAAATATGAGGAGGCTGCTCCTCCTCATATTTTTCTATGCAATTATAATTCTGTAATATTTACGTGTACTGTGAACAGATTTCTCTTAGATAGACGTGTACAATCTTCGTCTTTATCGCTACTTTTATCAGATGAGTTGGAAGAGAAACGTATTCTCAATTGCTCAATTAAAAAAAACAGTCACAGTATAAAATAGTAGTCATAGGCTCACTACGCTTATTTTTTTAATCTACTCCTTTGTGTTTTATGTAATGTATGGAATACGTAGGCAGTATACGTTGATACATAAAAAGTTTTAGATATTCTAGACGTTTCCTAAGCATTGTATAGAATACCGGATTATACAGATTGCCCATAATAAAGATATATACAATATAATATGTTGACTTACCTATCTAGTATTTCAAACCGAGTTTTAGCGAGTGTGATCTTAAACAGTAGTCACCAAGTTTTTAACCATGTTCTCACTAAGAAACTATTTAAAAGATTTAACAGTTATCGCCAACAACGGGTATGATATACCGCGGGAAAAGAAGTGGCAAAAAGTGGTAGAGCGACCACAATGCAATGAACAGAGTTCCTAGTAGTGCTAATGTAATGGCACTATGCTACCGAGGCTCGAAATATGTTGTAGACTGACGTGGTAAGGCATCTGTCATACTGATAGCGGGGCGCAATAGAACAATATAACGAGTTTTTAATAAATTATGTCAAATTCTATACTCGACATGTTTTAATTTGTAAAAAATTAAACGCTAATTTTCAAGTGTTTAAGAGAAAATCATAAAAAAATATGAAAAAAAAACAAAAGATTATTAATTGAGTAATAAATCATTTTTGTTAAAAATATTTAAACCATCAATGAGGATTAGATTGTAGTAAAGGTTTTCAACATTCTTTTATTGTCCTGTATATAATTTGATAGCTTGGTCTTAGCGATTTTTTGTTGCAAATCACTCATTTGCATGGAGGCAGTATATGGTTCGGTTATATTTTACTCCTTGTTAATATGTTTGTAAGTATTCAGTGCATTAATTGACATGGTTATTCGCTGAGGAAAGAAATATAAAAATAAAGGTTAATTACTAAGGCTCCTAATATGGCAGAACCGCTGCATCAGTTATATATCAAGACTAGAGAATTAGTTCTTTTTAAAATTTTCAATATTTTAGTTAATATTTTGTTGCTTTTGACAAGTAAATCGATACTAGTTGCCCGCTAACAGTGAAACAAATGCCTTAGCGAGGTGGTTGCACCTGCTCTCGACCCTGTAGGTCGGCGATACCAATCCTCACAGATAACATTCCCTTTATTGCTGTTATAATTATTTTTATTTGGTCACCCCATCGCATGCGAACTCAACGCATCATTGGCTCGAAAAAAGTTAGTTCTGCAGTGTAAATGTGTCCGTTTAAGTGTTTTATTAATATGACGACGTGGTAATAGGCTTGATGATATTTCAATAGTCAACGACGGGAATTTTTAAGTATTATGCTCAAATTGGATATAAGAAGGGTAATTATTAAAGAAATTATGTACTTAATTATCCAATTAATTGTAAGAGTTAGTTTATGTACATTTGGAATTTGAGTTTTTTTTCTCTAGGGTCGTTCACGTAGCACAGTGTTTAACGAAAGTCTAGGTACTTATTGGCTAGGTATAGAGCAAAATTATTTCTGTTTAGTTTAATTATACACGCATTAGGGTTGCAGCTTAATAAATAAATTTTTATACAAACCAGTAATTTGCGGTTTTGGATCTTCGTTCTTCTCTTCAATTTTCGATCACTTCGTTGATTTAGAATCTTTTAATCAAAGAAACTAACACCATTCGGTGATACAGTCACTATTTATCATGGGTGTAACCATAACACAACTCCGGCTAAGGAAGTACGATCAGCTCCAGCTGAAGGCTCATATTCACTGTGTACAATCTTGCCCTTTGGATTTAGAAGGATTAACCCTTCTTAAGAGGTATAAATACCTCAAGCACAAAAATACATGTAACAGTATATCCAGACGAACAGTTTAGGCATGTTACAGAAATGTGTCTTTATTTTAGGGAAATTAATGGTTTTTTTATTAAGTACAGATATCTTTTTAGGCAACTGACAAAATTAATTAAAAAAATGATCGATTAGTCTATTATAAACGGTCTTGTGACTCCTGAGTTACAGGCGTTCATGGGTATCGGTAGTCACTTTCCATCAGGTGACTCATCTGCTCGTTTACCCCCTATAACATATAAAAATACCAGTCATGTACGAGTCGAACTCGTGCGCCGAGGGTTCCGTACCTACCCAGATTTTACGTAGATTTTCGCGAAAATTTGTAACTATTTTTTTAAATAAAAAATAAAGTAAAATTTCAATATTTTTTTTGAATTATTCCTTTATTTGTGCTTTAATACGTTTCTTTTGTTTTCTTTTGTCTTTTGGCATTTGTCTGATAAATTAAATTATACCCTGGCATGTCATGCATGTACTTGGCACAAAAAAGTTTGATTCCATAAGATCATCAAAATATAAAATTATTGTAATTGATAAATATAAATAAATAATTGAATATTCATAGTAATTTATTTAGAAATAATATGTCAAATTTGACTTCACTTTAAGTGATGTATGTATAAATACACTGTATAGCAGATTAGGTCAAGCTTCTGTAAATGTTTTAATTTTCATATCTCCAAATGTTATTTACGTTCTTTGCTTAGTATTAATAAACCTGTTTTAAAACTGCTGCCAAAGCAGTTTCGTGCACGAAAATATCGTCCCTCACATTAGGCATAATAGCTGATGCGTTTGCCTTATTTAAAAAAACAAAATGACACTGACAGACACAGCTCGTTAGGTGGTGACACGATATTTTTCATTTTTCACTAACTTTTTCTATTTTGAATGATTAAACCTTTTTTTTTCAAATTTATAGGGCTGTGAACATTTAATTTCAAAATATCGAATAATCAATGTGACTTAGAGGTCAGTGAAAGAGAACGATATGTAAGACCGAACATTATTTTGATCCGGACAGAAGATGAGTTTGCGGAAAAACTTTTCTGTCTCTAGCTTTAGGGCACTAGACAAATTTGGTCGAACCTGACTCGTTTGCTACTTCTAGATTCGTAGGGACGTGGCAGACACGAACTGTCACAGTCGTGATGCTAGCGACAATAAAGTTGTCTTAAAGATTACAAAGAGTGAAACCTTCAAAACCTGCAAAGTATAAACTGATTATTACTTACAGCAAAAGGGATTGACACTTAGATAGAGTCCAAATGACCACCAACAGTAATTGTTTATGTTAGTTAATTGAGACAAAATAAAATTTAAAAACATTTAAAAGAATTTGAGTTGATGAAAATAAACATCGACAATCGATAAACGGGCAAGCTGACAACGATGAGGCCCAAACGTCAAATGAACAGCGCCCCTGCTGGTAGATAATCACATCGCCATTACGCGTGCACACACGCGAACTCCCAAACTTCCGAATTATCAGTTTGTTTCGGGAAAGTTCATCATGTGTTGTTTATGGCCTCTATTAGTAAACTTTGTTTTTTTGTTCTCTGTAATCTGTATCACTTTGTATTCTTTTTGCAGAAATAATATTCTAGACACGAATCTGTATTTTAAGGTAGATAATTTCATTGCGTGTACTTAGAAACTCCATTTCTAAATTATCTGCAGGATTTACAATTTGTATTGCTTAGTCCTTGGCAATAGAAATACTAAAGACACCTATAGCTTTGGCATTTTAAAATTTAACTGCTTCTAATAAAAACTATTTCAAACGGATCTATTTTTTCATACTCGTAGTGTGATAATTGGTAATGACGGCGTATATTGTTCTTAGGAAGCTATGGTTCATAAATTTCACACACCACTGCGGAAGCTATTCATCACTACGAATCAGTCTACTGTATGTATTTTTTTCTCACTGAATAGGTAATCAAGCATAAATTTTGTTCGTAATTGGTAACCGTAATCAAACTTACGTCATCAGAGGTAATTCATGTCTTTCTTTACTGACAAGCCTAAGAAAGGCAGTACTAAGACCTTCAGTCACTGCGAACCTATGGACCCTATTAGGTATATAAAAATCAAGGTACTGAGTCAACACGATAAAAAGATATGGGCAAATTTCGATTTTCACGAAAACTTTTCTTTTCAGAATTTTCTTTTTACTTATGCTGTAAGTCCTTGCTTTTAACCAAAATTGACAATTCTAGGTCAACCGAAAGTACCCTATAGGTTTTGGATCGAAAACCTATATGGTAGTTCCAGTTTACCTAGAATCACGAAATTTGGCAAAAAGAAACGTCTTACAGCACAAATAAAGGTTAAATAAAAATAAAAAAAGTTGAAAATAAAGATAAATTGTGGTACTTACAAATTTCGCGAAAATCTACTTAAACCTGGGTAGGTACGGAACCCTCGGCGCACGAGTTCGACTCGTACCTGACCGGTTTTTTTTTTCTATAACTTTATCTCTGTCCTGATAAAGAAAAGATTTAACCCATAAGTAAAATAATTATGATATATATAAATATATACAAATGTATCCCTTATAATATTTAATTAAGACAGATTTAACGAAAAGTTCTATAATACACTAGTTTCACCCTGCCACGCTGCACTGTGGCACTCTGTGCTTACATTGATAGAAATAAGGAACAAAACTGACGCGATAAATAGATGACAAAAATCTTTGAAGTGAGTTGTATATCGTGTCAAACGAGCTCAGTCAGGGCCAGAAGATTTTTGAGTTTTTGAAGCGTACACAAACCAACTTAACATTTTTATTTACATAGATTAAACAACTGGATTGCTATTATTATTTTATTGATTGTCGATGGAGCAGCATTGTTCTGGAGTGGAGACAAGGGACATAAAGTGTACTGTAAAAATCCCCGGTAGAAAGATGAGATGCTGATGATGGTAAAATAATAATATCCTCTATCACTAATAATTATTGGTAATATAGTGTGTTTCGGGTACCTTTTTATCGGTTCATAGACCACCATTTATTACTCTTTGTGCGCACTCTTTGTAAAGGACAACAGATTAAAATCATACCTATGTATTTACAAACAATGGCCTACCGTTCAAACAGAAATCGATATAAATTATACGATAATCGATAGAATTCGGACATTAACCGAATGGGTATCGAATGGTTATTGCGCCCACCGTATTATTGTACACAATTGCATTGGACAATGCACGGTGGACAATTTAATGAGTGGAAAGGCGCCAAACAATATCATGGTGACCGTAAGGTGGTCTAACTGATGCCATTTGTAATGAAAGAGGTAAGGGTGACCATAATTTTAATTTAAACTATCTTAATCTGGAAACGTCTTTCAAATAAAATAATTAAATGTTGTATGGCAGATTGAGCCCTACACATACTAAGATCCTTATTCGAACGTTTTTGAAAGCGTAAATACTTTCACTTAGGTAAACACAAGCAAGAACGTAATAAGTACAAGTATATACTTTATTAATATAAATAGATAAGGGAGTTATGGCTTTCCGGTAAGAGACACATTTGCAGGTAGTTATGTGACTTGGAGCTTTTTCGTGTGGTGAGGGATTAAGAATACGGAGTGTTACCACCCCTATTCATCCCGTGGGTGTCGTAAGAGCCGACTACGGAAGCAAACTACGCAGAACAATAGCACTGCAAGAGAAGGAAAACTTGACACAAACCTTATACCAACCCGTCTGGCCAGCGTCGTATTACTATACCAGTTTTCCTTGTTGTTTGTTTTTCCAAGTTATCCTACATACTGGCCTTAACCTCCTTTCTAGGAGGCCTATATCCAGCCGTGGACTGTTAAAAGCTATTGATGATGATCTAGAGCTCATATTCCCTGATTGCCTTCTCTACTTATCTTCTCTTCTTTTAAATACACTTCCATCTAATCCCTGGCTAAAAATATATTTGGCATTTAATACACTTCAGCTTTTATCGTCAGGTGTATAGGCGTGATTGTACATGACATTACATCACATCAACAGCCTTTGATAGTCTACTGCTGGACATAGGACTCTCCTTAGAAAAGAGGTTTTGGCCTACTATACCACGCTGGCCAAACGGGTTGGTATAGGGCTTGTGTCAAGTTTTCCTTCTCTCTGCAATGCTGTTGTTCTGATTGTACATATGAATATTAATACTTAATTGACGGGTCTGTTTGTCTAATAGTGATCCTGACTGCTAAGCAAAACATTGTGATGAGCACGATCATTTGTTTTGTGTCTGGATGTCATTTATCTATAATATGTACGTATTTAGAAATATTTAACTATGTTTGTTAACGGTCTGGTTACTATAGTAGTCTCTGCCTAGCATGAAATCAAACGGCCGTGTGGGAGATGTGCGAGGTTATTATTATTAATTTATCGAAGTATTTTGCTATATTTATTAACTGTATGTTATTGTGAAGTGTGGTCCTGCAATGTCAAAAAAACATCATGGTCATTATAGTTCTGTTGAGTGTGTATATCCGTGACAATGGCGTCTGTCCGTCACGGCCCTATTATAGCACGCAGTCACGGCACATCGATGCGTGTCACTTAGCTTAATAAAAGGGGACCAACTTGATATTGACCAATTTCCTAAATAGTTAAGACATGATTTTCGCTAAAACATAAAACTGGGACCGGTTTACATAAAATAAGGGTAAATGCTTTTTAGTGATACTCTACTTCTCATATTGGTTCTTTGATTTTGATCCCAGTTTTTAAAAGCTTATGAGTATTTACCATGGGAGAGCAATGCTCCGGCACAACTGGGCCGGTGAGCGAGTGAAGTCACCGGGGCCCAAAAACCCCCTCCCTCTGATTCTCGGGGGACTCAACGGGCTTGACTTGAGAATTTCAGGTGTACATGGGCAGTGTTAGTTACTTACCATCAGGTGACCCGTCTGCTCATTTGCCCCCTATCATAAAAATAAATACAAATTAAGTTCGATATATGACTTGCCCTATGCTTTATTATAGTCTGCTTTTTAATAAGATAGACTAAAATGACATTTGGTGGGTTGCCGCATTATCATAATGTAAAATTGTGTTGTATCCTGAATGATCAAGGTTAGTTCATTTATTAGTTTGGATTTGCATTGATCAGTAGCATGAGTACGAGTAGCTTGGATTTCTAATTGTAGAGGCATTGTTATTTCAATATCTTATGTGCAAATAAAAGTGCCCTTTCATTTAAATTAGTAAACCAGAGACCACAAATGCAAACTATAACAAAATACAAATAAAACTTGCAAAGAGTAACATGCTAAATTATCCACCTTCTAGTACATTTAATTTTATTTGACAAGCGAAAAGAATACGCACAGATAGAATACGTATACTGCCGCGGGTACCGCAAGTATTGTCATATTGTACATTTAAGTTACTTGTCAGAAGGTCACCCTAGGGGCGGTAAATTAAATCGGTGAAGTTATCTGTTTACTTTCAAAATTAATTATTGTTAAATAAAATATGACGAATCTTTACAACTGTTTTTTTTAACTTATTTATTAATTTTTAAAGTAGGATATAATAATTTTATTATTAAGGAAAAAATCTTTTCCTATTAATATTGCAAATACTTATAATACTACTGTTTGTTTATCCCAAATAAATAAAGTCAAGAAATCGACGAAGTTGAGCCACATTACGAGCGGTACAACGATATGCTTGCACGCTTGAAATGTTAAAAAAGAATTAGGTCGATTGCAGCTGTCACTTTGGTCTAGCTAATTAAAAATGAGAATTAGAACATAAATCTGGCAAAGTGTAGGCTTTTAATGTACCTCTGCGAACCCCTTAGGGATATAGGCGACAGGTATGTGTATACATTTGAATATATGTGTGTAAATAGGTACTAGAGATAAATGTCGCTTGTGCCTATCGAAACAATCTTGGTTCGATTTCAAGTAGCAAGATGACTACTAATATCACGTATGAAACGAGGAGCACACAAAAAAGAATAATTTAAAAGAAAAAAATGCTTTAGTAAACAGTATGACTTTTCATTGACGTCCGTCTAGTTGGGGGTTGATACTTTTTTACAGACAGGTTACATTATTATAAGCACACCCGCAAAGTTTCAACACGCGGACACGAGTAGTTTTTGAGAAAAAAATAATTGAAAACAATTATGCAATATTTATGTCAATCTCTACCACAGATTATATAGATTTCTCGCCATTAAACTTTTCGTTTTACGGTTAAGTAGTAAATACAGGTACTGATGCAAAGTCAAAATTTACAAGTTATATTATTAAATGATATTCAACGAGCCTGGCATATGTTTTCTGTAACAATAATTCCGACTCAATGTCAGTGCAAAATATATCACTTCCCATTTAATATGAAATCGACAGCATTTGAACGGAAGGGCATTAGTATCAAAATCGCATTACTCTTCGAGCAATGCTGGACGACTCATAAAATATTTCACTACCAAAATACCTTGAACTTCACCCTTTGGGAAATAGCCCCCTGCTTATCCGAGGTTGTTCGGTGTTGGAAGGGAGCGGGAGTGCAAATTATGTTGGATACTGACGGTCAATGTTCAATTGATATTAATGGCGTCACAACACCTGGTCACTGCTGATCACACAAGGCTTACATGTTAAATATAATTGAGTCGTTTTTATTGCGAGTACAATCATAAAGGTTATGTCGTTTGTGTAAAGTATAAATTTTAATTTTAAAATAGTATGTTCTGAATTTTAGAAACTGGTAAGTTTTTACGTGGAATGGTGAATGTTGTACGTTTAAAATACTAATTTATTTAGACCGCCCATACTTGGACAGGTCAGTACTGAATCCTGTAGTTTTCCCATATTGATTACAAATTTCAGCTTTTTTAGTAAGTAATACTTCTTGCACATTTTAAGTACTTCTTCTGACTTTTTATTCGTAAATGTTCAAATTTGTCTGTCTTGTCTTGGCATGTCATGTCTTGTAATCTTTAGATCTATAATACTATAGGTGCTTATCTGCTGGCTAGAAATAGAGTTTCCTATTTTACAACAAATTATATATTATTATAATTATTTAATTTGTTGCACTTATTCTGCACCATTTCTGTTATTTCGTTTTTAATGTTATATATAATATTGTTATAATTAATTTAATTTAATAAAGTTAAGAGAAACCTTCAGATATCCGTCCTATCAAAAATAACACCTGTGCGTTTTTTTCAAAAAGAGAACCATGTAACCGGTACCTAGTAAAGTGCTACAAATAGATGAGTACAGCCATTACATTAATGGTGTGCTAACATTTTCGTGGCAGCTGTGTCTCTGCCTTCCCCTTAGAACCACTTAATCAATTATTAAACACTTTTCGTATCTTATAGGTGTCGTGACATGGGATCTTCTTCTTTTTATCTCATTCTAAAATTGATTTATTTTTCTTTATTTTTTAAATACAGATCAAGAAGAATCTTTTGAAGCGTGGAATGAATCGACACTTTGTATAACGTATTGAAACGTCACAATATCGTTGCCATATGTCAGTTATGTACTTCCTTATTCTTTTTTTTAAATGGCAAAAAAAACAGTTATGCTTGAACTTCGTTTAATTTAATAAGAAGATAATTTCTTTATAAGTCGGGTTTACGAGTTTATGTTGAGTGAACAGTTTATTACACGATGTGTGTGGTATTTTGGGAAATCAGTGGAAAAGGGTTGCAATTATGTTTTTTTTTTAAGTACTACGCTAAATTGTAAGATTTTTTTATTTTACTTTATTATGAATCGAAAATGTGAAATGAAACACAGCTTAAGCTCTGTGTTGTCACATATCATAATGAAACTTTGGATACCCTCTATAAATATATTCCGAAATAAGGAGATTTATTATTACCATTTATTACCAATAACACGAACAAAGACGCTGGCTACAACTAATTTGGAGGGTATTATAGTAAAATGGATAATTTTCTGAAAATTTTCTTAGAACAGGTACCCTGTGAGCGTATGGGACCGTATGGGAGCGTATGAAGCGTAAATTAGTAACTTAGACGCTTTTACAGCAGGAATAGTTAGTAGCAAAATATATATCAATTAGGGCAATATGCATCGCCAAACACACACTGAACAGAGTCCATCGCTTACATCTGTCACTAGCATGAGACTTGGTGGCCATTGTTTGTTCCAAGCCACTTATTTTTCTGCATCGCCTCAAGTTTCATATAAAGGACTACGTCTTAATTTTTTTTAAGAACATAATTATGTTCGTAAAATTTTTGTAAAGTTAACTAAATACACCAATGGTTTATTTAATACAGTTTTCTATTTTGCTGTATTGTGTACTTTTAGATGTCACTTAAAGTGAGCATTCGCATGGTCAACTCCAAGCTACGCGCTCCATCACTTGCGCCGCGTCACACACACCACACAACATTAGCGTTATGGGTTGCCAGCATTTAAATTTATTCTACTATGTTCAATTTTTTGTGAGACTGTAGGTGGTTTAGATAATTGTACGCAATGTAGGCCGTCCCATTTGCTTCGATACTATGATATATTTGTAGTAGATCTTACATTAGACTGCAAGCTGTACATTATATACAGTGATTCCTATAATTATATAAGAATAGGAAGCCTTTTTAATACACGAAGATTTTAACATATACCGTATTATTGCATCACACGATCTAATAGTTTTTACCCGTAGCTTCGTGCGCATTAAAAGTAGAATAATACTGTGTCCTTTTCTGTAGCCCTGCCAATGTGTACCTACGCGAAATTCCATGACCGATGATGATCAATAGAGCAGTTAAAGAGTGATAAACTCAAAAGAAATGAAATGACTACATAGCCCGGGTCTGACTGTTAGCCCAGGACAAAATAATATTGTTTGATAAACACGATTGTGTCTGGGTGTAAATTATCTATAACGTGTATGTATTTAGAAATTAAATGTTTTTAAGAAATACATGTGCCATTAACGTCAATAGGTTTGACCCCTATAACGCAAGTTCGACTAAAATTATTCTCCACTAAATGAAGGCGTTTAATAAGCCTTTAGCCTTAGGGGATAAAATATACTTACGGTGTATGTATTTTTTATTTATTTGGTAAAGATTGAAGAGTGTAAAGATTGTCTGTAAGAGATCGCCGTGAGCAATAAGACCGCTTAATGTAATACCCAAATGTAGATGTCCAATATATGCCGTAGCGGTGTACACTAAAGTACATCTTTATTGTACACCGCTACGGTATATATTGTCTATCCATGTCTGTAAATACATCGGTATATATTTACAGACATGGATGGACATCTACATTTTGGTATTACATTAATCGATCTTATCGCTCACGGCGATCTCTTACAGACAATCTTTACACGGATTTTGTCAACTCTGATTTGGGGTAGTCTGTGGTGTACTTTGTAATACTAAATACGTTTATTTGATTTTAATTATATAGAGAATAAGTATTATCGTAATTTACAAAATGAATAAAACATCAGTTTAAGACACATTTTTCCGCAACGTACGTAATAGGATAGCAACACCAGAATGTGTCACAGACACATGCGGCGGGTAGCGAACCGAAAGAGTCAATAAGGGCGGGAAATGAACGAGGCTCTGTTTGACCGACCCCAAGTCGGCCAGTGCGACGCAATTATATTAAGATTACATATTTATCTCTTGAGACAGACCGATTTCTTATAGGGGCGGATTGGTCGATCTAGAGAGGATGATACCTACGTATGTATCCAGATACTGGAAACAAAACTGGACCGGTAGCCGGGGTCCAGTTAATGATATAGAAATAGTGTAATAATATTGAGACCTCCGTTATTATATTTATCAACATTACATCAAAATTATGTTCTATTGGCCCTAACTATGAGTTTATAAATTATCGTATTTCTATTTTATTATAAAAGGGAAAAATATGAAATTATGTATAGAGATAGATTTACACAAAGGCTGCATTTCATCCCAGGAAAAACACCCAAAATAATAGACATTAATGCAAGATCCAGGGGTTATTTCACCTTAATTTAACAGTTTTTTCAAAAATAAAATCTTCTTAGTAGTCTTTTAGAAAATTTCAAAGTGTAACATTGCATTGCATATTTGGTCCGAGTCCGTGTGGTGACGGATTAAGAATACGGAATGTCACCACCCCTATTCATCCCGTGGGTGTCGTAAGAGCCGACTAAGGAAGCAAACTACGCAGCACAACAGCACTGCAAACCCGTCTGGCCAGCGTGGTATATTAGGCCAAAACCTCCTTTCTAAGGAGAGGCGTATGTCCAGCAGTTGACTGTTATAGGCAGTTGATGATGATGATTACTCATTTTTGCTATTTTCTGCAATTACCCGTGAAAAGTTGAAAAATATTTCAATAAGAACAGGTGATTTCACAGCTCTATGAATATAAAAGCAAAAAAAAAAGCCTTTGATCCCTAATATTGATTGGTAGGCCGGTAGTTCCGGATCTTATCATTGTTTTAAATGTACCCTCCGAGATACTGACCTTTCGTTACGGGGCTCACGAGCTTGATCACGTGGTGCTGGCTTCCACAGGCGATTTCCGGACATACCAATAACAAGGAGATTTGTGTGTACAAGCGATCGGTCAAGGGATGGGGCATGAGGTTTTTGTGTAACATTCAGACGGACGGATTCTATGGCATTTGATTTTCCCCGGAGATTCCCTCGTGTTACAAGTTATTTTGGAGTCTCACGAGAGCAGTTTTTTATTTGGATGAAGTCCGGGTATCTATGACTTGTTGTACTCCTCACAAAATTTTACAGTAAGAGAGCCAGGAGTGATAAAACTTGAAGCCTCCCAGAAAACCGCTGGTGTTACAGGTGTGTCGTAAGCGGCGGTACTCACTTACCATCAGGTGAACCGATCATAAAACCAGGTACCAGGTGTATTTGGTTTTTTTTAATGGATATTATTCTTTGATGCGTACCGTCAACTGATGGAGTGCGCATTTGTTAGTAGTACTTTATAATTTATTAATATTATAGAAATTTCACATTGTGGGGTCTACCCTACTTTGCCTACCCTACCCTGGTGACGGTCGCGGGAAGCCGTTGGAAACGGGCGGCACAGGACCGGTTCTTGTGGCGAACCTTAGGGGAGGGCTATGTCCAGAAGTGATAGTTTTTCGGCTGATATGATGATGATGATAGAAAATTCATAACGTACGCGATTCTAATATAAGTATCAAATTGTGGCAATAAATTATATGTTAGATAGCGCAGAACGATCTCCGACCTCCATGAGCGCTGTCCTAGGGATGACGGTGAAGCAAAAGCAGACCTCAGACGGTTTTGCGCGACCAGAGCTGCTGGTGTTATGAGGGATTAACCTCCTTATTTCTCCCAAACGTACAAGAGTAACTTGGAATTAGTCGATTCGATAACGACACACCATTTCACCGTGAGCCCTGCTGAAACTCCGTGTGGGTTTCCACATAAAAAAAAGGGATAAACTCAAAATATTTTTATTTATAAAAAATATATTTGAAATCGTCTCTTTTGTAGTCATACTTAAACACACAATAGCAACAATCTCTGTTTAGGCAAATATTTAGAAAAATAAATATCATAAAATTATACATATCGAAAACGCCTGTGCCGATCTACAACGGTCTGTTTCCAAAGGGTTGAGTTGGGCCTCATGAGAAGAACGGGCAAACAAATTCACGGCCTAAATAATAAGTCGTCGTGGAGGACGGCCTGATGGAAACTTCAGACGATTTTAAGGCATTATGTATGCGTTATTAAACGCGTGAATTCGCGTTAGTTAGTACCTAATAATTACATGTTTCATGACATTTGAAAGTTGACATGCGAAAGTCAAAGGTAATGAGAAGTCGGATTACGTGACTGTCTGAAATAACATTTTTACATTTTCAATAAATTGAAACGACAAGTATTTTGTTTTTATGGTTTCTTTTTGCTCAGTTTTGGGGAATTATGAAAACAATAAAAAAATTAAATGGAATCATATTGTTTTATTGTTCTAATTTCAAAAAAATATAACTTTAAGTAATTCCGCAAATTATGACGAAACCGTTACAAAGAGTTTCTAACTTTCCTGAAAGATGATTGAATAACGCCAATAAGTGCCACAGTTAAAAAGTTTACTTAATATAATATAATTCTCTGACGAAATGAGTTTAAAAGTAATTTAAGGTTTCTATATGTACCTACCCCTAGGATTTTCGACTTTCCCTATAGCTTTCTGTTTTTTTTTTACTTGTGTTCGCACGCATACATCTTTTATTACATCTAAGAGATTAGTAATATCAACCAAATTCCATACAAAATAAGGTGGATGAACCGTGGTATAACCGTGGATACCTTTGTATGTGAGAAAGAGAGAAAAAATTAACAGTTGGTCAAATAATAAGTCTGGCTTATAAAAAGTATTGGTTTCGTTAGTTTAAAAGTTGTGAATATTCCTGGTATAATACTGATATTATTATAAGCCGTTACAATGTTGTGATGAGACCAATCCTAATAGTAGGAGAGTTGGTGAACAATTTCGGGTATTCGTGATAATATTTGTGAGTAATTGAGTTCTGAATTTAAACGTAACAGTCACCATAAAATATCTTATCAGTATATCGATAACTATTATTCGATTTACAACTCCTATCGATTCGTAATCGATTCCCACGACTGACTGAGGTGGTGAGGTAATATTTTGTCGCGAAGTGCGCGGTCAATTGGAACGGATCGAACGTTTTGAATGTTCAAATTAGGAATGTAAATGTTTTGAATTTTTAACAAAGAGTCGTTGGTATATTTTGCAATAGTCTTAGAACAACCCACGACCAAATGTTATGTTTATATTGCTAGCTGGAATTGGCAACATGTAAAGCCTTTAAAAAAAAAGTTGAATCGATTTCAAAGAATACTAACAAAGATCACTAAAAATTAAAAATAATTGCAAATCTAATAAGTGCGACTCTCGATATAACAGGTAACAATATAATAGCAATAGATACCTTCAAGTCTGTTTAAAGTCGGTGCCAAGCGCGATGCACTATACTTTATAGTCCGGTCAAGTCAGCCCGAAAAATAGGGGTACACTAGCATAAATTCCCAAGAAGCTGCATTTTTGCATAAACTTTAAGGATACCATGCAATGAATTTATTTGGATTTTTTAGCGAATCGGTTAGTTTTATGATTAAAATAGGCCAGACAGACAGACTAAAATGTTGATTATGCAATTATCTACAAAATTGTCTCTACTTTACTTTTCTCCTAAGATTCACCATTTTTGGTAGTCCTCATAATATGCATGACTACGCTGCCTATGTACATCATTGGACGCATAATATTAGTTAAACTATTACAGCCTTACTAATAAACTTTTATGCACGACGTATAACAGGGTTTTAATAAACATACCCGTAAACGTTACGGGTTTT
The DNA here is from genome assembly GCA_902825455.1 of Arctia plantaginis. Lineage (NCBI taxonomy): Eukaryota > Metazoa > Arthropoda > Insecta > Lepidoptera > Erebidae > Arctia > Arctia plantaginis. Next base: position 4,450,330 of record CADEBD010000327.1, on the reverse strand, counting down.
AGCTGCGCGTTAATCAATCAGTCAATGAATCAGTCTGCTTGTTTCTTCTTTTATAGATATAGATTGGTAACGTTTCATCAACAGCCTTTAATAGTCCACTGCTGGACATAGGCCTCTCTTTAGAAAAGAGGATTTTTCCTGCTTTACTACACTGGCCAGACGGGTTGATATAGGGTTTGCGACAATGTCCGGATGTCTTAATAATAGCAGTTCCCGGATCTCTCCTATTACATGCGCAGAGTGGCACATCTTGTGGTTTTAGTCGGTCCGATTCCGACGGCCCGAGGGGGTTTCCACACATAAAAAAAGGATTTTTCCTTCTTTTTGCAGTACTGTTGTCCTGCGTTGTATTGCGCCCTTAGTCGGCTATTACGACTCTTATTGAAATTCTGTATTCTTTATCCGACACTACACGGACAAAGATTGTTTTTATCTATTTTTCGTATAAATTCATTTCCCATCATAGCCACCACAATATGCTACAGCGGAGCGTGGCGGGTTACAGCTCAGTACACTATAAAATATACAGACACAGATGAAAAAAAAAAACAACAAGACGCTTTCAGTCGGATGGGGCCCGGGCTGTGTGCAGGCCACTCTATACAGCTAATGTTAGTAATTAAATGACTAATGGCGGAATACGGACCTCAACTCGATAGTCTAATGTTAAAAATTTTAGTTTTCTTTTACATCACATCATCAACAGCCTTGAATAATCCACTGCTGGATATAGGCCTCTCCTTAAAAAGGAGGTTTTGGCCTACTATACCTCGCTGGCCAGACGGGTATAGGGTATAGGGTTTGTGTCAAGTTTTCCTTCTCTTTACCGCTGTTGTCCTGCGTAGTTTGTCCCCTTAGTCGGCTTTTACGACACCCAGGGGATGAATAGGGGTGGTGACACTCCGTATTCTTAATCCGTCACCACCCGGAATTTTCTTTTACATGCCTACATCTTTAGAAATTGCTTTAAAGTGACACAAAGGATTAAAATCACGTATTAATAGATAATATAAAGAAATAATAAACATTCATTGCCACACCGTACACTCAACTGCGATGGTATGTCGTAACAGCGGTCATGGTGTGTACTCCCGCGTTGTGTGATCTGTAATTACCACAACGCTTATCGCCGGTAAGTAACTGTGCCACTTCCACACCTGCAAATTATATTGTTCAAAGAAATAAGTTTATTTTTTGCATAAGAACCTTTTAGATGTTATATAGGTCAAAATCATTTTCATTATCATTTATCATTTGAAAACCTGCTCTCATATTTGGTTTATCAGTTCGACACAATTTCACACTTTTAAATATCTTGTAAAACAGGAGGCAGGAGGATTACCTTGGTTAACCTCATTCACTTGGTGAAAAGTGACTAAATAATAATTGTTAAACACCGGGTTTTCTGTGAGGCTTTGTATCACTCCTGTCAAGCCGGTCGATCATGGTTCTGCCTCGATTACTTACTTATTGTGTCGATGGCAACACTTTACACGATTTTGGCCCAGTGCTCGACGACGCGAATGACGTTTGGCCTTGCTTGATACAAGTCGTAAAGCGTATACGAGCGTGTCTGTGGAGATGCGACACAGTTGCAATTATTTGCGCTTGGGTCGATAAGTCCCCACCTTGAGAGATGTCCTTAGATCTGCCAACCTTGGTACGCAGCCTATTAAGCGCCTTCCAGGTTGGCCAAAGAAGTTTATCTCCTGGTGGTTTTTCTTCCAGGAGAGGGAACTTATTACGCCATATGTTTTCTCTGGCCTTGGGAGCGTCGTTATTGTCGGCAGGAATTATGTTAAGGAAACTGTTTTGACTTTTCAGCCTTTTGTGATGCCTCGATCTAAGCGTTTGCTGACGCGTTGTGCCCAATCGACGTAAGTACCGAGACACCATCTTTATTGAGTATAAAGATGGTGTCTCGGTACTTACGTCGATTCGTTGCTATTTCTTGCTACTTTTGCTATATCTATAATCAAATAAATAAAATTGAAGGGTCTATATGTGATGTCAAGATTTTTTTTTTTCATTCACACACGGTTATTTGCACGATACCTATGATTAAGTTTTTTTGGCTGTCTCTCTGTTTCTTCTCAACGGCTGGACCGATTTTGATAATATTTTACCACCAGGTAGCTGTATATATAAGGAGTAACCTAGGCTTTTTCCTCTCAGTAAAACCCTTTAAAATTTTGCTTGGTCTGGGAATCGAACCCACTAAGGCAGCGCTTTTCAAATTCAACACGAACGAAGTCACGGGAACCAGCTAGTTTGTAATATAAATACATGGTCAACCTGAAAATTTATTCTTATCCACTCACTTTCTCGCAGTATTTTGTTATATCAACACCAGTAATATTTATTTATAATTATCATTATATTATCATTATATATTTAATTATCATTAAGCACAATTTTCACAAAATTCATGTTTATGATCTTGTAACACTGGGATGGAATTCATTATATATATATATATATATATAAATATAAATTGGTCTGAGAAGCTATATGCCAATAATAGCGTGACAATATACAATAACATTATACAGATAGCACTCTCACCAATTCACATCGAATTAATAACAATCTTAGTTGGTACTTAATATGTATGATAGAAAATGCAGGGTTGTACCTCACGGCCCTTTATGGGGCCCCAGCATGGGCGGAGACTCTGAGGGCCAGCAACGTCGCACTACTGCGACGGTAGCAGTGAGTGCTGGCCATCAGGGTCATAAGAGGGTACCGCACAATCTCTTTTGAGGTGGCGAGTCTCCTGGCCGGAACTCCAGTTGGGTCGTAGTCCTGAGACTCGAGAAATCGATGACCAGAAATATTAACTCCACTGGGTCCTCGTAGAGGAGGGGAAGGAACGACTTGGGCAACCGAGCGTCAGCCGTTATCGCGGTTGTAAGACCCCTTATGGAGGATTGGCTTCAGAGTCGTCACGGGACCCTCTCATACCGGCTGACGCAGGTGATCACTTGGAAAGGATGCTTCGGGGATCACCTGTGTCTGATCCGCAAGGAGCCAACGCCTGAGTGCTACCACTGCGATGGCCGGACCGTGGACACGGCACTCCACACGCTGGCAGAATGCCCGGCGTGGGTGGAGCAGAGGCGTGACCTCGTGGCAGTTATCGGAGTGGGAGTTCTCTCGCTCGAAAACATAATTGCGGCCATGGTGCGGAGCGAGAGTGCGTGGAACTCTGCCGTCTGCAGGATTACCGGGGATTTCCTTTCTAGGGTACACCTGGTTCCCCGGCTTAAAACGGTTCGAGTCCGACATAGCCACTGGTGGTATAACAGAAAAAAAAGGGTTGTTCCTCAAAGTATGTATTGCTTGTGTAGGACATACTAAAGGAAATCTTACAGAAAATTTAAGCCTAACCCTGAATATCTAGATGTCTCTTCTATTTTATACCTTTAAGATCAATTTTTGTTCTTTTTATAATTGAAAAATAATATAATTTTATTTTGGTGGTTCAAAAGAGCGGCCGTGAGTTTCGTTGCTCGATTTTTATCAGAACGCTTCACCAATCAGAGACAGGAATTTATGTATATATCGACACAAGCAAATACGGTACTATTTGTTTAACAATTTTACATTTAACAAAGTCACCTAATGTTGAGGTGAGTCTGATTATTATTATTTTTTATTAACGATTTCGAATAATATTTGAACAAATTAAAACATGAAGATAATGAATTTTGAATTTAGTTTCAACCTCGGCAGAGCATAGCAGAGTGTGCTGCATTTCCGAATTTAATAGTATGGTAACCATTTCGGCATTTTACTTCAATAGAATCATTCTGTGACCACAACAGTACCTATTCCTATATAGGTTTTAGCCTACATCAATAACTACTCGTATATCTTTGTCACTCAGAAAAGACTTAGAAAGTGCATCAGCTGACAATTATGCGTGAAGAACGATGGAGCCGTACGGGGATAAAAATAGTAAACATAAACGATGTAGCACAGCCCTAATGTCCGTTTTTACCTAATAATAACGTGTTAAATATAATTTCTGTGTAAATTCAATTATTCATTGCGCGAACATGGCAAATTGCTTCACAATCAATCTTTTGATCTGACATTTTCACATGGTTTTGTTACATTAAATAGTTTATATTCAACCTTTTATGACGATTCAGAGTAATGGTATTGGAAACGACCGTTTATTTTTTTTTAATCGTAGAATAACAAAAATATACCTAGTAGGTATTCCTTTTTCAAAAATTAGCAAGTAATGTGTATATAGGATATTTGCCAACATTTTCGTGTAAATTACGTCAGAGTTTAAGTGGCCAAGTATAATAATTAATTATTTAATTAAAAAATAGTCATTCTGAGTCCAGAAGTATTTCGTGCTCCTTAAGAAGAGATTTTTTTATAGACCTAGGACAACAAGCATAGCTCCTACTGAAAGTAGTTGGTTAGGATAATAGTCGGTTAGCGGTGCTCATTATAAATTAGGTGTTATTTTTTTTACAAATATTTTCGTTGAAGTATATTGTAATTGAAACTCTACCGTAGATTATTTAATTTAACTTACAGAGTTTGGGAGAAACCATCAGTAACTTATTTATCTCATAATTTAACAAGATTTAGTGTGGTAAGAAAGGTTAAACTTATAACATAATCTTCGGCCCAAGGATTTTTTGGGGTATACTTTTAATATAAGGGTAAATAATGACAGGTAAGAACTTGTCCTGAACTATTTGGAATTGACTGCTTGAACTATTATATACATAGGCTATAGCCTATGTTACTCACCAATAATGTAGCTTGCCATTGATGAATGATTTTTATAAATCGGTTTGGTGGTTTAAGCGTGTAAGCGTAACAAACAAACAAACTCATTTTCACAATATGAATGTATGGATTGTTAATTTCATATCATTAAATGTATGTATTTTGTAGCTGAGTCTAACATCCTATAATAACAGTAATTTATTTAATTACAGTTTTAATACATGAATTTAATGGAGCATACTTAAATGTGTTATTAAATTCATAACAAGAATAATTATAGCACTCCAATAAAACAATTACCAGACAATGACTAACTTGTAAATATTATAAAAAATTATGTAACGACGACTCCATGGCATTCACTGTCCTTAGTAATGCAATAAATAGTGTACAATTATAGGTTATAAAACGGTCTCTTCTGTTAGCGTTAAATGAGAATTGACAATCGCTATTGTGTCGGAGTTAATGACGATACAGATAAAAACTATACAGTAAATTTTACTAATATTATGAAAAGGGCGGATCAATTTATTTGTTTCTTTTGGATTATTTTTTTTGTAATTTCAAATTTATGTAGAAGTAGCTGAGAGCTTTTTTTTTTGTTTTAGACAATAAAGTAAGTCCTTTGTCTATAATATTCTGAATTGAATTTATCAAAATATATTGCATAGTTATAATGTCGAATATTATTTTATTATCATGACTAAGTTTTTTGATTCTGTTAATAGTTAACTGTAAAAACCAATTTGAATGTTTTTACTTACTTACTAAATAACCAATTGCTTACATACTTTAATAAATTCGCCAAAGATATTGAAAAGTTCTTGCCAATGTCTTCCCTTGTCATTAATTTTCGCCTTTCCCATACTATTTCCAACTTTCCCACTTCATTTCCAAAATGCCTGGTAAAGGCTTTAGCCTTGGCCTAAAAACTAAGAGCGACTAAATTATTATCAGCAAAATATGGGCGTTTTATACACTTCTGCTTACCCTTTCGGGGAAGCAGGATTGAGAGTATGTTTATAGGTAATTGAAAAATTCGTATTAGGTATGGAAAAGCGTAGTCGTAACAAATAATATTTCTTTTCTTCCCAACCTTTTTATTGCACCACAAACAAACAAGTTTATAACCTTTATAAACGCTTAATTTTTAAAAATATTGTACACCATTTGGTCCCATATGATAGGCATAAATAATAGCTGGTTCACATTGTGCGCGGATGGCGACAGATCGCACCAATTTGAATATTAATAGTAGCAGCCAGGCGTGAAAACTGACTACACACGGACGACCATGGACAACGCTCATGAAATATTATCTGATACCTTTTTAATAAAAAGGAATGAGTGAAAACGGCTTTAATTTTAGTATCCGATCGAAATTTTTACAAGCATTTTATAGGACCTAAATATTTAATTTGCTTTTAATGACATATTTAGTAAATTGTAAGTAAATTTTAAATGATTATTATATATTTATTTTAAAGTAGCTTATGCTCACGGCGTTGGTCGCTTTAGTTTTTCTGAATAAACGAGAGAAACGTTGACTTTTTCTGGACGTCTGATATTTTGTTTACAAATTTCATGATTTTCGAGCACTAATTGCGTACATATAACATAAAAAACAAGCAAACTAACTCACAAATCCATTTATAATCTTAGTTATATTGTGTATAATAATAAGGAGAGATTTACACTCCTCGTTCGTTGGTAATGAAGCTGTTTATTCAAATGGAAAGTTGCGACACCAACGACACCGTGGTTCTCGTCGCTTATAGACTCTTAAATAAGTACTACAGCAATTGCTGTGATTAATAGACTTAGTTATCTCGCTGACAGGACAACTTCTACAAGATTAAATAGATACTTAATTTAACACATCTTTTTGTACTTACACTAAATCTGTATAGACTCTAAAGGTTGCTACACAATTCAATATCCAGAATTCGCGCGCAGATGAATACAATAATTTAGATAGTGACCCAAAAAATGCCAAATAGTGATGGATGGTATTAAAGATTTTCATGATCATTATTAACAGACTTTAATAGACCACTACATTGCTGGCCATAGGCCTCTCCTTAGAAACGGGGTTTTGGCCTACTATGCCAAGCTGGCCAGACGGGTTAGTATAGGGTTAGTTTCAAATTTTCCTCCTCTTTACAGAACTGTTGTACGGAATGAATAGAGGTGGCTACACTCCGTATTCTTATTCCGTTACCATACAGACTTTTGAAAAAATAAATTAGGAAATATCACAATATTAAAAAAAAATGGGTTTTTACCAACTGCAAACTGCAGAACTGATAAACATAACTTAGTTGTTTTTTGTACATTAGGACATTCGTTTAAAAAAAACATCAAAAAACCTCAATGAAAAAATAAAAATAATCAAAAACTATAATTTTTAAAAACCTCTTTCAGAACATCCGACCAGCCGTGTGTCCACGAAACAAGCGGAGCGTATAGACCGCGCCTTATATTGACGATGCATAAATCAAACGCTAATAAATATTGCTGTGTTTCCTGCGTTCCACCACACTGTGCACACACTGCGCTCTCTCTAAGTGTTTCACGACCAGTAAAATTGACGCCCACTCTTCCATGACGTCATTACACCCTAGGAAATGGGTGTTTACGCCTTTAATATTTCGTTTTAGAAAATTATATGCTTTGATTGTGGACGGGTTCTTCATATTTTTGGGTCGGAAATTACCGTGATTCCATAGTTAAAATACTAAATATCAAACAGCCTTTCATAGTCCACTGCTGGACACAGGCCTCTCCTTGGAAAGGATACTGAACACAGTACAGGAAATTTAGTATTGTGAGAACTATTGATATTAAATCAATTATAAATTAGTTTTCTATGACGATGTTTAGAATATCTGCTTAATAACTCGACTTCACAGATGGGGTAGTTGTTTAAGCGGTCGCTACGCCGCTCACTACTACCTACGCCGAGTGTTGTGGGTCTGATCCCCACACGAGACGACATTGTGTGATCCACAAATAGTTGTTCTGAGTCTGGGTGTTCTTTGTGTCCGTTTCATGTATGTTTGTAAAGTCCCCCGCGACACTGGATATATTTCTAATGCGGGAGTTGACTTTTAAAAGGAAAAAAGAAAGAAAGAATAAGCTAAAAGATCGATGCAATAGGCTCAACGCTTCTACCTCCCTAAATTCTGACTGATGCTTAATGCACATATCGTCATAGTCGCAGAATAGTGTCATTGATTGAACGTTCATGGGCCGCGATGGTCACTTTCCATCAGGTGACCCGTCTGCTCGTCTGCCCCCTCTAGCATAAAAAAATAACTTTACAGGGCAGCCATTTCAAATAATTATTACATAATATACACAGTCAAATCAATTGACAATTATTGTAATCGATTTTTGTATGCCGTTAAGGTAGACCAAAGATGACATGTATAAATAAAAATGTAACACCGTTGTACACCTTTGATCAGCAAATAAATAAATTATAAGTTTTCTAGAAAAATTGATTGATTTTACTTTGAGCGACTGTCAAATAAACACGGAATAATTTAAAATCTAAAACACATTATTTTTTTCTTGAATGCAGTACAACATATTTAGACAATGTAGTATCCAAATATGATAAAAACTGAATTTCGTTTTTTTTTTCAAAACCGACATAATTCTACGGTTATGACGTTTTGACTCCTGAGTTGCAGATTCCCATGGCTAGCTTTAGTCACTTACCTGCAGGTCTTTGTCTGCTCTTACGCCACCTATAACATACCAAAAGTATGAGGCTAATTTTCTCTTAAACATGAACAAACACATGTCACACATGTTAGATATTCATGAATATTTGGCAATAATCATGACCTAAATTCTGAATTTTGATTTGATAGTTATTCTATAGTTTAATCTTCCATAATTGCATTATAGTTAGCATTTTATACATTAATATAAACGAACTACGTTTTTCTTTCACCTTCTATCTATTCATAGGTAGTTCGAAGTGTATGTATTTGTAGTGGAGCACCCAAACGTGGTTAGATTATAAAAAATGATCACTACATGGTTTGGTCAAAAATTTCAAGAAAGACCTGTATTTTATGATGTGGTCAACCTGTGACGATATAGCAATTATTATTGGAACAATGATATTGTCTTTGTCTGCCGCCATGGGTTATCATATAAAAGCAACGATGTTATGGATATTATATGTTTGACCACCAATATCATGTAGTAGTCATGCGTTTAGAAATTCATTTCTTCAAATGCCTTATGCGACTGATAAATTCATGATATACGAACATTTAATAAAATAGTCCATACTACATCATAATTTGTTTTATTCTATAATAAAATTTAGCCACGACTCTAGTTACTAAGTACTTTACTGTCTTTTCTTACAATATTTAAGCTGCATTTTTATTCGAATCAAGGTAATTAGTAGTTGATGTAGGGACTGTATTATAATCACAAAGCGACTGCGACAATTGCCGTGAGAGCACAATACGCGAAGTGTTCGCGGTGCGTCATTAGGTCGCGTCGCTGGCGCGTGAATATTGTCGCATTGTCGCTCCGCGCGCGCCGTGACGACTGTGTGGCCGCGCCTTGCGGCCGATCAGCGGTGCCTCACACAATGCTTCTATTATCATTAGTTCTCATTTCAGTAATTTGCCATCGATTCTTAAACCGCATCCTTACCTCCCTATCTCACCAACTTTTCCACTTCATTCTTAAAGTACCCAGTTGAAGGTAGACTTGCCTTCTATTACGTAACAGGGAATGTATTGAAAGTTGCCAAATTGTGTGCGTTTAATGCAGTTATGCTTACCCCTTTGGGGATCTAGGCGTGACTCCTTTAGGCTGTGGAAGAATGGGTGGTATTTTCCTCCTCCAGTTTGTATGTTGATTGGCAACGAGGCTTTTAATGGGCAGTAATGTCAAAAATGTATAATATTCAGGGCGAGTTCAATTAATTGTTGATACTTAATGTTAAAGCATCTATTAAGCCAATTTTTTATACACATATATTATACATACACACATACACATTATAGATAAATTACACCCGGACACAGAACAGACGAACCACTAGACCAACAGGCCCTTTTCACACAACAGGCATTTTTTGTTTTAATAGTAAAATTACTATTGAAACGTTACTACTACTTTTACTACTAAAAATTTCCGTTTCGTTGTTTTAAAGTAAAAATAAGTATTGTTCTACGATATCTCCTTGTTGTCCATTTTTCTATCATACCATGTTTCTTAGGCCTAGAGCACCCACCTAGTGTAGTTAACGAAAGTGTGTACGTATAAGAATTTAAAACATCATAAGGAATTCAGCCAAACTTTAAAGTTTTTCTAGAATCTTATTGAAGGGTTGGAAACCTATCAATCGGACCAGAGTTTATTATATTTTATCCCTTCATACACTCCATTATTAACACACGGTCAGTCCGATAGTTTAGTTATAAGGCACATAAAGATGGATCATTTGTTCTCGGTTCGATTCCCAACCAGAAAAAACAATTGTGTGATGAGCTTCATCATTTGTTATTTGTTTGGGTGTAATTTATCTAAAATATGTGGGTACTTTGAAATATTTAAGTTTGTTTATCACCACCAGCAGTTTGGTTACCATAGCACAGGCTCTGCCTAGTTTGGTACCTAGACTACCTTTGTTTGGTTACTCCACAATGACAACTTCTATCTGAGACCACGAGCAATGTAATTGCAGTCTTCTGTACTGTTTATCTTCTTAAATTGGTCGTACTTCAGTGTTCATTTAATGACGTCACAACTGTGACTCAAAAATTTATAAAAAAAACATATCCGTATAAAATTTAAGGCACCTATATCAATAATCTCTTCAATCTCATGTTTAATTAAACAAGTGTCAATACCAATAACCACAACAATAAAAGACATTCTTCCGCGAATATTCCCCCTAACCAGATATTTAATTTTGATATGAAAGCCACCATGACGGGCTCGTGTCGAATAAATCTTATCCTTACTATCTCCTGGCCAATATCGTCCTACAATATTAGCCATTGCGAATTCTATCACAAGGATTTCTTCTATACCATTTTTAACTTTATTTTTAGAGACATTGAGTTTGATTTTGATTGGAAGAAATTTGAAAAGTCCAGGAGACGTTGTTATTTAAAATTATGTCTCGTTATCAGAAAAGGTAAGTTTGAAATTCGAACGGCCATTCTAACGGCTAGTATGAGTTATTACGTTGAAAGAATATAAAAATATTCGCTATTAAGGTGTAGTAAAGTTGACTTTGCATTGTCTAGCCACTTGACCGGTCCCCAGGGATCCTAAGGACGTTTAGTCACGGTTTTATTTGAATTGGCCAAATGTTCAGCGACAAATATTTGGACATTTATTGTGGTACAGTGTTGAATACAAAGCGCTGGTTGTATTTGATGTGCCATAGACAACGATTGGTCATGGCTGATTGTGGTCAGGGGGGTGGTAGCTACTAGATTGCCTCTCGTAAAATAAAACGTTGATTTTTAGATATAATTATTTGTTCATGGAATGTGGTTAAGGGGGATTGGCGTAGACTTAAGTATGTTAATTCGATATGTTCTAGTTTTATTTGAAAATAAACGTTATAACTATTGATTATTTTTTTGCTTACTTTTATTTGTAAAGGCATATCAATTTGAAACAAACCACGGCAATAGTTCAACATTTCTACAAAGACTCTCACTTTAGCAGTCTTTCCTCAAATAAACTGGTTTAATAGGTGACGTTCAAAATGAGGAATAATGAAGATCACAAAATACTAGTTTTCTTGTTACTCTATAAACAGCTAAACATACCTTGGATGAGTGGGTTCATGTCGGTAGGTGTCTATCAACACCGGCCATCATATATTTCAAAGGCATTTTTAAACGAAAAAAAAATGTTGGAATTCATCTGGACATCGCTTGTCACTATAGACTATTAGGTAGTTACTTATTCTAAGATGATTCGAACTTATGAGTTCATTTAATGACAATATAACAGCTCTTAACTAGAATTAAGGTCACTGAGAGGATTATGCACCATTTTCCTATTAGTAGGTCCAAAAAATCGGTTTGTTAGGATGTCTACGTTAACTCTTTTATTCAAGATTACCTAAATAAAGGAATATTACGTGATCCGTGCAAGTTCAAAATTACCTGCAGTCAGTACCCTGCCAAAGTTTTATATTAATCTGATCAATGGTTTTGGAACGTATAGAGGACAAACATACAACCACTGATTTTTACTTGTCTATTTCTTGATAGTATGCAACACAAACATAGGTAGAGTTACAATGCATTTAAGATATTAGTTGACGACCAAAACAAAACGTCTCAAGCAAAACAAAATCTCAATAAAATTGGTTGCACAGCCAGTAGACAGTGGAGCGTGACAATTTTATCGCCGCGTCGCCGCTGCCGCGTCAGGACGCCGCCAAAAAATAAAGCAAAAGAGTGACAATTGGTGCATATCCCCGACGAATTATCCTCATTCGGCGCCTTTGTCCAATTGAAGCCTTTATTTCGCCATTTTTGCCGTTTTTCCATTCTCATTTGGTTATTTATCTGGTCTTTTTAAGCGAGGACAATGAGAAGGCCTCATTATACCCTCCCGAGTTAGCACGCGACCCGATACTAAATCTCTTGGTGGAATTTTAGCGAATTACGCGGTTACACCGACCGTTTTTTCCAAGTGATTGATTTGAGTAAAAATTATCTACTTTTTGTTTTTTTCGGACACTCGACACTGTTGCGATCGATTTATTTACGTACTTGTGACGGATTGAATTAATGCAGCGGCGGTGGTTTAAGTACGATTTGTATTGACTGCGGCCTGTGCATGCATTGCTTTTTAATTTAATTGCAAGTTACTGCCCAAACCTCTCAGCTTTATGTTTGAGATTAATGGGAACTATTAAAGTCTATAGATATAACAGGTATAATATTGATGTCTAATGTCTTTCCTCTCGTTAGCGTGCAATCTTTATGATAATGCCGTAAAACAGGACGTAAGTATGTTACAGGAAACAGAGAAAACGCGCGCTCTTCGGTTTGACCAACGAGTCGGTCAGATGTTGGACACATCATATGTAACTGCTGTAAGGGTCGCCTGTATTTTTTTTTATATTACACCCGTAAAAGAACAGCAAAGAGATGTGAGCGGATATTGTTAACGCACTTATACTTAGCAAACTATAGCTGTGAAGACGAAGTGAATTCCATGGGAGACTATCATCTATGAGACATTGGATTTAAGATCTGAAGAAAGTAGGTATGTGACCTTAAATAAAGGTATATACAAATCTTCTTAATATATTTAACATAACATTTATAAAGGCTTACTAGCGACCCTACACTCGAACCGCTATAGCTCTGGTGTTGCATATTTTGCATTTTTGCACTTTGTCTATTGCTACTCTAAAACTCGAAAAAGGAAAGCAATAATTTGGGAAAAGGGTAGGCAGATGATATAACAATAACTTCCCACATCTCACACACGGCAGTTTGGTCCCAAACTAGGAAGAACATGTACTATAGTAACCAATCTGCTGATAATCGTACATATAATATAAAAATTACACCTAGACACGGAACAAAGGCTTGTGCTCATCACACAATATTTTCCCTGGGTGGGAATCGAACACCAACCACTAGACCAACAGGCCCGTCAGTTTTACTTTATTCGGCTTTCATAATATCCTATATTCTTTTCTCTCCAATCGATCCTGCACCAGATTAAGGAAAGTAACAGACAGGATCTGAACTGATACTATCGGATAAGAAATCTTAACACGAATTAACATACAGAAACAAGTATCGAGGTCGCGGGGCCATTAATTAAGCCTATCTCTTGATCTGGTCGGTAACTCGGGAGCGCTCGGCAATTCTCGGGAACTGTCGGAAATAGATCGGGCCACCCATCGTCGGCGCACGTGAATTGACTACTCTAACTAGGCAATGGTTTGACTTATGTTAAACATTGTCCATCAATCACATTAACATCCTTTAATAGTGCTATAGTGCTGGACGTAGGCCTCTCCTAGCAAAGGAGGTTTTGGCCTACTATACCACGTTGGCCAGACGGTTTGTATAAGGTTTATGTCGCGTTTTACTTCTCTTTGCAGTGCTATTGTCCTGCGTAATTTGCTCTCTTGGTCTGCTTTTACGACACCCAAAGCATTGTTATTACACCGTAAACAAACAATTATAAACTATTACCTACTAAGGACAAGGGAGAGAGGTACGGGTCGAGCATGGAGGGCAGAGCTGACCGGGATGATCTCTAGATGACATTGGAATCGTATCTTGTGCAATTTCTAGTCCCAACTATTTCAATAAAAAAATTATTGGACTGATACCAGAAGTATTATTACATAATGTTTTCACACTTATTTAACCGGCCCGTTAGTTTAGTGGTTAGCGATGATGACAGATGAAGGTCGTGGGTTCGATTGTCACCCATGACAAATAATTGTGTGATGAGTATTTAGTACAGTAATTAATCAATAATAAATTTAACATCTATGTATGTATTTTATGAAATACATAAGTATGTTATCAGCAGTATGGTTACCATAGTGCAGGCTCTGCCTAGTTTGGGATCAGACGGCCGTGTGTAAGATGTGTGAGCTTATTATTATTATCAGTCATGAACAGGAAGCACTGTGTCTGTGTCTGGGTGTAGTAATTAGATGTCTCGAATTATTATAATTACTAATTCTTGTTAATCCCCAAAAAATTGCTACCTTCACATCTAAACCTTACGAGTAGCCGCAGTTAATCAAAGAGTTCAACTACACAAGACGTAAGGTCAAATTGTTGGAAATTGTTCAAATTGACTAATAGATTTAAGTCCCATATTAGATCGCCATTGATATTATTTAGTTATCTCGCAGATTTCCAAAAACGCCATCCATTATGCATGACAACAAGAGTATTGGGAACCGCGCAGGATGTCTATCTAAATTACAGACCGATTAGTTTCTTAGTAAAGTTGGTTTGTATGCAGACCCCGCCATCTTGGACAGACACAATTGTACCACAAAAAGTGGGATGCAATAAATTAATGCATTGTTAGTAGGACGATTTGGCAAATACAAATTGAGTTAAAACAATGTTGTTTTAGCTAATGTAGGATGTGTTCCAGACAGGTGGTCTGAGGCTTTTGTGCAGTCACGTTCTGTTAATAACGTTAAAAACCAAAAAAAAACAGTGAGTCATAATTCTCAACGTTTCTATATGTATGTATTTAGTATGTTTATTAGCAGGTCACCATACTCAGAATCCTAGCCAGTTTGAGATCAACGGCCGTGTGAGGGATGTCATCAAACTTATCCATACTAGTCCATATTAATCCATATTATCCATACTAATATTATAAATGCGAAAGTGTGTCTGTCTGTCTGTTACCTCTTCACGCGTAAACCACTGAACCGATTTAGATGAAATTTATTACGAAGATACTTTGATTCTTGAGGAAAGACATAGGCTATTTTTGTACCTAGATTACCGATATTTATTTACGCGGGCAGAGCAGCAGGCAGAGCCGCTGGCAGAAGCTAGTTCTTAATAATAATAATAACTTCACAAATCTCACACAGAAACTAGGCAGAGCCTATACTATGGTAAGCAGACTGCTGATTAACATACTCAGTTATAGCTAAATACATACCCTTTCATTTATAAATTACACGCAGACACAGAACAAATGATTGTGCTCATCACGCAATTATTTGTCCTGAATGGGAATTGAACCCACCAGCTTAGCAGTCAGGGTTACTAACCACTACACCAACGACCGCGAAGTAACATAGTTAAACATATACAATCGACTATTACTGTAAGACTTCTTCTTCTTCTCAGTCGAAAGACCACCACTGCTGGACATAAGCCTCCCCCAAGTTTCACCACAACAGCTGGTCCTGCGCTGCCGGCATCCAACGGTTTCTCGTGACCTTCACCAGGTCGTCGGACCACCTTGTGAAGGCCTACCCACACTCCATCTTCCAGAACGCGGTCGCCACTCGAGAACCTTTTGACCTCAGCGGCCATCATTTCAACGATCAATGTAAAATATCATTTGTTTGCACAAACAAACAAACACACAAACAAACAAACAAACATCTCTCAACCTAAACGCATATACCTTCTCCGTGCTGTCATGGGTAAAACCCAAATGCTCTCGCTAGTTCCTTACGTTCGATGGTGCAGCACAGGCACATGTAATCGGTACACCATCTCACGTTGTACAACTATGAGTGTTTGGAGAGATGTGTCACGGTGTGTCGTGAGCGCTCTCCGGTGACACATCACGACTCTGAAACGTGCCGATTCGGTATGTTTTGTTTGATTCCGTATCAGAATATTATCGACATCGGCGTAATATTTGTGTGACCATCAAGTGGACAATATAAACATCACGTGTCTAACGTTAAATTAGTCCCTTACGTCTTTTAAATGAACTTGGTTCTGTGAAATTACCGTTAAGTTTACACAACGTACTTTAGCTTAATACACAAATCTAATATTATAACGAATATTTTGTGTTTGATCTCGTTAAAATAAGTAACTTATAACTGCTAATAATACTAGTAACTCACAACATTATTTAATAAAGAAAAGTAAATGTAGAATTTCAAAAACGTCGTAAAACTATATCGTTGCGCAAATAGGCCGGCTGGATCGAAGCAATACCACGGCCTCACAGAAAAATGGTGTTAAATAATTATTTCGTCTCTTATCACAGAGCGAGTGTGTTTACCGGAGTCTAAACTCCCTCCCTCTCCCCCCTCGGGGGGGGGGGGGACCTTAAAAGATGGCAATGCATTAGGGACGGTATAAAATCACAATCACATGTGAAATCGCTATGACTAAAACCAACCATTTCATCAAATTAATGTCATTTAAAAGTACCAATAATTTCCATGTCTATATCTACATATGTTCCGTTGCAGGTGCAACGTAGTGACTTTCCTTCAGGTGATTTATCTATTCGTTCGCCCTCGTATACCATAACATATATATTACATATAATAATGTAAAAGATCCGTTCAAAATTCATAAAAAAATCAACAGATACGGATAAGTATCTTTTTTCTCCCTCAAATATCTGCAGATAAGGATCTGCCTGTGCTTCTAATTTTAAAATCACATTATACAATCTTATATTCATTTAAAAGAAGTTATTACATGTTCTTAACTATTAAAGCTTACATTTTATTGCTGGCAATGGCCAACGGTTATAAAGCAATTCTGTCATACATTATGAATATGGAATCACTCGGTATCGTCCTACAAATTGAGTTTAATAGTGTTCTCATCATTATATCAATTAAGTTGCAAATCGTAACATTGTACTCGTCCATTATTTATTAGAACTTTACCGCGGTTAAACTCGTAATGGCGGTTAATCGGTTAATTTCAAAAGGGTTGTTACGATCTAAGGGATTTTATTAAAGCTTTTAGGTAGAAACACTTATTACTACTAGAGGCTTATACAATTTAATTAGGCTTATAAGACAGACACAAGTGCGTCACTCTTTGTGTGTCCTACGGCCTAAGAATTAATCAAATTGGAGGGGGGGGGGGGGGGGATTGTCCTCCAATAATTCTTTGAAAAGAATTGATTTATACCGGTGTTCCGTGAGACCGTAGTATTGTGAAGAACCATTTCTTTATCACGGTAAATAAATTCAAAGTTTAATTTACTTTTAAACTTTTTATAAATAATGCCTGTAATAAGGATATACACATTAGATAACTATAGATTTCAATTTTCAACGCTTCCAAGTTTCAACGCAGAAGTCTCGCGAGGTACGTGAGAAACAGTCAATTCTCTAGAACTTAAACAATTTGCAGCTGATATCAAAGTATTTAAAACATTCTTTTTGGATTGATGTTGAGCCCTTAATGGTGATAAATAGAGGCAGGCTTAGTGGCACTGGTGAAGCTTCAGGATTAATTGCTGTGCTGCGGCGGAAATCGCAAGCCTTTGTGGGTGCTTAGATTGTGTAGTGTTTGGATATGGAAGATCATACCTACAAGTGTCCACTTAGAAACAGTTTGCATTCGAAATATTTTGGTAAACTTTTCTCGGGAGTAAGAGGCAAAATATTGGACTGGTGACCTTAAAACACTCTTTTTTTTGTATTATTTGTGATATATCTGTACTTATTTGGTAATGGATGATAACGAATCATCATAGAATAATATTTTCTTAAGAGTATTCGTAAGAGTAACATTCAACTTAGTTTTTAGGACGATTTGTTTGAAATGTGTTGTCTCTTTATTTTCTTATTTCATGAATCATTTCGTGTTCATCAAAAAAAGTGTTCATTAAAAAAAAATGGTAACCTTACTGTGCAGTTAATAAATTACTCAGCTTTTACTATATTAAAATAAATAAAAAATCATTAAATAAATATTTAACATGTCAATTGAAACTTACCAAATATATGGTATAAAATTAGTATGACTCTGCACCACTTATTTCAACTTGATCATTTCAAAGACTATCCAAAACTCTTTAAATCCTCGATTCCACAAACGCCTGTCCTTTCATTGTCTCAGGTGATTTGTGGCAACACTTGATCCAGAAGTGAGAGAAACAAAAATACACGTTTCTTCCACGAAAGACAGAGACAGCACCGCCAAATAACCGTAACAGTTAATTATAATGGACCACTCTAGCTTGTTTGGAGTATTTTTTCGATTTATTTTGCGGTAGAAATTGAAATACCGTAAATACCTGTTCACGCCGAATTTATAATTGACATCTGAGTTAAGGAAAGGTTTGTTTTGACTTCTTTAAATAAATTAAGAGAGTCGGCGGAATTTTCAGTCACGTAGACAATTTTTTATGTTTTTTTAAGTCTGGCTAATAAGCAGCCAGCCGGCAGTCACTACTGTTAACGTCTTCAGTATAGAGCAACCCTTTCACAGTATAAAATAAGTAGTGATATAGCAGTTTAAGGAGAGATTCGTTACACGTGCAGTTTTAAATTGTAGTGGCATACTGCTCCAATCTTTTCTTTTTTTCTTTTTAGCAGCTGTTCCAATCTTCCATATTTATTAGATTTGCAAAGAAATATATTCTTGGCCAAATGTATCCGTTTAATACGCCTCTGTTAACGGAAAAAAAGTAATAATCTACATAGAAATTTACTAATTCACATAGAAATATTGACTTTCATAGGGCAGTGGGCAAACTAGTAGACGGATCACCTGATGGTAAGTAAAGTATAGAGTAAAAAAAGTAAAGAGTCGGAAGTACGTACTTCATCATAAGCCTGCAATGGTCCACTGCTGGACATAGGCCTCTCTTTAGAAAGGTGTTTTTGGCCTACCATACCACGCTGGCTAGACGGGTTGGGATAGAGTTTGTGTTAAGTTTTTCTACTCTCTGCAGTGCTGTTGTCCACTCTATATTCTTAATCCGTCACCACACGTACAATCCGTCACTACACAGACAGTGCGTCCGTACAACATATCGCACCTTTATTCATAAACTGAATTAACTTAGAATTTCAATATTGTGGGAAATCGCATTTAAAGTTTGACATTCATGTACCCGCGAGTTCGTCAAAAAGAGAACGACGATCTCTTATCTTTGCCATTTTTATGGTATCGAGTCGGCTGTTAGATTGTTCGTGTTCTACTGATGAAGTTGATTGGGTATTTGTTGAAAACTCGAAAAACGTAAATTTTGAATTAATTCAGTTTATTATTAAAGGTGCGATATATACTACAGTAAGTACGTCCTTGCAACCCTCAATTCCTTTCTCAGTACCTGTTCACTCATTCATGTACAGAGCTAACTAAATTCTACTTGAGCAATTATCCTGTGTCACTGGAAGGTTGCCGACGCTTAAAGCACTGGTTATTATTTTTCAAGCATCAACCGATTCATTGATTTGCTTTCTAAATTTATGTGAAATAATTTAGCTCATACACATTTGTTGTAAAAAATTTGAGACAGTTGAAAATAATAAATAAAAATTTGATAATTGAAAATAATAAAGTAAAAGTTTACCGGAGCCCGAGCCGGCGAATTGAGGCATTTGTCATCAAACTGCTTAAATATGGTACTTGCCTATTTAAGAAAAATACTACCTATTTTATACCTATTAACTACCTATTTTAGAAAGGAAACTGGAGGGTAGAGGTAAGGAGAACCGTCTGATATAGGAAAAAAGTTAAAAAAAGTGTCCAGCTGTATACTGAAAATATAGGTCGCTGGCGTACGAAAAACTACGAGATGAACATAGCTGTTGTGGACGGAATGAAATGTGCAGAGAATTACTTATGGCGCTTTATATTTTATCTTAGGCTACCACTGATGATAATAAACCGCACGCATTTCTTTTTTAAATGAAGTATCTACTCACAGTACATCGTCACCTTTCGAGGCAAATCACGTCGCTCGAAAGATTAACCCGAAGTAAAATTCACCCTACATATGTAAATATTAATAAGTGCAAACAACGATTGCCTTTTTGTAGTCCATTTACTTGAATAATATTCTGCTGTGGAGTAGATTGTAGTTGCAAATGTCAAGTGCAGCGAAAAATGTTCTTTTTTACATTGTTTATGTTCGTACACCTCGGGAATAACAAATAAACAAACACACTTAACATTCTCATTCCGTTTAGATTATCACAACGCCTTGCAGTCTAAACTCACTGTATTAATATAGTTTATAGAAATGGTTGCGTAAATAAATTTATTTTTTTCGTGGTGTATTTGATAGGATATCGATCAATGTTGAGCGTGCCTTAAAAAAAAGTTAAATTAAAAAAAAAACAACAACGGACAAATTCTTTTGCTGTGTACTCGTAACTATGTATATCAAATGTAACTAACGAATACTAAAAATCTTTCAATCTCACTTTTAATTCATTTGCATTATCTACTAATAGTAGTTAATACTATAAATATATGTATAAACATACATATACGAGTATTTATAGTATTTTTCTTTATACGAATACACTACAGGTGTCAGTTTTATGCAAAATAATCTGGTCACGTCATGATTTTATTACAAACCTCGAAATGTCAATCGAAATGTCAAATTTCACAATAATTTTTATCATCAAATATCTGGCGGACGAATATCACACTAATTCCTCGTTAGTCTACGATGTCATATGACTATTGCAACCCCGTCAATTTGACTGAGAACCCACTATCCCTTGTACCAAGAAGCCCACACAAGACCCAAATGACCCATCTGAATGCCAATATGATTCTCGTCTCTTAATTCGATCTCGCAACTGTCATAAAAGTTATTGTCGTAGTAAAATAGTAAAGTATTACTAAGACTAGCAGATTACTGATTCAATTATTAACCGATTCGTGAACAATACGATAAAATTATAATCACATTACAGTCAACGTTGGATGTTTAATACTTTACTATGAAAATACCTTTTATGAAACTTGTGAGATCGAGAGTTGATTGGCACTGAATTCTAACCAAATTTTAATTACGAAAATTGACATTCAGGTGATAGACTACCCCATAATCATCACATATCTATGAAATTGTCATCTAAAAGAATAATTTTGTAATAAATACAATCTTTTTTTTTTTTTTTTATGGTATAGCAACAAATGACATAGGAGCAGACAGGTTAACTGATGGTAAGTGACTACCGCCGCCCATGGGAACCTCCAAATCACCTCTCCAATCATAGGACAGAGGACCTGTGGTTCCGGGAGGCCATGACCCGCGTCTGCGATGCGGCGATGCCTAGGGCTCAGCCCAATACTGCAAGGCGCCAGGTCTACTGGTGGTCGCCGGAGATCGCACGGCTGCGTCAAGCCTGCGTGACCGCGCGCCGCCAGTGGTCCAGGTTCCGCAGGAGGCGTCGCCGCCCCGAAGATGCGGCAGCGAGAGAGGCGGAGCTGTCAGCGGGTTACAGGGTTGCCAAGAGGACCCTTCAGGCAGCGATAAAGCGGGCCAAGAGCGAGGCCCGCCGCGAGATGCTGGAGACACTGGAGCGGGATCCGTGGGGACGCCCCTACCGTATGGTTAGGGGCAAGATGCGCCCATGGGCCCCGCCGCTCACACGGTGTCTTCAGCCAGAGCTGCTTGAGAGGGTCGTTGGCTCCCTGTTCCCAACGCGAGTGGTGGAGCATACTCCGCCACAGATGGCTCCGCCTCCGGCGCTTGAGGCGCCTAACGTGGATGACGACGACGTGCCTGAGGTCACTGGGGTGGAACTAAGGGCGGCGGTGTTACGGCTTAAAGCCAAAAACACCGCCCCGGGACCCGATGGCATTCCTGGCCGAGCGTGGGTCCTGGCCTTAGTCGACGAGGCTCTCGAGCCCCGACTGCGAGGGTTCTTCAGCGCATGCCTCGAGCGGGGCCAGTTTCCAAAATTGTGGAGGACGGGGAAACTGGTCCTCATCCGAAAGGAGGGGCGCCCGGCGGACTCACCGTCCGCCTACCGGCCCATAGTGTTGCTTGACGAGGTGTGCAAGCTCTTTGAAAGAGTGATTGCAAGGCGCCTCGTCAAGCATCTCGTGATGGTTGGGCCGGATCTGGCGGACAACCAGTACGGTTTCCGTCAGGGGCGCTCCACCGTGGATGCGATCATGCGCGTGAAGGCTCTGGCGGAGGAAGCAGTCTCCCGGGGTGAAGTGGTGTTGGCGGTGTCCTTGGACATCGCCAACGCGTTCAACACTATGCCCTGGAGCTGCATCAGGGAGGCGCTCGTGTATCACGAAGTGCCTCTCTACCTCCGCCGCATAGTCGGGGCATATTTGTCGGAGAGAGCCGTCGTCTACCCCAGTAGGACCGGTCTCGGTAGGCGTGAAATGTCGTGCGGTGTTCCGCAGGGGTCGGTGTTAGGGCCACTCTTGTGGAACATCGGCTACGACTGGGTGCTTCGTGGTGCCTTCTTGGATGGTGTCGCCGTCGTGTGCTACGCGGACGACACACTCGTGACGGCGCGCGGCAAGACGCACCACGAGGCAACCCTGAGGGCCACGGCCGGGGTTGCCCAAGTCGTTGAGCGTATCCGGCGGCTGGGTCTCGAGGTGGCTCTGCACAAGTCCGAGGCCCTGTTCTTCCACGGGCTTCGGAGGAAGCCGCCTGAGGGATCTAGCCTCACGGTAGGAGGCACTCGCATCGGCATCGAGCCCTCGATCAGGTATCTGGGGCTCGTACTCGATGGCCGATGGGACTTCGGATATCATTTCCGAGGTCTGGTCCCCAAGTTGGTTGGGGCAGCGCGTGCGTTGGCGCGGCTGCTGCCCAACATGAAGGGACCCGATGACTCCTGCCGGAGACTCTACTCGGGGGTTGTGCGGTCCATGGCCCTTTACGGGTGCCCAGTATGGGCGGGGGCCCTGAAGGCCAGCAACGTCGCGATACTGCGGCGACCGCAGCGAATGCTGGCCATCAGGATCATAAGGGGGTACCGCACGATCTCCTTCGAGGCGGCGAGTCTCCTGGCCGGAACTCCACCGTGGGACCTGGAGGCGAGAGCCCTTGCAGCACTGTATCAGTGGCGCAAGGAGGCGCAGGAGTTGGGTCGATACCCCGAGATTCGAGAAATCGATGACCGGAAATCCCAACTCCGCCAGGTCATCATAGGGGAGTGGAGGGAACGACTCGGGCAACCGAGCGCCGGGCACGCCGTCATTGCGGCGGTAAGACCCGTTATGGAGGATTGGCTCGAGAGGCGTCACGGGACCCTCTCATACCGATTGACGCAGGTGATCACTGGGAAGGGGATGTTTCGGAGATCACCTGTGTCTGATCCGCAAGGAGCCAACGCCTGAGTGCCACCACTGCGATGGCCAGACCGTGGACACGGCTCTCCACACGCTGGCAGAGTGCCCGGCGTGGGTTGAGCAGAGGCGAGACCTCGTGGCGGCCATCGGAGTGGGAGTTCTCTCGCTCGATAGCCTGATTGCGGCTATCGTGCGGAGCGAGAGTGCGTGGAACTCTGCCGTCTCCTTCTGCGAGCAAGTTATGCTCGCGAAGGAGACGGCGGAGCGGGACCGGGAGAGGTTTAGAACTCTCCCGGCCCGCCAGGCCCGGGCACGGGCCAGGCAGCGCAGGCGACTCAGGCGCCGGAGGTCGCAGAACGACCTTCGTCCTCCATAAGCGCAGGCCTGGGGGTGACAGGTGAGGCCATCTGTCACCCTAGCAGAAGCAGGCCGGGGTGGCGGCGAGCGCGTTGCGAAGCGCGCTCGCTTCCAGGGAGCACAGGGAACATGGGGTTCCCACACGGGGCGGGGGTCGTCTACTCGTCTGTAGATGACCCGAGGTATGTCGGGGCACCAGGGCCTTCCTTTCTAGGGTATACCTGGTTCCCCGGCTATTAGTACCCGGCGAAGGCGTGCGGTTTTAGTCGGTTCGAGTCCGACATGCCACCGACAGGTGGTATCCGAGGGGATTTCCGCACGGAAAAAAAAAAAAAAAAAAAAAAAAAAAAAAAAAAAAAAAAAAAAAAAAAGGACAGAGGACCTTCTTCAAACTACTCAACGTCGGATCTAGGATCGTCGGAGGTAAACCGGGGCACCCGCCCCGGGCGAAAGTTATATGATTAAAAAAAAAACTTGCTCCACAAAGCGCTCAGCAGACGGAAGCCTGGTTGGTTCACCGTCGACTTGTAAGAAAAAGGCGCCACACAGGCCCACACTACTAGTGAGCTAATATATTTGTAAATTTTAAGTAATTTATCTCAAACGCTGGAGTAAGGGGCGCCACTATCGAGTTAGTAGATCAAATAGTAGATCCGGGGCTGAAACTACTCTATTTTTAGTCTCGTCTTTCTGGCGAGACTAGCGGGATCCTTTATCTTAAGGCCCTTATCCTATTCGTTTTTCTTACACCGATTGTATAACTTCCCTTCTCAGTTCTAAAAACGATTGCATTTCCAAGGTGGGTAGACGTCAGGGTGGCTGCTGGTTATTTAAAGGAACCAGTCAAAACCTTTTTCAACATTACACATTACGTCGAAATAAAATCGAGAAAAGACAAAAAAATTATAATATGGTCTTCATTATGATGGAAAATCTTTCCATGTCATGAAGAATTTTTACGTAGGAATCTTGTACATTACCATACCAAAAGATTTCTGTGTTTAGTAAAATAAAACTTTGATAACACAAATTCTAAATAAAACTCCCATAAAAACATGTCGTGTTATAAACTAAATCGCAAATGTGTTAGCAGTGGGACCGCGGCCGCCGCGCCTCTATACGTGCGGTATACTATCTGCGATCGGCACGTGACTCCGTTCTTTGCAGGTGTCATAAAATGTTGCCAGTGAAATTTAAACATCACTGGTTTATGTTAAGGTGTGTTAGCTCTGCATTCCACAAGGCACGCTCACGCATTTATTGGCTTTTTGTATCTACGTTCTAGCGCCATCTAGAGTTTCTGTTGACTGATATGATTAAATTTTATGTTCGAAAAATGTTTTATGTTCTCCTCTTCTTAAACTTCATTAAAATTACAAGTTCGTTTGTTCTTTAAGTGCTTTTGAGGGTAAGGGTCCAGTTACCTCACTTACTCAGTGAAAAGAGCAACAAATTAAAAAGAGCCTTAACAGCAAGATAAGGACCTCTTATAAAAGCGGTTCAGTCGTAATATTTCTGGTAGTGGAAGCGTGCGTGTTTCTGCAGGGCAATGGTAAGTTAGATAGAGATGTAGCTTTAACATGTATTGTCTATCGCCTATATTACAGCCTGTAGTACTCCGAGAAAAGGAATCGTTTGGTTTCTTCTTTTGGTATGGTAATGTGGCAGATTCCTGCGTAAAACTCTTCATGGAAATATTTTCTATCATAATGAAGACCATATCATCTTTTTTTAATTTAATTAATTCAGGAGACTGAATTGATTAAATTAGGAGAGTTTGATTTGAATCTCTGAATGTACATTTTTATATAAATATTCTATAGTGTGGATTGAATTAAGGTAACATCATTAAAAGATACTGTGACTTTTTTTCGTTGCGCACTTTTTTCGCTTGTTGCGTTGCGAGTGGGACTTTATCTATAAATGAATTTCAAATATATTTTTAATGATAGAAAGGGGCTGACGATCTGAGTAGTCTCCTTATGGTAAGTGACTACGGTCACCCATGGTCATGAAGGCAACTTATGAATCACAAGTGGGTTTTTCTGAGAAACTGATCCCGGAACAGCGCAGGCGACAGTTTATTCTACAAATCTCTTGTGCGAAGTAAAAAGTTTTTGAAAAGCGCCAAATGTTGGGCAAGGAAGTTTTGTCTCGTTGAACGACGGCGGTAAGACGCCACTAATATGAGTCCAAACGATTCCTTTCCTCGAAGTACTACAGGCTGTAATATAGGCAATAGACAATACATATTGAAGCTACATCTCTATCTAACTTACCATTGCTATGCAAGCTTCCACTACCAGAAACATTACGGCTAAACCGCTTTTATAAGAGGCGTTTATCCTGCTGTTAAGGTGTTTTTGATTTTGTTGCTCTTTTCACTGAGTGAGTAAGGTTACTGGACACCCACCCCCCCCCCCCAAAAGCACTTAAAGAACAAAACAACTTGTAACTTTAGAGTTGCAATTGTTCACTTACAATCAGGTGAACCGTTCGCTCGTTTGGCTGCTATAGCATAAAAACACTACCATCATCCGCCAAGCATGAATGGGTATCGCCAAAACCAGTGTGTAATCTATATCGTTAATCTATCTGCTGAGGTCCTTACTGTTATCATAAGTACATCGGTGAGGCGTTTTGCGTTGCACCTCATTCAACCGAAACTAGTCGAGCATACAGAATACGTAGTGGGCGAATAATCTGATAGTAAGGCAATTACGTACGTGACACCTTTGGGACTGCGGTGCTCAAAGCATTAGGAATTTTTTTTGTTGCCTCGGAAAGATTTAAAATATTCTCCATGAAATATGGTGTCTATTGCAATTTTTTTTAGTTGGTAATTCTACTCAGAATTACTTTGTAATGTCTCTGTTATTTGTTTGAGTTTGTATCCATGTGCTACATGGATACAAACTCAAACAATCACAAAATCTTAAGATGTTAGACTAGTTATTACAGAATATGATCGTGTTTCTCTTGATTATATTTAAGAAAGGCTTTTATTTTTTTTGTATGTTAAACTGGTATTGAACCTATATATACTTAGTAAAATGAATGTACTTCAGAATGAAAGAATATGAATATCTACTCCAATTATTCTAAACTAAAAAAAGTTTTGTCGAAGTTTTCAAATTTTCATTTTGAGTAACATAAGAAATGGAACAGCAAAACTAAACATGAAAGTTTTTAGACGAATAACGAAGCATAATTATACTTCATTACAATCATAAGAATACCATGAAATAAATCATTATTTCATAATTATTAATTATATATTTTATTATACATTATTTATAATATTATTAATTCATAATTCATAGCTTAGTAGATAAACCTAAAACAGAGTTTATCATCTCAAAAACTTTGGGAAAGTCAGTCCATAAAGATCACATCTAGCGTCGCAGCATAGTGTTGGGAGAACCACCAATTACTCCGCCGTGATACGTACCTTGTTATACAGTAATTGTGTAAAATAACTTTACGGCGACACTTAAGATGGTAGATTCCATTTTTCATAGTCGTGTGTAGTATTATTACAATGTGGCTTTGGTTTCGCCATTGTAATAACTTTTGTTTTAAAGTAAAAGTGTAAGTTGACATATCTCACACACGGTCGTCTGATCCCAAACTAGGCAGAGCCTGTGATATGGTAACCAGACTGCTAGTAAACTGCTGCACGGATGGCGTAGTGGTTTAAGCGGTCGCCACGCCGCTTCCTACTGCGCCGAGTGTTATGGGTTCAAACCCCACATGGGACGACACTTTTTGTGATCCACAAATTGTTGTGGGTCTGGGTGTTCTTTGTGTTCGTTTCATGTATGTTTGTAAAGTCCCCCGCGACACAGGAATGTATTCCTAATGCGGGAGTTATCTTTTTTTTTTTTTTAAATTATACTTATATAGTTCTAAATAGATACCTACATATTATAGATAAACTACACCCGACATATTACAAATGACGGTGCTCATCACAATATTATTTGTCTTGGGTGGGAATCGAACCTATCTGTATTCAGGATCACTATCCTCTAGAACTAGACTGACATACTAGTCTACAAGAAAATTAGATGTCACATAATCTTCAAAGAGAAGACCACTGCTGAACATGTGTGTTCTAAAAATTTTAACAAAGATTTATTTTATGGTAATAGTCGTATCTTCTTACAGATGTAGATTGGTGCACGGACTCAAACCTTCCGTGAACAACCTGTTCAAGCTATGCGACCCTGACCCTGCTCGAACACTTGCTTAAACTCCTCATCCATACAATCAACCCCCCCCCCCCCTATCTATACTTACTTCTTATGTAACTTTTGCTTATATTTTCCATTCAAAATCTTTCTTTTCTCCCTATTACGTAATCTTCTTTGTGTCCGTTGCATATAATAATATGTCTGTAGTCTGTGCGGGAGTTGTCTATTATACAAAAAGAAAAAAAAAGTACTACCTTTAATTCAATATACGATTTAATTGACGGGCCTGTTGGTATAGTGGTTAGTGGCCCTGACTGCTAAGCTGGAGGTCGTGGTTTCGACTCCCACCCAGGACAAATATTTGTGTGATGAGTACGATCGACGACGACGGACGATATTTGACATTTATGTATGTATTTTCAGAAATACATAAGTATGTTATCAGCAGTCTGGTTACCATAGTGCAGTCTCTGCCTAGTTTGGGATCAGACGGCAGCGTATGAGATGTGTGAGCTTATTATTATTATCAGTCATGAACAGGAAACAATCCCAATCTCAAGAACAGTTGAAAGAAAACAATTATATTTTGTCAATAGATTTATCTATATATTTTAATGAATAATTTTTAATTACAACTGTTGCAAAGACAGCCTCCGTCCTTGTCACAAAGCTTATTAGTTTTTTTTGTAGAAAAATGGCAAAAACAATTCTTATTGCAATCAAATCACTTGTTACTTCAACGTGTAAGTAAAAATAACTTGTATAACTAATACCAAATATTTGCTGCTTAATTGTTATGAATTCCATGAAAAATTATATTCATTTTATAATTATAATTATATATTTTGTATTTTTAACTACAATATTTATTAACTATATATTACAAATTTTAACTTAAAGTTAGATTTATCAATCGTTATTTGCGCGTGTCCAATTGTTGCTTTCACAGAAATCGATATTTTAAAATTCTATATCAATCGAAGATAAAAGTTTATAATACCAACATATTTAGCTTTATTTTGCCTTCAATTATAGCACATTTTTGTACATCCAATTGAGAGTTACATACGACTTTATCGACGAAAGCAGTAATCGGACCCTCGCTATCTCACAGCACAATTGACAAAACATATTTTCAAAATATGTCTATTTATTAGTAAACACGTAAATATACCTTACAAATTGTATTTACAAAATAAAGCATTATTATTAATTTATATTTTAATTATCTTCGAAGTGGGTAATGAAATAATATTTCTGAAACGACTATTTGCAGCGGTGACGTCTTTTATAAACTTATTTCAATTGTAAATATTTCTAATAATGTCAGTAATATAAAATAATGATTTTACAATTTTTAGACCCCTAACATTTATTAGACACGAATTTAATAACATTGTTAGCAAAAGAAGAAAGGTTATTTTAAAGTACAGTAATTTTGGTACCAAAATATAGCTATGGTTAGAAAAAGTTAATTTATATACGAGTCTGTTGAATGCTATTTAATGTAATTTTAGGAGTTAATGTAGAGTCATATTCTCTTCTTTGTGTTTTTCATACTTTTGTAAACAAATGATAGAAAAACGAGATTTGTTTATGGCAAGACTATTCAATTCAAAGGCCTTTTGCCCCGTAGATCTCGCTTTAAATATATTAGCATTGTTTTCTAGTGTCATTAAAAAATAGATAACTATTGAATGGTGAAAAAGTTGTTTATCATAGAGTATGTAACATTACGTTAAGACTCCTAGGAGCTAATAGCCAACTGCATAGTACGGTTATCTGTCGATATGTACAATCAAAAGAAGAAAAAGTATGTAATTGGAATTTCAAGCTATTTTTCAGTTTAGCCATAAAATTTTAACGTAAAATATGAGTGTACCGTGAACATTGGCAAAAGCTTTGAGTGTTTAATAAAATAATTATTTGATTATAAAATTCATCAAATCATTAAGGGGCGAATGGGTTTTTCAAACCGTAAAAGGTCAGCGGTGGCTACACCCCCCTCTTTCTGGCACATTCACGGATAAGGAGGAACAAAGTCGTCACAGCTACAACGTACGAGTACTACACGAAAACAGAGTATTAATTAAAAACTATTGCTATTGCAGTGTTGCTATGATTTACTAACGTGATGGTTGCGTGGTCGGAACGACATCGCCATGATCCACTATGTAAGTCATCTCAGGGACTTGAAAACAATTTGTAAATCAGAAAATTATATTTAATTACACACTTAGTTATTGACCTCTTGTGACAAAAAGATGAATATAATTAGTTTGTATATAATTAGTTTGTGTAAGATATAATAATGTCAATAAGACTTTAATAGTATAAAAAAATAAAAATACAATTATGTCCACAAAAGACGTCTCTCTGAGTAGGTTATGTGGCGATGCTGTTCATCCACTACCAACCTGATACCTCGTGAATGATTCTAATGTAAGCTTAACTATTTACAATCAGTATACGAATATCGACCCGAATAGAACTCGAAAGAAAAACAAAATAGGAACGATATAAAACGTCGCCCGAGGCGAAGGGGCGGGGGCGCCACCAGTTAAATACACGGTATGTACATCGTGGGGGGAGTCAGTCCTGGGTTTCGACGTCTAGCCCGTTCACCATACGCTCGATGCTCTTGAGGTCCGAGGCTGGCGGAGTGGCGGGGGTCGTGGAGCTGGGCTCCGGCGGAGGGTCCGCCGACGCAGCGCGCGTCGGTGGCGACCCAGCGCGCGCTCGCGCCGGTGACGAGCTCAGCGACCGCGCCCGCGGCGCTACCTGCTCGAACGCCGAGCCCAGCCCGGGCAGCGCGTACGGAGCGAACCGGTGCGTCTTGCCGAGCGACGCGTGTATTCCGGGGGTAGGAGGTGGCGGTGGCAAGGAATACTGTTGCAGTAACGGATGCAAGTTGAACAGCAGACCCGGCGGCATCTGATGTGGTGGGAAGAACGGCGGCGGGTACAGACTCGGTGGATATAAATACGGGAGGAGAGGAGGTTGCACCGGTGGCCCGAGAGAGACGTCCGGCGCCGGGGAAGGGCGCGACGGGCCAGGAGGTGGGGAGGGTGCTCTCGCTCCGCCTGAGCATGAGGAGTCCGATCCGGCTTCTATGCACTCTTCGGCTCCTGAGTCTCCACCGGCACCGCTTGAGCTAAACCACGCTGAAAAAAAAAATTGTTAGCAACTCGTTTACATTCAAATATAGTTTAATGTAGAAGCGCTCTACAACTTTTAATTCAGTTGGAATTTCGTTATATACGCTGCACTGTACCTGTATACATAGGTGTATTGTGTGCAAATATTATTCAAATATTATTGTTTAGTTTATAATTCGTACTCATAATATTCTCTTTTGAAATTAATTCATAGTCTTTGTAAACTGTAACTTATCGTGTGTAGAACATAGGTAATATCTACACAAATAGCCCGGTTACTGTAAAAACTTGGAATTTTAAAATATTTAGAAATTATCCTACACAATCATCATCATCATAGTCCTCTCCAATGGCACGTCAATCCTCAGCTTCTCGCATCCAGCTCCTGCCAGACATCTTGCGTTAATCGTCACTACACATGGCTTGTGGGCGTCCTACAGTACGTTTATCCCACACAATACAAAATGTAAGTAAAAATGGAAAAGAAAGAAATTATCAAAATCTTCAACAGTTTAGGAAACTACTAACCTGACATATTCTAACAATAAAACAATACAATACAAAATACTTTTCTTGTATACTTACAGGTGGTATTATGTTGCGTCGTAGACGAGGGAGGGGGTGGACTGGATGGTCCGCCGACGTCAAGGGGCCGCTCGTCATCATCGTCCCGTGTATCCGACCGCGCAGTCAGCAGCGCCTGCCTGCGGTACACCGACAGACTACTCGTGTTATCATCTTATCAGCACAACAATTACACTGCTACATGACTGCTAGTGTCTTGACCATCATCATTCATAATCGTGGTAATACTTTACATATATAAATATATCAAGCAAAAATACTAAATCACGTGCTGTCGATAGAATTGTTACAACATATTTTAAGCTGCATTGAGTACAAATTAACTAATATTATTAGGTACAGAAAGCTCATTCTATGAGGAAATTTAAGTAAATACAGACTCATTTGCAGTGTTGGTCTAGTGGTTAGTGACCCTGACTGCTAAACCGAAGGTCGTGAGTTTGATTCCCACCCAGGACAAATATTGTGTGATGAGCACGGTCATTATTTCTGTGTCTGGGTGTAATTTATCTATAATACGTATGTTTTTAAAAATATAGAAGTATGTTTATCAGCAGTCTGGTTACCATAGTACAGGCTCCGCCTAGTAGACGGCCGTGTGTGAGATGTGTGAGATATATTATTATTATTATATTTGTGCAATAAAGTGTATATAAGTATGCCCCGGCTATGTATACAAAATTAAGTTGGTTTAGTTTGCCGTTTACAAATGGAAATGCCGTATTGGTATACGAAGGTCTCTCTCTCGCCCCAATTCGAAAGAAAATCTAGTATATATAGTAGTAGTAGTAGTAAATATTTTTTTTATTGATCTGATATTGTACTGGTTCATCATCAAGTACACGCAGGTGGGTTGCCACCTCTAAATTAAGGTTTAAGCGGTCACCTCGCCGTATCCTTACGCTGAGTATTGTGGTTTAAAAAATTGTTGTTCTGAGTCTTTGTGTACGTTTCGTGTATGTCCGTAAAGTCCTCCGAGACACAGGATATATTCCTAGTGTCTTTCTTATTTTATTTTTTTTAAAAGGAATACTGATATACGATATAGTACGAATTGCATATAATTTAATTAGTAAAATTTAAACGTTCATGGCATTCCAATTGAACGTTTTATACAGAGCAAAGTTCAAGAAAAAATAGTTTTAAAATGACAATGGTGGGGTGTGAATCGTCTGGCATTTGAGGTAATGGCGCGACTCGACCCTCGTTCGCCGCTAAAGGTTAATCATCTTCTAATGATGGTGAAATTTGAGACACTATTGGCCCCATGGTGTTTTATCTAATAGGTTTTAAAGGTGATCGAATTTTCCATAAGTAATATTCTCTCTTTTTTAACACGGTAAAAGAATAGTTATACAAGGTGTTTGGAGAAGGCTTTTTTTTTTTAATTTTAATGCCGTGACCTACGAACACACCGAGTTATGACACTCGGGAAGTCCCAGAAAAAAATTAAACTGACTGGAGGAGTTGGAAATATAATAAATCCAGGAATTAAGGGGTGGAACTCTTATTTGCATTTTTCTTCATTAATCCAAAAAAACCTGATAAGTAACTATTCTGTATCCACATGCTACAACGACAATTACCGTAACAACAATTTACCGAAATATATCAAGAATTGTGTTTGATGATAATTCCTTTAATATGTTGAAGTTGAATGTAATTTTAAAACTCGTCTTATACAAATGGCTGTCTTTAAGTCCAAAATAAATGTAAACGTTTTACTCCAACTGATGTCAAGCACAGGCGACACATCAATTCTCTGCAGTAAAACGAGTAGGTACAATATTTAAACCACAACAAAAAAGATAAAAAGCGTCAACCCGAACGTTTAACTCACCCTAAAATGTACAAAAAGGAGAGCAATTATTTGCCTTCTGTCGCCCAGAACAAATAACTCTTTATCATCGCATTGTTTTACTGATCCCTAAATATGGCCGACCCGTCTTTAAGCAGAGGGTTCCGCACTGAATTCATTTTATTAACTCGTCTCATTGTCAACTGATAGAATTTAATTTGTGCCACCCGTTAGGTTTCAGGGGTGCCGAAAAATATTTATTTGGTTAAAATTTTGAATCTAGTAATTGAACATCTAGTAATTTGTTTTGTAAACTAATGATGGATGGTACAGTAAAGTCTACAAAACTAGTAGCATGTAATATATACGGCTCTCTCGATAGAAAGTGATTGCCGTGCAATTTAAAACAGTATGCTTACTAGGGTACTTAAAATGAGACATAACAACACACCAGAAGGCCACTTCGCGTAATAACAGTTTGATCTTAATTTAGTTCGGATCAAATTTTGATCTCAAAACTGTTATTTTCGTAGTAAAGTATTGAACATCCAACGTTGACTGTAATTTGATTATATCGTATTGTAACCGAAAATTAAATCGGTAATCTGCTAGTCTTAAAAATACTTTACCATTTTACTACGAAAATACATTTTATGACAGTTGTGAGATCGAAACTTGATTGGAACTGAATTGAGACCAAACTTTTATTACAAGAATTGGGGCTTAGATTGCAAACCGTTGTTAAGCATTTCTACTTTCTGACTGACCCGTTGGTCCAGTGGTTAGAGATCCAACTACCGAGCTAGAGGTTTTGAGTTTGAGTCCCAGTCAAGACAAATGACTGTATAATTAGGAAGTTTGTTTGTTATAATAAAATATGAATGAATAGAAAAGAATTTGAATTAAATTTCAATTTTCAACGATCTGGATACCATAGGATGAAATCAGACGGCCGTGACTAAGATGTGTCAAGTTATAAAAAAGTAAATAAGCATCGTTAATTCATAAGAAAAATATTTACGACTTTAAAATAAAAAATATATTTTAAAATGCAAAAATAAAAGAAGAAAAGACTGAAATTAAATTAACATATTTCATGATATGCCAGCCCTGAGTTAAACTGTTCGCATTAGGGCGCTCACGTTACATTGTAAACTCGCTGCAGGGGTGGCCTGCCTTGTAATTTCGCCAAATTTTTATCCCTTAAAACGATGCGGTTAGTTTGGGGTCACGAGGGGACATGAGATATTCTATTGCTATTCTTGCGACGGCGGTATATTAAGTAGGTGTCTTGATTGTTGTCGGCTTTAAGTTGACGTCTTTATTTGACTGTTTTATTTTTTATCACTACGGCTAACTAGCGAACAGCCAACGTCTTTTTTTTATGTTTTTTTTAATGTCGTTGAATGCAAAACCTCCTTTCCAAGGAGAGGCCTATGTCCAACAATGGACTATTAAAGGCTGTTGATGATGATGATGATTGATGGCAAATGAACAGACAAACAACCTGATAGTAAGTGACTGCCACGATTTGTCCATTCAAAGGTTGCATGTAAGAGATTGCTTTTAGCGATAAGGCGGCCATTGTAAATATCCGTCTGTAATATTTATCTAACATATTGTAATTGGTGCACAATTTTTTTTGAAAAGACAACTTTCGCGGTAGGAATATATCCTGTGTCGTGAGGGAGTTTACAAACATACATGAAACGGACACAAATAACACCCAGACTCGACAGACGACAATTTGTGTGTATTCTATTCTATTCTACCACCGCACATAGTCACAAATGCTTTGCTAACTCACTCACTCAGTGACAATCAATAAAATAATGTATTAACACCGGTTTTCTGTGACGCGGTGGTGATCTCTTGCTGAATGGATTGCACGATCGTGAACCGGTGCTGCAGACTTTCTGCTGGACTTGCAGCATTAAAACATGTGTGCCATGTTAGGTATTGCGTCTCATTGTGTGTTTATTATTTAGTTTACTTACATAGCTTTAAGTCAAATTGTTACTCCATATAACTACTCGATATGATCCTTAATAACTAAATAAACAGTATCACTCCAATCGAGCCGACCCATACGTCCCGAGCATGGCTTTTTCACGGTGGTCTTTTATCATCATCATCCTTTAATAGTCCACTGCTGGACATAAGCCTCTCCTTAGAAAGGAGGTTTTGGCCTACTATACCACGCAGACTATAGGGTTTGTGTCAAGTTTTCCTTCTCTCTGCGGTGATGGTCTTTATACATTCGAATTCAGAAGTTAGTTATAGGTTACAATTTTTAATTTTGATATAGCAGAGCAATGGATATCTGGTGTAAACCTAATATCGTTTTAGACTTTTCCTTTTTCTACCCCCTAATAACGTGGAGGCACACAATGGGTTACAACGCATTTGTATCTTTTGAGTGGCAATTGTCCATGGGCGGCAGTAGTAGCACTTGCCATCAGGTGTCCCGTCTGCTCGTTTCCGTATTACAAAAAAATAAATAAAGAAAAAAAATAAAAAAAAAAAATATTCAATCCTTTTCCTAACATATGTTTATGTTTATTTATGTTTTTAAAAACAACTCCCGCATTAGGAATATATCCTGTGTCGCGGGGGACTTTACAAACATACATGAAACGGACACAAAGAACACCCAGACTCAGAACAACAATTTGTGGATCACACAAAGTGTCGTCCCATGTGGGGTTTGAGCCCACAACACTCGGCGTAGTAGGAACCTATAACAACACAGCATCCACTCTACACGTTTTGAATTGACCTTAAAACAGACCGCATCATAATTAGTACCCAGATACATAAAAGGGCATTCTCACACTACGGTGCGTAGTATCAAAGGACAACCTTATAAAGGTATAGATACACTGGAGGTATGGTAAGAACGGTCGTTTGTACTTACTGGGAAATATCAGGGTTGCCAACGTTTTTTAAATGTTTAATTAGCATATTAATTAATTGGTATTCCAAGGTTTACAAAAAGGTTTTTATTTTTTGTCATAAAATGAATTACATTCTTTAACAAATAATCTACTTCTTTCTTCTTCTGCTTTCCACTGGCTGTTATATTGTCATGACTACTGCTATTATATTATTACAAATTTACTTGAAACAGATTTTTAATGATTTTTAACTTGGTTAATAGCAATTCACTTTATGCTTTGTACGAAGAAGAATTACATTCCCAAATAAATTGTGGAAAAGCGTAAGAAGAAGAGAACAAATGAACTTCTATCGTGTTATAGATATTGCTGGTGTTTAGCTGTTTATCGTAATGATCGAGACTCCTCCATAACAAAACAATGCCGTTTTCTTAGTCTTCCTCGCATTTAAATGGGAGAGAGTACGTTAAAACTTATTTTTAAAAATTTGAACCAGAATAATAAATGTTTTTTTCACTATTTTTACTCCCTATGTCTTTCGAATTGCGTAATGTTTTAATTTTGATTATTAGTTATCGAATATATATATTTATACTTATGTTTTCGTTAGTATTTACTTTTTGTATTATTTATAAATCATTGTTTAAAGCCGCAATGTACAATGTTAACAATAGTTATGTTTGTTAAGCTGTGCAAGGAGAGCATTTTCATTTAAGATAAATTACAAAAGAAAGATTTGAAATCAGCTACTTGGCAATTATCAAAACCAAACCCGATTTGCATATATAAAATAGTTCAAAAGCAAAGAAACGAATACCTATACTTTACGTTAATTTCCTTTCATTTGTAAAACCCCTTCTTTGACAGAAACCCCCTACTCATATCCCTCTATTTAACCTATAACTACGACAAACTTTTCATTTAGAATCAATAAAATATTCATTCATGTTTCACGACAGCCCTACAACGAGACGTGAGGTATGCGCGGCATGTGTTCGCACCGTCGGCTTTTCCGAGCGCGGCGTTTGTCAAAACGCTCACGTTTCCGCCACTTCCGCCCGCCATTTTGTGAAGATTCGTCCGCAGCGTCCGGTGCCCGTTGCCGTCCGGTCCGGACGGACTGTCCGACAATGTGTAAGCATTTAAGATAGCTTCCGTTGTCGGATCGTCATCGATTCAACTGTGGTTTTCAGTGGGAATTATTAGTTAGCTTGTGTGTGCAGTTTTAGTTTAGTATTGGCAAAAACAAAAGCTGTTTCATTTAGAACACCAATTTACGTTAAAATGGAGGTAGGTATGTACAATTTTTACGCTATTAATCAATAAAAACATTTCAATAGATAACTGTGTAGGCAAAGAATGCTTATCTAATAGGAAGCGGCTACCATAGCCTAAAATTATATAATTATAGCCTAAAGCCTATTATTAAGTATTGTCAATTGCACGATGTCACAGTATTTCCTTTCTGCCGTAAGTTGTGCATATAGTTATAATGATGGCATAATCTTAATGCCTCTCTACTTAAACAAAAATCAATTGCCGAATGTAAGTAAACGCATCACTAGGTATAGATTTCCGCACAAAAAAAAGGGTATAGATCTGCTGTGCCTATTTGGCTAATTTAGAATTGTTGTTTGTACTAGATAGGTTAAGCATTGTATGAAAGAGGATCTTGGGAAAATTGTACGAAACAGAGAAAAGTTCGTGTAAAAAATCTATGTGTGAAGTGAGTGAGTGATATAAAAAACAATAAGCAGATATTTAAATAAAACCAGGTATTTTTTTAGTTTCTCACGTTGTATTAATTTGGTGTTTTTTTATAAAAAATTACAATTATATTTTTCAGTCAGTCAGTTTTCTCAGTCTCAAGTTTTCAGTCGGATTATTACGTAAAATCATTACAATAAAATGCAAAAATCAAAATCGTAAACAAGTCATATCATATCGCCACTAGTTTGTATTCCGATACAAATACTTATGAAATAAAAACTTAAAATTTCAATTGCACAAACAAGATGGCGCATTTCTGGAACTAATTCGCTTAACGATGCACCGAACAGATTCGTATCAACAACTAATTGAGTTCTTGTTCGAATTTCAAATAACTTAGCGGAACAACCAACCCACAGTAGGCGGCAAATTATACAGCGAAAAAAAAACGTAAAGCTGATTTTATCGCGGAAATCCAATTTTCTCCCTTGCACGCCAAAGACGATAGAAAAAAGCGGCAAGAATGACTCCACCATTTTAGCCGTTACCCACCATGTTTAAACTCCGAACACGAATAAGGAGGCGCCCGATTGGTTTAATTTGAATTTGGAACGGCTCCGGGACTACTACCGTCCTAATTAATTCTGAAGATCCACAGATACCT
Source organism: Arctia plantaginis (assembly GCA_902825455.1). NCBI lineage: Eukaryota > Metazoa > Arthropoda > Insecta > Lepidoptera > Erebidae > Arctia > Arctia plantaginis. Next base: position 4,411,452 of record CADEBD010000327.1, on the reverse strand, counting down.
ACTATAATTCAGTTAGTTAGCTTTTAACTTTACTTAAATAGTCCCAGTTTGCGCCGCCATTAATCTTCTGACCACCTACCTTGTGGAGTTTAAAAACGATTTTTTACCGTTGCTAGTTTACAAGGCAATAAATTAAGCAATTAAGTATTAAAATTTTGGAAAGGGTCTATTATAGGAGTAACTAACGTCTATTTTGTCGGTACAATACTTTTAAGAGGCCCTTATAAAATTTTGATTGACAATGTATATTCACCTTATAATTTTACCGTGATTCTGACTTACTTGCTTAGTATTTGTTTTAAAAAAAATTGTTAATGGAGCTAGACAACTCTAGATTTTGTTCAAAGAGGACCTGCCGACCTACATAAACTTTCCTCACAGATTATTATATTACAATAAGTGACTTCACTTTTTATTTCGTGGTTTTAAGAATATTTTAAATTTCCTAGCAAACTTTAATGTCAAACAAAATTGATAAAATTTATTCAATTACTAGACTAAGATTCAATTTCGTTTGCATTTTTATTTACTTTTTTTTTCTTGGAGAACAAAATTAAGTATAGTATTCTTTTAGAGTTTTTTGAAAATATGTAGGTTTTCGGAGACATAAACAGACACATTATATGATTGTTAAGTAATATGACTATGAGATGTTGTTCTGAAATTGGTATCTAGCGCGGAGTTTCTGAACTTCCATCGGCTTCAGTAGCAATCCTACTCAGTTGTACGAACGATTCGAACTGTAAGTACAGTACAGTAATTGTAGATAACTCTGTTTTAAACAGATATTTGTTGGAGTTATATTACAACGTCTGAATGTTTTAACAAGTAATAATAATAACATTTTGGTGCATCTCACACAGCTCAGTCTTATCGCAAATGGTTGACCAGACTGTTAATAAACATACTTATATGTTTCTAAATGCAAATCATATTAAAGATAAATTACACCCAGAGTGTCAGACATAGAACAAACTATCGTGCTCATCACACAATTATGAGTGAGTGGGAATCGAACCTACGACAACTGGCTAAGCAGTCACGCAGGACAATAAATTGTGTGACAAATATGATCATGTGTTTGTGTTGTGTGAAAAAATAATTAAAAATAATATGTGTATGTTTATCGGCAGTCTGGTTACCAGGCTCTGTCTTATTTGGGACCAGACGGCCGTGTGTGAGATGTGTGAGGTTATTAGTTATAATATTAGGAGATACTATAGAATGATGATGGTCTACACTAGGTCTAGATATCATTTTCATATTGTTTATTATAATTTAAAAGGTCAAGGGTTAGGTACTTACTTCTTTTCTCGTTTGCCGGCTCCGGTGTCCCGGAAACCTTTCGCAAACGGATTGTTGTCAATTTTTAGTTGAGTTATCTGTTGGAAAAATAAAAAAATAAAATTATATCAAAGAAAAAACAAATACACTTTTAACGGTAGCATACTTTAGTTTGTTTGTTAGTTTGGTTGTCCGTGTGGTGACGGATTAAGAATACAGAGTGTCATCATCCCTATTCATCCCGTGGGTGTCGTAAGAGCCGACTAAGGGACCAAACTACGCAGGACAATACCACTGCAAAGAGAAGGAAAACTTGAAACAAACACTATAGCAACCCGTCTGGCCAGCATGGTATAGTAGGCTATAACCTCCATTCTAAGGAGAGGCCTTTGTCCAGCAGTGGACTATTAAAGGCTGTTGATGATGATGGATGATGATACTTTGGTTTTAACATTGATCGTGATTATGACAGCGTGATGCTGTCAGTTTGCTCCTAAAAGAGTCTATGCATCCTATAGTTAGTGGTTTTCTATGAAAAAAACATTATTCCCCTCCATAGTGCGAGTTCTGTTTAGTTTCTAAATTCTGTTAAGTAATCATAATTCTTATTATTCTTCTTTTTTTCTCAACGCGTATGGCAATCACAGTAAAAAAAGCTATTAAAATTAAGTTTTCTTCTATGGTGAATGCATTCTAAATTCGAACACAAAAAAAAGAAAACGCTAATCTTAACCGTTAACAGCCAGTTGAAACACTTGTACAGTAAAAAAGACTTGCTTGCATGAGAATTCTGTGCAAGGTTCTGATCAAGTGTTGCTTCCATGAAAGCGAACCTTGATCAGAGAAGTAGAAACAGAGAGAGTATAACGTATGCATATGCTCATGGGCTATTCTCCCGGCCTATTCTACACATATTCTCATTCAACTTAGAATATCAAGGTTTAAAATTAGCTTTAAACCTTCTTATTCTGGATTAGGTTACCAGTTAATATAATATTGACTCACTTTTTCATTCTGATACGCGGTGACCGCGATGAACTCCGTCTCCTTGAACACGTATGTCCTGAAGGTAGAGTAGGGCAGCTTCAGGATGTCGTTGGCTCGCACCAGGTGGAACCGTGGCTGGTACTTGTGCATCGAGTTCAGGATCGTCTGTGTAACACACTTCAGACAGCTTAGGGAATGGTCGTACAACAAAAACGGCTAATACAAATAGAATGGTTTCCACATTTGCGTTTTTAATCTTTACATATTGCGAGATATGCTAGAATATGTTCCAACGTCAACTACCGAAAGTAACTAAATCATAGTAAGAAGCGATCCTGCATCGCGCAATGACAGTTCTCGCGCCGATTAATACCTAATGTGGGTATGTAACCTCCTTTCTAAGGAGAAGCCTATGTTCGGCAGTGGATTATTAAAGGCTGTTGATAATGGTGATGATGATGGTGGGTATATAATCATGGAATATGACAACCGTTTCTCTACAATATCAAACATTAATGTTGTATTATTATAAAATTCGTACGAGTATTGTCATCGTAGTGAACAATGTGAGCAAAAATAAAAAGCCTTTATTTCAGAGATCCACATGAAAAAATAAACTTGCGAAATTATTTAAGCTGTTGAATATTAAAAATTACTTCTGCCGGTTTGTATTTCTGAGATTTAACTTGTATTTTGCTTGTTGTTTACAATCAAAGTTGCATTTATTTTGTATTAAAACACGAATCTTGACTAATTGTACATCTATCAGGAAATTCCTTACAAAACCTTACCTAGCTTAATCATTAATGCTAAAAACTGCAACTATTGATCTGAGAAATCTCTCATTTTCACGCGCCCTTTCTCTGGATTCTAGACTAACTAAGCTACACGACGAGGTTAGTATTGTTTGGTAGTGATTTATTTATAACGAGGTACAAAACCTAGTAATAAATAAATCACTACCAATCGAGCTGATAATCTTTTCTGTGTCTAAAGTATATTATAAACTTATGGAAGAAAAAGTTATCTAATAGACGTCATTGCAGGCGAACAAAATTATACGCATTATTTTTAATCAGCATTTAGCGTAGCACAGATATTGAACTGACTATTTTTACAATAATAACCTATCTTTAATACTGGCAGCGATTCACCCCATGTCATTAAAGGTCATTATTGCCTGCGCCTATGAATGATGCATGAACGCACCGCGATCCTGCGCCGCCCCGATCGTGGTTAAAAGAAATCAATCTTAAATTGCAACGATAATTGCGCGATCGATGCCAGTTGCTGGCATTCGCTACAATTGTAATAGAATTGTTATTTCTTTACATTTGGACTCGAGTCTGTCTGGGTTTTATCTTTATTTCTAGTCAGTGGGAGTGCATCTCGACTGAAAGATCAGCTAGATTACTAAATGCTCTTGCTCCGGATAAGGCATTGGTCCCCAGCGTAAAGGCACGTTGAAGAATTACATTGTAACGAATGACCCGTTTATATTTGTTATTTATATATCAATACGTGAAAATAAATCCGAGCACGGAAGAGGGTGTTTTTGAAAGTTTATAATATGTATAAGTGGCGAAAACTGAAAGATTAAAGGCAATTTTTATTCATAATTTAAAAATATGATAAAATGCTATCATAAAGTTTTAAACGTTCAGTATCACTATTAAATTTCTAATGGAAATGAATAGCTGGCTCGATTTATGTTACTTACATTTTAAAAAGTCATTTGACGGGCCTGATGAGCACGGACATTTGTTCTGTGTCTGGGTGTAATTTATCTATAATATGGAGATATGTATTTAAAAGTACCTATATAAGTATGTGTATCAGCAGTCTGGTTACCATAGTACAGGCTCTGCCTAGTTTGGGATCAGACGGCCGTGTGTGAGATGTGTGAGGTATATTATTATTTGGCAATAGCAAGTTATGACGTCATAACTCTTTATTACTTAGCACTTAACTTTTCACTACGAGAAACTGATTTAAATTGACAAATATCACATTGTGGTATTAAAGAATGTGTAAAAATATGTTTAAACAAAGAATTATCATTGCTGTCCATTTTGTACAGCTGTATCTTTATATTTAAAATTTATACAAAGCTTACATTAACGCATGTATTTACATGCTTAATTATGTTGTGTTGTTTTTTTGTACACAAGTTAAGCATATTATGGCATTTAATAGATAATCAACAATATTTATTTATTTAATTAATCATAAAGGGTTCAAACTTGCCAGCAATGCCCAGTTAGAGAAATAGGTACCTATTTGACCGATTCTCGGGCAATTGCTTTTAATTTTAAATACACCTGAACAGCCAATATACTTTTCTTTACATTATCTTTCTATATTTGCTATATTTTATAAATATACTATGTTTAACCCCCAAAGTGCCTTCCGGAAAGTGATTCCCGGCAATAAGCTTGCCCCTACCACGTGAGCGGAGAAGCTATACAATCTGTAATAAGCTTCTTTTTTTTGGTAATTTTGTTAATAAATAATCGAAATTAAAACCAGAAAAGGCATTTATTACACACTATTTAAGTGAGACCAAAAGTAAAAACTAATTAAAGCACTAAAAACTGAAGAGTACAGGTCTTTATATCTTTTCCCACCTTTAGGAGCATACTTCTGCTGGTATTGGAGCATAGTTTAGCAAAGTGATAAATTAAGGGGCTAAACATTTAGGGACTTTTAGGAGTCTTTTAAACAATGAAATTACTAAATCAACATGCGTGTTCGTTCAATGAAAGTAAGAAAATATTATCTGTGCAGTTCTAGAATTGATTACCCTTAAGGTTGAATTAACATCAAGTGTTTAAAAGCCATTAAAAGGGAAATAGGGAAAACTAAATGGAATTGAACACGAATGTACAAATTAGCCTGTGGGTCCAATTGTACATTCCTAGGCCAATATGTGTGGTCTTACACTAAATGAAATGAAAAAAATGAAGATGGCTGGTAGGAGCTGGATGCGAGAAGCCGAAAATCGATTGAAGTGGCGTGCAATAGGAGAGGCCTATGTCCAGCAATGGACAGCGATAGACTGATGATGATGCACCAACTGGAATAAAACCTATCGATAATTTTAATCTTGAGTAGAAAAGAAGTTCAAATACGCGGCAACACAGATGCTACCACTGGTGTTAGAAGTACTCGTATATAAGCGTAACGTAGCTTTAACGTTTAACTTTGATAACAAAACTTTTTGATAATTCAAGAATTTATTTCTAAACGTACAATTTTGGACAAATTATACGTCAGCTACGATCAGTTGTAAAAAACTTGGTCACGGACAGCCCCGCCTCGTATTAATATTAGAGAAGACACGGGTTTCATACGATATTCAAGGGAAGTGAACTGCATACATGTTGTAACACTCGGAGCCACCCATGAATTATGGGTTGAAATATTACTTAACACGGTACCCCTCGGCAATTTAGGGTTGGCAGAAGTTTATTTTATTTACAAAAAAATATAGTATTCCTAGTTAATATATACTGGAGAAGTGTAGCTTGAAAACTTGAAACAAACTCTATACCAACCCGCCTGGCCAGCGTGGTATAGTAGGCCAAAACCTCCTTTCTAAGGAAAGGAGTATGTCCAGCAGTGGACTATTAAAGGCTGTTGATGATGATGAAGTGTAGTTTGATGTATCTGTTTTTACGTAATTATTCGTACAAAACCATACTATAATTCCGCAAAGGGAGAATAGAGCTGATGTCTCACTAGTAACGCCACTAGTGTTAGTAATGAGCATAGCCTACCTAGTAGGCTATGCTCATTGTAGGCATAGTAGATCAAAATGCTTTTAAGATTGCGTCCTTGATGGTCGCAAGTTATCATATTAATCAAAACTGTAATAAAATAATTAAAAATATACATCATTTCGCAAGCCGAGTTCTTTAGTCTATGTTATTGTAGACAGGCTAATATTTATTTACTTATTTTTACTGAGAAGTTTTTAAAAGCAGGAGAAATTAAAAGACAAACTCATAATTGCACAAACGTGTGTCACTGAAACCACGAGACACTCAAAATTCAAAATTTATTTTAAAGTACAATTTAAAATAAAATAAGAGTCAATTCGTCAAATCAATTCAAAATAAGAATGGGTCCACTTCTAACTAAATAACAATGTGATTCTTGTGTAAAAAACTTAAAATAAAGAAAATGAAACTAATTTTTGTGATAAGTGGCAGCCCTTGAATAATAAATAGACAGTAACTATCCGGTGGTCACCAAATTACACGGTGCGATGTCACCCCATGATAGTCCCATGCATAATTGTGAATGTGTGGTCTCACTTGTTCTATAAGTCGACAATTATGGAGGTTTTTATTCGTTTCTTTCCTTTAAATGGTATCACATTTTAAGCACCATTGGATTGGTATCTTAATACTGCTAAACTTAGGTACCAAACTTTTTAATAACTATACTTTTAGTAGGTACATTACTCGCAGTCGGTGAAAAGCAGTTTTGGGATAACACTGCTTCTTACCGACTGCGAGCTTTCTTTACAAATGTGACTTCAAAAAAAGTTAGAACTCTATTTATTAGAGAACAAAAAAGCTCTTACTGGTAGCAAGAAGTGCAAATAGCAGTTTTTATAGTTTGTAAAGCTGATAAATGACTGAGAAATGTTTTCCATGTCTAAGACTGTCTAGAAGGCTGTGAAAAAGATGATCTTTGACTTTGGACGACAGGCATATGAAGGCGGTTTAAAATCGCTCTTAAAATAAGTCTATGTTTAAAAGTATAGAGATAGATATAGTTTTCTATTAAGTAATTTAAGGTCGGATCTGTTTTAAACCGCTTTTTTAAAGCTCAAAGACATTTGTTTAAAATTTTTCATTTGTGTTTTAGTTTTTGTTCAAATATCGAAGACTATATTAGACTATATAGGCTACTAATAGTTAGTATAGTAACTTTTATAATAGTCTATGGTTTAATTTGGCTACTTACGGCAATGTTATTTTTTAAATGGACGATGACATCAATATTCTGATAGTTTCAAAACTTTTTAAATAATTTGTAAAGCGTTTTAAGAACAAAAGAGCTACTAATTATGCTAGATTGAACTATATCGTTTCTGATTTCATTTAAGGTTACTTTTATAATTGTTGAGAGCAAAGATAAATAAGAAGAAAACAACACCACACAATTCATATTGCATTCACATACCATCTAGATATGCGCCATTGTTGTTTCTAGTTGTATTGAAAAATGCGTATTTGTATGCAAAACCGACATTGGTATTCTGAAACGAGCTTCCACATAAATCAATATTCATGCTTATATTTGTATTTTGCAGTAGTTTTCTGTATTATTTAATGAAACAATGTGAATGAGATACTCGGAGATACATTCATTAAAGCTATCTACCACCTATCATGTACTAAATACGGATCAAAATACCTATATATATTTAAACCTGATTTTTAAAGTTTAAAGTTTCTTGGCAAGATGCTAAGAAGACAACTGAGTATAAAAAGGATTGTGTCTACATTTCATTCCTCATTTTTGACAATTGCGTTTGAAGTCAAATTTGTTGGCTCGAAAGACCAAATGTCAAATGTTTGTTATGATGATATTGATACATATTAAAATAAAGACGACTAAGCTTTTATTTTTAATAACAAAATTACTCTTTTTTTTAAGAATAAATTATTTTTAATTAACTTCAATTCAGAAACTTATTTAATGTTTAATGTTTTTCGTTAACACCATAGGGATTAAACACTCAATTTTCAACGTTTTAGAGTTTGATTTGAAGAAGGTAAGTTAAAGTATTTCACGACTTATTTATTGCCACAGATACCTAATAAAAAAAACACATCGATTCATTAGATGTATCGACAATCACTTTTCCTTGAACTATGTCATTGTAATCAAGAGAGATTGATTTATTATTTAATAGTTTCACTTAATAGCTCTCTTCTTGATTATTATTGCCCCGTACTTTAATTAGACATGCCTCACCAAGTTCAACATATAACTAACTTACAGATTATAAATAAACATTAAATTTCCTTCATTTAGTATCAAAGTATTGCCTGTTAGTCTATTTACTTATAATTTAACATACTAAACCACTCTTTTGTCTGTGGTGGTCAGTTAAAATGACACATACGAATGTTGTCATTGCAAAAATATCACACGTTTAATATTTACCCGACTGTTATACACAATAATTTATTTGTAGAATTTTATTTTATTTATTAGTACATCACGTGTAAGGAGATTCAAATAATACATTTTATGGAAAATCATCAAGTATCAGTCAACGTAATTATTCATCAAAAACCATTAAAACTTTATGAATTTTGGACTCAACATTTGTTACAAATAATAATAGAAAAAGCAACAGATACCCCCGCCATCAGTTTAGTTTATGGTAACTTTTTTTTATTATTCTGTTCTCTTGTTTGTGTTACAAACGTTTTTATTAACTAATTGTGCTCCCCCACAGTTCGCGTCTCTACATTAAGGCAATTGCTTTAATTTGATTCAAGCAATTGATTATGACAACATCCGGTCACTCAGATTACTGTTTGTTTGTGTGAGATAATCTCAGAAACCACTACGTTGATTTTGAATATTTAAGCTATTGATGTGAGGCAGATTATCTTGTAGGTATAAAAACTAATGAGGCGGTTGATTAAGTGGTCATCATGAGCCACTTCCTCGAGTGTTGTAAGTTTGATTCCGGCTTATTTAAAATATTTATGGGAGTTACAAACAGCTTTTATGAGGTGGGGTTTTTAGAGTTGTATGGTGTTTACCGCAGCAATATCCTAAGGTTCAGATGACAATCACCTAACTTCTAGGACTTGACTGACTGACTCACTAACTCATCTGAAATGCTTAACTAAACCTAAAGCGATGGAGACGTGTTTGAGTGTAAAAAAAGGTTTTTCTAAATTCATTCAACTATTGCGGTGCGAAATGTGTTATTTCATAATGCTTGTTATTCAAAGTTTACAATTTTATACATCTATTTTTAGTCGATTACAAAAAGATACTCAAAACTTTAATCGATTTGGTATAATTATTATGTTATAAATTCCTTTCACTAAATTCACATCAATAGAGAGACCCCGTGATGTCGATTCGTATTTTATTATATATGACCATCTGGATGCCGTATGTTACGACCAATTAGGCAGAAAATTTATTTTGTAACCTTTATTGGAATATGTTAAATCAATAGGTATTTGCGTGCTTTTTTTAATTTTTAATTTTACATTTCAAGAGAAAAAGTCACTATCTTAAATTACAGTGACCTTTTTTAATTGTAAATGTTTATAAAGAAAGAGTTTATTTGTAATACAGACAAATGTTTAGATATTTTTTCTAAAGTTATTGTAAGTTAAATACTAATGTAAGGGGGGAGGGGGGAGGGGTTAAGAGGAGATTTTAATATCAATGTTTTATTTTTAAAAGAATCTAAAATTTAGGGAAGTAAACTTGAACTTAAAAGACAAAAAATGAAATTTTAAAAAACATTATGAAACTAAACCAAATGCTCCAAGGGCATACAATAAAATAACTACTTGAAGTATCTATTTTGACGCAGTGACAACCTCATCAGTACTAAACGAAGGCATTAACAAACGTTTTTTCTTAAACTAACGAACGACGAACCCATTCGAACAACGATAACATTAAAATAAAATTATAGTTGTAAGTTGCGTCGAGTTTAATTACCGGTCTTTTATTCGTTCGACCAATTTCTTTATTTTACGGTTGGACAACAACAAATTTATATGTAAATCGAAGGCGCGGTGGTCCGGCGCCATATCGATGCATCGAGAACGTACCGATTAAAAGTAATTGCTCCCCTCTAGGATAAGTGACGACATAGAGATGTCGTCACTTATCCTAGAGGGGGGGGTTGATTATTGATTTAACCAACTCAATAATCAACTTATTCAAAAATGGAATAATAACCAGAGTATTATTCCATTTTTGAATAAGTTGATTATTGAGTTGGGTTTGAATTTTGCCAAGATCTTGATGATTTTTTTTTTCGTTACGTAATTAAAACGACACTATGTTTTTTACACATTTTATTTAAAATTTCTCTCCTTTACTTATTATTTGAACGTTTAGTAATATAGAAGCTATGATAAACTGAAGTATTTTACCGTTCTCACATACCTTGAAATCATCAACAGCCCCTAACAGTCCACTGCTGGACATAAGCCTCTCCTTACAATGGAGGTTTCGGCTTACTATAGCACGCTGGCCAGACGATTTCGTTTCCAGTTTTGTCGTAAGAGCCGACTAAGGGAGCAAACTGTGCAAAACAACAGCACTGCAAAAAGAAGGAAAACTTGAAGCGAACTCTATACCTTGCAATGCAACATTGATTTTACGAAACATACGTAGAGATATGTATATAAAGCTAAGGTTTTCTAGTACGTATGCGTATCGTACGAGACGCTGGAATTGTTCGAACTTCCAAAATCACCAACTGACATAACAAACTCGTTTCTCGCGGTAAGTTCGAATTCGAATGATGAGTAGTTTGTGTCAGTTACAGAAGTGATCAGACTAGAATTTCACAAGTCGCTCATCTCAAGATTAAGTGTGTTATCAGATGAGGTATAGTATTTATTGGTTAAAGGGGCACCTATATTGATTAATTTAAAAGTTGAATCAACTGTTAATCCTAAAATAAGACGGATCTGTGGTGTCTTCGAACCATTGTTTTAACGGTAGGTGCAGTGCAGTTCAATCAGGTTTATTTTATTGTAAAATTTGTAAAAACTAATATAAGTTTCTCACCACACCTCAGTTCCGATTTAAGCTATTTTAGACTTTTATGATTATGCTACTCTACACTAGATGGCGCTGTAAGCTCTTTTTTTGGGTAAATGTTATCTTAATAAACAAGTTTTTTGAGTGATTAATGTAGTTAAGCTAAGTAAAAGTAATTCATTACATTATAGTTTTATAAATAAAATAAAAAATCCTACAAAAATATTTTTTCAAGTTATAAACTCGCATTATAACTAAACGGAATATATTAGTTATTTACTAACAACATCTCATAAAAATACCTATATAAAATTATTAAAAAAATAATTGCGACCATAAACCCACATGAATACTCCAATATAGTTAAATATAAAACGTTATCGTATTCTAAAGCCGCTCGTTTCCATCGCTTGGTCGCCCCACACGCCCGCGTCAAATGGCTAATTCGCGCGGCAAACATACGCGCCATAACTCATATCAACTAACCAATCGCAGGCGGACCGCACACACATATACCCTTCTCACTCTAACATACCACAAACCCCAACCTTGTTTGTTTTTCCTTTTACTTCCTTTGAAATCTTATTTTGAATTTTATTCCTGCAGGGGCGTGGATGCGCTGCACATTACTGCTCTCTCCCATGATCAGAGCGTGACTGCCGTCTCCGTCTAGCTTTTTTGTAATTTTAATTCGCAGAATGCTGTTGAAACGTGATTCGAGTCGATAGAAACTTTTTTATTGGCAATATTGGGAATTCGATGAGGCAAAGACGAGATTTCGGCAAAGCTTGCAGTACTTATTGATCGAATTGGAATGATGCAACATGCTTTCGTCCGCAGTGGTATATGATATAGGTGTAGCGCCACTTCTAAATTCGAAGCGACATTCCGAACACAATTCCACCAGAGATCAAAGGAGACAAAAACAATCCACTGCATCTCAAATGTATTTGTTAAAAACGAAGCATACATTTTTGGATATAAAACACGATGTATATTACTATAAAGTGCTTTTTGACTGCTATTTACATAACGTGAAAGAAAGAAAAATGACAATTGATTTTGAATTAGGCGTTTGAAATTAATTGTTTCTTGCCACAAATTTTTCAACTACATTCTTCTAAATAGTTAAGGACGTAAAACACAAGACCTACACTGACCACACTATTTAGAGAGGCTTAGCAATATTTAGTAATAAACTGCCTAGTTTTCTAGTAGTTTTTATAAAATGTATTTTTACTATGATTAGGAACCAGCGAGATTCCTCGCGGTACTCTTATAATTGTAAGATAATAATAATTTACAACAAAGCAACTAAGTGCGTTATTTTCTACCTTATTGGTAGAAAAAGGTTTCGTAAAAAAACTTAATAAATTAAAAGAAGGTAAGCTCGCATTATAAATTACCTAATTTGCTAAAGTCAATAAATGAAACTTCTAAGAAGACAAGACCAAAATATAATAATATCGTAAATGTCAGAAATATACCTAAATCTACTTAAACATGACGCGTGAAAGCAGCGGCAGGACACCTGATCCTGTGCTCCACCGACAAAAGCAAAGACAAACCAGAGATTACGCTTCAGAGGAGCCGACGACCAATATTTGCGCCCAACTGTTGACAAGCAAACCGACTTAGTACCGAACAAATAAAAGGGTTTCACTAATGCCCTTCTTATCACAAAAAGCGTGAGCAAATATTGGATCAAATGCAGCAGCTAAATGTTTGGTTAAAGGACGATTTTAGAGCAATATCAATCAGCGTTTAAAGTGTGAAGCGTTATTATAAAAAAAGTTTTTAACTTGCTTACGTGGAATATATTAATATTAAATATACGAGTACTATTCCGAAATTCAAGATTCAATAGCTTCAAGAATTCTATTGAATAACCTGATAAAAATAGGCAACTCTATAAGGAATTCAATAACTTGTCGGTAGTCGGTAATTATTGTATCAGAATTTTCGAGCTGCATTTTTTTTCAATCTCTTATTGGTTTCACTTGTAACTAACACATTAATGCAAACAAATCTAAGATTTAAACTTTGAACTATTTTTAATCATTTTACCTAAATTAAACTTTTAGGGCATATTGTCCGTGTGGTGACGGATTAAGTATACGGAGTGTAACCACCCCTATTAATCCCGTGGGTGTCGTAAGAGCCGACTAAGGGAACAAACTACACAGGGCAATAGCACTGCAAACAGAAGGAAAACTTGATACAAACCCTTTTTTTTTTTTTTTTTTTTTTTTAACGTGTGGAAATCCCCTCGGACCGTCACCCCTCCGGGGTTTGCGGCGGGGTGGTGTGTCGGACTCGGACCGACTAAAACCACACGGTGTGCCACTCTGCGCCTGTAACAGGAGGGATCCGGGAACAGCTGTTGTTAAGACATCCGGACCCCTCCTAGCGCCAGCCCGCTCCTGGTGCGGGCTCCGTCTCGATGTAGATGTTCCTCTCTTTAGGCGACGTCCGGCACACGCGGACGCCGCCCCCTCGCGGCTGGCCAACTAATGCGGGTGGAGGGGAAACCCACCCCGTCCACCCGCGGCCACACTCAGGGCGGCATGAGGCTGTGGTAGGCGGGCCTCCGCCGCCCGGTTCGCCGGCGGCGGATCGGGTCCGAGTGGAGGTCGTCCTCCCGGGCCCTCTCCGCCGCCTCGTTCCGCGAGATTACTACCTCGCAGAAGGTTGCGACCGCGGTAAAACAACTGTCGCTACCGGCCATGGAGCGTACTACGGCCGGTAGCGAGAGATCCACTCCGATGACTGCAGTGAGGGCCCGGCGCTGCGCCGCCCATGCGGGGCAGACCGCCAGCGTGTGCTGGGCCGAGTCCTCACTGCAGTCGCAGTGGTGGCAGGCGGGACTCAGTTCCCTCCTAGCGACCGTGTGCAGGTACTTTCCGAAGCAACCGTGCCCGGAAAGCACCTGCGTCAGTCGGAAGGAAAGGGTCCCGTGCTGCCGCCCTGCCCACTCGGCGATGACCGGCTGGAGAGCCTCCACGGCGGCGAAGCCAGCGCGTGGAGTCTCCAGCCGGAACGACCAACGAGCCATCGTGGCTCGGCGAGCGGCTTCGCGCCACTCGCGCACATCCTCGGGCGGAGGGCGAAATCCGCTCTCCGCCCGGGAGTCAGCCACTCGCCGATAAACTTCGGCGAGCACTTCCGCCTCCAAATCCCACGGGGGAGTTCCGGCCAACGCGCATGCCACCTCCGTAGAAACGGTGCGGTAACCGCGTATGGCTCTGACCGCCATTACCCTCTGAGGGCGCCAGAGGCGTACCCTATTCTGGGCGGTCAGAGCCGCCGCCCACACCGGTGCACCGTACAGCGCCATTGACCGGACAACCCCCGTGTACAGCCGTCTTGTCGCGACGCTGGGTCCACCCATATTGGGCAAAAGTCGCCCTAGGGCAGACGCAGCGCCGACCAGCTTTGGAGCAAGCTGTCAGAAGTGCTCGTCGAAGAGCCACCTCCCGTCGAGGATCAGGCCCAGATATTTCATCTGGGCCCGAACCGGTACGAGGACCGAGTTGACCACGATTGAGGCGCCAGGGGGTGGACCACGACGGGGCCCATGAAATAACAGGGCCTCCGTCTTATCTAGGGCCACCCGTAAGCCCAGCGCCTCAATGCGCCCGACCACCAGGGAGACTCCCCCTGTGGCCAGGCGCGCCGCCTCTTGGATGATACAAACCCTATACCAACCCGTCTGGGCAGTGTGGTATAGTTGGCCAAAACCTCCTTTCTAAGGAGAGGCCTATGTCCAGCAGTGGACTGTTGATGTGAGGCATATATGATGACATAGCCTGACTGATGACAATGCTATAATTGGGCAACTTGGAGTCGATGTGATGATGGGGCAAAGAAATGGGCAGTGAAATTTCTTATTGACTACTTATAAATCCTTCTAGGTAGGTCTCATATTATTCGTTGTGAAGAGCCCATCAGAAACACTTCTATAATGAGGGTCATGAAGGCCATTACTTAGATGGCAATTTTTTCTCTGCTTTTTAATTCAGTTGCCAGTAAAGGCGGTTTTTGAAACTAACCAAAATTATCGTATCGTATAAGAAGGAACAAAATATATAAAAAAAGTAGGTACTGATCGCTTACCATCAAGAAGCATCAACTTCGCTTTTTTTATTTTATTTTGTGCAAAAAAAACCTCATATGATGTAAATTAGCAATCCATTTACAATGAATATCGACTTGGTTGTTTACATCTACTTCACATATTATACATACGTGAGTAATAAACATCTTAGAGATCAGACGAATGACTCAGCTCCCTCCACAGACAAAAGACAAAGAAAAGTATTAAACAATTAAGAACAAACGAATGACGACAACGATGTAGACTAAAGAAGACGAAAGCAAGTAGTCAATAATAATAATAACTTGACACATCTCAAACACGGCAGTCTGATCCCAAACTAGGCAGAGCCTGTACTATGGTAACCAGACTGCTAATAAACATACTTATATATTTCTAAATACATACATATTATAGATAAATTACAGCCAGACACAGAACAACTGATAGCGCTCATCACACAATAATTTCTCCTGGGTGGGAATCGAACCCACGACCCCCGGCTTAGCAGTCAGGGTTAATATCCACTAGACCAACAGGCCAGTCATAACACAATGTATATGCCTAGTTTCCAACACCAGGTTCATCTAAAAGAAAGATCGTGCAGAGTCTTATCATAAATCTCGAAAATCCGGAACACCTTCATTCCTTTCCATGGTAACGAAAAGACCTTGGCTTGAAACCTTACTTTATGACCCCAAGGAAAATGAAGTTGGTGTAAAAACAGACAAAGAGACAGTTAAACACCATGTTAGTCAGTCATAAATAGATGTAATACTCAAACTATGCTAACTACGATACTGAAATTAAGTTTTAACATAGGTTACGTTAAGTTTTTACCTATGTTAAGTTATACAAAGAAATGAGTCGTAAAAAGAAAATATTGTAGGTAACTGCTTCCAAATGTAGTATAGTATACCTACTATCGTAAAAACATTAAAATTTATCAATGGATAAGAAATTACACGTTAATAAAATTATGAATTAAGATTAAGGGTACATAAAACATACATTTAAATCATGCGTATTATTTCTAATTGCCCTCGCGTTTCAAGTTTATTGTAAATTATTATGATAAACACTAATAAAAAGAATATTCTAGTTGTATATCCATCTATCTAATCTGTTTTTTTTTTCATTATATATACATCGATTTAAACTTCAACTTATTTCATGCTGTATACATTTCAATTGCCATAAATTCTCTTTGTTAAACGTTCTAGAACAACAGGTATTATAGCGTAACAACCAAGTAGAGTTATTTTCATTCTAACAAACTTTAAAGGTTATACAAACAAGATGTCATAAAGACGAAGAAAAAATGGCAATATTAAAAATCCCAAATAAATATTTTCCCTTTCTAAATGAACTGTCAAAATACCAATTTACACAAGATATGTAACAAGAGCCAAACAACTAATCTATGCCAAATTAACTACCAAATTCATACGCGCCATGGTCTTCGGGAGCCAATCCATTAGCGATTAACGACCGATCGTCGGCGAGCACTAAATTAAAATAAATATTTGCCGGCAGCGCCCGCGCACAAAGCGATGCCGCTTTCATCTCACCGACACAGGTGCCGCCCAAGACTTGTACTGGCGCGCACTTCGTTCAACAATTATATTTGTTATTGGATTCTCGGTGGACGTTCAGCTTTACACTTCGATCAATACTGATTGTTCAGAGTTTGGTTAAGAATTAAATCCTTTTTCGGTACAGTTGCTAGTAAAAATATAGTTAAACTTGATGAATTAAGCAATTGTTTAAGATCTGTTTTAACCAAATGAATTTCTAATAGAGCAATGGCTATCTTAAAATTATTTTTTTAAAAGCATCACTAACTTCAATACGCCTGCATCACGATGTTTTTTAATAAACTGTATACTCCATTTCTAAATTTTCCATCCTCAGGGTGGAATTTTATCTTTATATTTCAATAAGACCATACGGGAAGTATCTCCTTCCAAATTAAAAAAGATTTTTTCAAATCGGTTAAAAATTACAGAGTTTTGAGGTAACAAACGTAAAAAATCCACCAAATTAGAGCAACCACAACAAAACAATAAAATCCGAAAAAAAAAACCAGTTAAAATACTAAATATAATATGTCTTGATTTAGTTTTAACACAAACACGAATGGGGTCTAAAGACGTATCAAAAGCCTTACTTAAAACACTTCTCTTCCCTACAGTACCGGCACTTATTTGATAAATACCTTGATGCATATTATTACACAAGTATATCCTAACTTACATCGTATCGTACACTTACAGTATGTATGCACATCTTGTTGCAGATATTCCTTTCATTCATTTAACTTTAACATGGAATAATGACCAAGATTTTTTGATTTTACGGGTTCTAATAGTAACTGGTTCGGCATATAAAGCTCCTTTGATCTTGTAGGGTTTTGTAGATTACAGAAGCAAAATTAATTGTGATATTAATTTAGGTTTGCATAAGTTACTAACGCAGCATGGAAGTATTTTCTTAATAAGTCTATAATAATAATAATAAATAATAATAGTAATAATATTCTAACCACATTCACACAACGCCATCTAGTCCCAAACTAAGCAGAGCTTGTACTATGGGTACTAGACAACTGATATAAATACATATTTACTTTTTTTTGTAAATACAAACCTACTTATTATACTATTATACATAGAAACACCCAGACCAAATCAAACATTCAATGTTCATGCACACAAATGTTTGATTCCCCGGGAATCGAACCCGCGACCTTTGGAATAGCAGTCCGTTTCACAAATCACTACGCCGTCCGGTCGTCTATGGCCGCTGGTTTCGAGAAGTTTCTTTATATTATTGCTAGCAGTTTTAAAAGTTGTTGCTGTCAAATTTATAATATTTTTGTTAAATCTGACTGATACTTCAAACCCAAAAACACAATGAACCTTCAGTTCTATTATATCACTATGGATTTCTTCATATTCTTATCCATGTTACCTACTACCTTTCAGCTCCTTCTATTGCGCTGTTTGAGGGATGCTTTCTCAGCCGACTATTACAACATCAAATATAGAATCAAGATCCTGATTTAAACAATATCTTGAAATTAGGATATTGGTTGTTGGTTGGTAACTAAGACTTCCAAGATCATTAAACGTTACGTGAGCTGTGACACTCCATCCATTAGCACTCTGTTAGAGTCCTCAATATTCTAGATAGATTAAGTTCGAGTAGCAACTATCGATCCTAACTTGTTCGAGAGGTTGATTATATTAGCCAATCCTCCTATTAGTGAAATTCCTTCCTTTCTTGCCTTCCTTCCTTTCTTACCCGCTTTTCCATTTCAATATACCAATTTTCCCAATTTTTATTGCCGAAATGGCTGGATGTCAGCAACATACTTACTATTTTTGACTATGGCACAGGCACATACCGAATCTCGACCGCAGTGATATACCACACGGCTTCACAGAAAATCAGTATTAACTAATGTTTTCGTTACTGTTCACCGAATAAGGAGCCGAGGGCTCCAATGCCTTTTAGTGTAGCCATTTACAATCAAGTCACTCGTCTGTTCGTTTGCTTCTTGTACCGCAGAAATAAAACCATTGACAAAATGTCTGTGCCTACTCTTTTCTGGACACAGACGCGACTGTGCATATGTGTATTATATTATCTATATCTTCCTATATTTTCTTCTTTCTCTATGTATATATTTTCCTACCATACAGAGTATGCAATCGTCACTTCCTTTAATAATTTCAAACTGTAAATCATCATCTACGTTAGACCAGGGAGCAGTAAGTAGCCTTGACTTAAAAAGACCGAATTCATTGAACAAATATTTGTATGATCTCCGGTTTTGTTTTCCGGTTATACGAAACCCACAAAGTTAAAGATTGATGGTGTCAGTATTTGTGGACGCTGGTGTCCGATATCAGTCTGTATTTAATTATATTGTTTTAAATTGTTTGGAGAAAGTTTCAGTACAATAAATATACAAAATGTTATGGGAGTTATTGTGAACGGGTGATGCCATACGCACAGAACTGACTTAAGACTTTAGAGCATAGTACAGTCTTTTTTTTTTAAATGGGGGACCATCGAGTAGAAGAGTTACCTGATGACAGGAGGCACAACTACCCATGGACACCTGCAAATTCAGTTTAGTTACTAACTTTCCGGATTAACCTCAGATACAAAAAAGAGAGAGAAAAAGAAAGAGTAGACTAAGTAGGTAAAAGGTTATTTAAAAACTTTTGTTTTTAGAATACAAACCTTGATTGTTTTTTTTTTTTTTTCAAAGAAGCCTATAGATGTGTAAAAAAAAACAAGCAAACTAATATAATTAATTATTCTTTTTGCCATAATTAATGGTAAATGAGAACGAAGAGTTGGAGAATCTAACTAAATGGTGAGGAAGTTCTGCGCGCAATACGTACATTCACAAACACAAACACACACACACACACACACACAAACACACCACACATACTATACCCAAATTTTATTGTAATCAATGGAACGATGGTGTCGTCTCCTTCCTGGAGGTGGACGTTAATAGCCATGACACAGTTTTTAACTAATATGGCTGTTATCGAACATCTTTAAATTATATATTGTTTTCTTGTTCCAAATAAAGATTTATTATTATTATTATTATTATTAAATATCTACTTATTTACAATATACCTAAATTGTTCTAATTTATCAGTCACATTACTATTTGAACATAGAAATGTCAATAATGTTATTTATCTTTTATTTGCAAAATAAGTCCTTAAGTCTCAGTCTATCGTAATGTCAGTCTAATCTCATCCTCATATGTACAGCTACTTTCGATGTTGACTTTCAATCTTCTTGAATTTCAGGCTCAGCTATTTGAATTAAGTGGTTCTGTGACAACTATCTACTTTAGTACTTTAAAATCCCTCGGGAACATATAAAATGCTTTTCTTTTTTTATTGAAACACACCCGTAATAAATTAAAAGGAAACTACTTCATTAGTTAAGAATTACTTTTAACAGCTGACGGACCACTTACAAGACAATTATTATCACATTGTATATAATTAATAAACAGAAACAAAGTACTACCAACCTACTACAAACCAATTACTGAAATAACTCCTCAATTGATTTATAACACATTAATTAATAGATCGATACCATAGATAAAACGATTTTAAAATGTGATAGCGCCTTTATTTAAAAATAAAAAACTTGCATTTGCATAGAAAAGTAATTATCACTCTTACCACTAAAAAGATAAAGAATAACTTCGAATGCAAATGAGGTGTTTTACAATTACTTACGTTCGCGCGTCGATAGCATAGTTACCTTTTTCGCCGGCAGGTGGCGTTGTACAAGTGATCATATAATTTTATAAGCATTGAGCTTTTTTTATTAAAGTCATAAATAATTATAAACTGACGTTTGTTTTGTGTATAAGCGTTGTTTGAATTTGTAATTGTATTTTTATGTTCGTGTGAATTTTAATATTCAGTTAAACTTATTTTATTATCTGTGTACTTACACTCTATAATCTATGCAAACAAGCTTGAGACGCAATGTAACCAATTTTTAGAGCTATTTACTATGTTACTTAGGTATTTTGTATATTTGAAAGACTTAATATTGAAAAAATATATACCTACATAATAATATTATTGTTTATTGTAACTGTCAGTGTTATACGTAGGTATTTACTAAGTAAGTACCAAAGGAAGTGCGTAAACAAAGTGGAACAAACAGGTACTCAATTTTATGTGTACTATAAAAAAGTAGGATTTGGGTTGAAATATTAGATATAAAAAAGAGACAGATAAAAATACAACTTATCTTGGATACGAGTCGATTAGGTATTTATCGGAGATTCTTGAGATTCTGGAGATAATTCTTAAGAGCTCCGAGTAAATGAACAGCGCATGCTTTTCATTTAAATTTTGCTTTTCAAGAATTTCGTGGTTTGTCTTACTTTATTCGTATAATAATACCTATATACATCATGCGTATATATCTAAAGGAATTCATTTAGTTTTTTCTATAGTATAAAGCTCTCTCTCTGTCTGTCACTGTCCTAATGATACCTCATTATTTCAGAAAATGACGTAAATATATCTTAAAAACAATACAGTAGCTATTTAAAGCGTCCAAAGACTAAGTAAGTAGTTACTATGGTTCTATAAGATACACGCACACATTCACGCTTGTTTGTTACCGTAATGGCATAAAATCCATTAACAACACATTTCGCATTAAAATGTGGACCACCAATAGCACCTTGCAATTATTTTTCTACAAAAACCATTATTTTCAGACCCTCTTCTTACTAAAGAACATTAAGCTGAATAGTTCATCTTCAAATAGACACTATAGTCCAGTAAAACTAGAGCTCACATTTCGTCTAAATTTTTGCGTACGAGAGCTCTTCTGTAAATGGAGGTTTAATCATTTTATACTTCAGTTGGTTGAAAGCCTTTTTATAGTTTTACCCTTAGAGTTACGAGTAAGACTGTTTAATGACAGAGGGAATCTGAGTAAATTTAAAATCATAGTTTACTAGAACGTTAAAAATGATAATGAATGGCGCGCATAAAGGCCTGTTCTAGTTTGTGTTAAGGAAAGTTGATATACCTATAATTATTTATAGCACCATTTGATGGATTCAGTATTTTAATTAAAGGGCACTACCTATATTCTTTGCATTCGTGGCGTTGGCTTATGTTCTTATAAGATTGCATAAAGAGGTGTTACTACAAAATATCTAAGCGTTATATTTCTTTTTTAAGTATGGCATTTAAAAAAATTAGGTCCGAAACGTTGTAATCTTAGTAATCCTTAAATTAGTTCGTGATAGGAACTATTTCATACAGATTTTCTATAAAAATATTTAATTAATTACAACATTGTAAATTTAACCGAATACAGAAAACAGGTTCTTTATTATCTCTATTACCAGACTGTTTTGATACAAAAAAAAGATAATAGTTAATGTTTGAATATAATGTATCTAGTGATAACGACCTAATTATTACAAGACAAGGGCAACACAAAAGTTGTTAAGTTGCCATAAAAACCAAACTAGTTAAATACACATCCAACCTTATTGGCGGAATTACCATAGATTATACACCCAATTATCTATGGTACAACAAAGCCATTAAGCACATGTCATTTAAATAAAAAACAAAAACAAACAGCTGTCGAAGAACACAATATAACTATTTATTACTAATCCTTAGTTAGTTTTGTTTCTAACAAACCAGTAATCATTTCATTATAAACCTCGTTTTTACGCCAATTCTACGCAACCATTTTTTTCCACATGAAATATTTGAATGCTAGATGATTTTCTACTTTATGCCTTTCTAAATAAGTGGTAAATTGCTTTTATTTATGCTATTAACAAGATAAATTAAACTTAACCTATAATGAACTTTATTTAGGGGTGTAATAGGGTTTGATTTTTGATTGAAAAGGTTTTATTTAACAAATATTTGTGTTGAAAAATGTTCCAGTCCATATAATTAGGTTGCAGACACCTCAGCGTGATGATGACTGGCGCCTGAGGCCGGTAGAGTGGCCATGTCGGATTCATATAACTTCGGGATAGAACTAGCTTACTGTTCGTCTTTTTAAACTTAATTTCTACACATAGTAAGCTTCGGACAAATAGACAATAGATAGGCAAACTTTCATTCATCTATAGTAAATATAATCGTAGATGGACATAAACAGTTTCAGTACGCAGTTTACAAACAAATAAATTTCTGTACTTTCGTCTTAGGACTTTAAAACTTAAAACCTCTCTTTCGATTTCCAAGTTGGTTTGAACATCTTATGCTTATGCTCTCCCATGATCACCGTCAATAGGTCACTTCAGGAATAAGACAGGAAATTCGATATGTAAGGGAAAATACTAAGATGAAAAGTCAATGGTAGGAAAGAGATTATACGGATGGGTTGAGAGTGAAAACAATAGTTCGAATGTCTGTCCGTGTGGTGACGGATTAGGAACACGGGGTGTCACCACCTCTATTCATCCCGTGGGTATCGTAAGAGCCGACTAAGGGAGCAAACTACACAGAACAGAGAAAAGAATCCTATTGGCCTATTTCTAGTGGTGGACTTTTAGAGGCTGTCGTTAAATAGTTCGAATAAGTCGGGGGCGCATATCTGTCACTATTGCCCAGATGCCTGCCCACAAGAACCTTACACATCTCACACACGGTAGTCTAATCCCAAACTAGGTAGCGCCTGTACTGTTTTAACCAGACTGCTGACAAACATGCTTATATATTTCTAAATACATAAAGCTGAAGAGTTTGTTTGTTTGTTTGTTTGAACGCGCTAATCTCAGGAACTACTGGTCCGATTTAAAAAATCTTTCAGTGTTAGGTAGCCCATTTATCGAGGAAGGCTATAGGCTATGTATCATCACGCTAAGACCAATAGGAGCGGAGCACCAATGAAGAATGTTTCAAAAACGGAGAAAATTTATTACTATTGAGAGACGCAGACGAAGTTGCGCGGGTCAGCTAGTTTTAGATAAAGTACACTCAGACACAGAACAAATGACCGTGCTCATCACACAATTATTTGTCCTAGGTGGGAATCGAACCCACGACCTCTGGCGTAGCAGTCATGGTCACTAACCACTAGACCAACAGGCCAGTCCGCAGAATATCTACATTAATCCACATAGTTACCCCTTGTGTGGTCTCCCTATGAAACAAATTAGTATGCGATCACCTGATCATAATCTCAGGTTTAATAATGATCTGCGTAGCGAAATTTGCCCTAAAATTACCCTTAAATGTTCATAGCCCCGGGTAGGATATCACGTAGTATATCTCATATACCTACGTCATTACCGGAACTCAATCAAATTGTTTCGTATGGGTGTTAAGTTTAGTTCAGTTAGGTACGTTTAGTTTTAGTTTAAGAAGCCGTAGTAACGTGTTATTTAAACCCCAAATAAAAAAGAAAACAATTAGGTGTTTATGATAGAACGTGATTTTTTTTCTTAGACAATGGAGACATTGCCGGTATAGACACGTAGGTATAGATTGCAGCCACTAAGTTACTATCGAAGGACCACAAACCTCATTTGTTACTGATCAGAGTTACATTTTGTTTATGGTGTGGGAGCAAAGGTTCAGTTGGGTTACCTGATGGTAAGTGACTACCGCCGCCTATAGCCATTGAGGAAACACAAGTGCTTCAGTGTCTTGTGAGTGCTCCCTCTAGAATGAATCTTAAGAATTGCTTAGCATCGGTTGTCTAGAAGGCATTGGTATTGTATGGAGTGTAGAGGCAAAGAGAATCATCTCATATGGAGAGAAAGTTGAAAAGTGTCTTTCTTTTCAACTTTCTCACTCTGAAAATAATGAAATGAACATGGCTGTTGTAGACGGAGTGAAGGGTGCTGAGTGCAAATATTATAATATTTACTCTTATTTGTCTGAAAGTTATTACACGTTTATTTGTTACATTACATTACACGTTTAACTCATTGACTATTTTCGCAGTCTAGTAAACAGTATCTAATTGTTATGTAAGCCAATATAAATTTATCCTGGGATATCGCGGAACCGCCATTATTATTAACTTTTTATACACAGAGATGGTTCTCCTTGCCTCTACCCTCTACAGGTATTTACTCTTTGTCAAATATGTAAAATAAATTTGGGAATCTATCAAAAAGGAACATATTCGATTCGCAGTCGCACGCGCGCCACACACAATAGAAAAAGAAAAAATAGTCCAGACAAACCCACATACTAATAGATTACGTTCGGAAATTAAAAAATAACCGTCAAAACATATTTTCTAGTTACGCCCTTAAAGTAGTTAAGCTAAGTATTTTGGCGGCAAAAAACTAATGCTCATCATAACGGCAGATGTTAATGATTCTATTATTTATGGTAGGGACCGTAGACCCTACACAAAAACATACACATAAACTATTTACATGTAGACCTGCTGTGTGAAGGTATCATGGTGAAAAAAAAAAACAAATAGGAAGGAGAAATTTAAAAAGTATAAACAGAAAGACGCGACAAAATAATTTCAGTCTAGGCAATAATGGCTGTAGAGTAATTGAAGGTGCTGGATATTAGAAATATTTTTAGTTGCCTGACTATTGTCGAACCTGTGGGGGATTCTTTAGAGGGTTTCTAAGCGATATATCGTCCTATGGTGTAGGTTGCAGACTGAACTGGAGTCTTCCTAACGATTAATAAAGTAATGAATAGAGGAATAGAAGTATTTACTGCCGATATAAGTACACAGACAAGTAAAACTGTATTTCTTGAATTAATATTTTTATTTGTTGTATTGTGTTGTGTTTATTAAAAACAAAAAACTTAATGTAGTAGTGTTTACACATTCATGGTTAATTTTTAGCAATTTTTTTAAATTAAAGTCACTTATTACGTGAATTAACAAGCAACAGACCAAATTTCAACTAACATTTTCATTGCTTTATTGGCTTTAATTTAAGTAAATTTGTGTTGAACTTTGTGTGATTTAAAAAATCACCTAAGATTTATAATTTACGAACAGAACAGAATGATTTCAGGTAGGTTTCTTTTACCTAACATTAATAAATATTGATGGCCAGTAGGTGTTCTTTGTTAACACCGTTTTCTAAATTTGAAAATTAGAACAGTTGTTTGTTTTTAAAATGGCTTTGTTAGTTTTTAGCTTGAGGCGTGTGCGTGATACGAAATTGGCCATTTAATTAAACATAATTGCACAATGACTTCATACTCGTCGTGACATGTTGAAATTTTTTTTTCTTGATTATTAAAAACAAAGCATCATACAATCAGTCACAATTGTATGTAACAATATTGGTGACTGAGGTATGTACTTACCTACATAAGTAATTGTTTCAAAATCCTTCTTAAAAAAAAGTTGAACCGACTTCAAACAATACTAACAAAGAGCACTAATAACCTAGCAGCAATCGCGGTTGATATGCTTTCATTTTTTGAAGAGTTCCTTTGTCTGCCTTCGAAACTCGTCATTAGATCTATGTAAAATTTGCCCATGTAAATTTCATATAGATCTGATTTCTGAAAACAAATTTCGAACAAAAAAGAATTTTGAAATCCGTCAATATATGACGGAGTTATACCGCACATACATAAAAAAATATATAGGTAAACATCCGAATTGATAACCTCCTCCTTTTTGAAGTCGGTTAAAAGAGCATTTTATCTCAAAAAAGTATTTTAGAAAAAAGCTTAATTGAATATTGAATGCTTGATTTTTCACTCTTTTTTTTAAATAAAATTAAAATGTCTACTAACCAAGTGATCTGAATGGGGTTCTCTGGGTGCACTAGGGGCCGGGTTTGGCCACAGCAACTTTGACAACATCCGTTGACTTTGGCAATAGATGAGCTCCTACGAAGGAGAAAAACGTTCTTTAGTGTGTGAAGAATAAAGGCTTTTATCGCCTGACTGTTTAAAGATGCCTTTTGAGCCCTACCGTCGGCGCTGTGCCTACGCTATAAACAGGATTAATTTTAAAGATTACATTTCATAAAATACAATAAATTACAATTTTATTTTATTACCAAATGGAATAATAATGTCATATTTCCATCAGTGTTTTTTTTTTATTTCCGCACAAATACCTAGTTTATGGATTTGTCATCTCTCATTGGAATTAGTTTTAAAAGTCAAACAGGAAACAATAGAAAAGGCGGGACATTAGCAACCTCTTACAGACTGTTTATAGAATGCCATTATGTAGGTACACCAAATTAAAAACTAAGAGTTTGAAAACCAGAATGTCACTACCGTAGTGCCAATGGTCCGACAAGCATACCTAATTGCGTAAGTTAATAGAGAAGGTAATTATACTCGTAATACGTAATAAAGAGTTTAACTCTTGTAGTCCGGAACTTACATCAATGAAAACTATAAATATATTTTTAAAACTACACTTTTCATAGCTTTGTCGGGTAAAATTATATAAGAAAAAGCATCGAAAATACTAAATAATTTTATATAAATGTTAAAATGAGTGGTTTTTTTCAATTCTAACTCAGATCCAGTCAAAAAGTCCAAAGACACGTAGATAAGTAGGTATACGCGACAACGTGGAGGGTCGTCTAAAATATTTCTTAGAAACAGTTCATAGCTTAAACACGCAGGTCGAGTGTTCTCAATGAACGATATTATTAATAATAACAACACGTTTTTACGGAGCAGCGCCCGCGCCGACGGCGATCGCAGCTAATGTTGTTACATAGGTACCCAACGTGTGGTCGGACTTCATAAAATTGATTTATTAGAACCCGCTCACAGGCTTATTGAGAATGTTGGTTATTTTAATAAGTACGTAGTAAATAATACAGGTTTGCTTCTTATTATACAACAAAATAAAAACCTTTGGGTATTTCGTTCGGATTTCATTTAGCGAGCGATTAAAGTTTTATCATTCAATCGTGTCGTTATAGTAGGGGGAAGTCCCCTAGTGCCGGACACATAAGGTTTTCAGGAAATAAAATTAAAACTACATCGAGAAATATGTATTTATTTATGAATTACTTAAATTAACAAAACATAAAATCAAAATCAAATGACAAAAATACAAATTCTGCGTAAACATAGTTTAGGAGTGTTAAATAAGTTTTGGTAAAAAAATAAAGGACTTTGACATTGGCACCTAGTGCCGGACGGGTTAATCTTCAAACCCCAAGCGCCGGACATTCTAAAACTTTTTGCATCTATCACATATGTAGGTATCTCCACATTCTGGAACGTCTGCACATGCTTCATGAGCCCATTATTGGCATCTGGAGCATTGTATCCAGTCCTCGTCGTGGTCTTCTAAACACACTACACAAGTCGTTTTTTCCATATTTGATACTTCAGTTAACGGCTCCTTTTTGTTGTCGTTATTGCCACGTTTGGTTTGTTTACTCATGGGGAATCTTCATAGCTTCAGCCAAGTCGTAAGCTAACTTCAAAAACTTGTTTTTTATCAGGGGCAGACATCTATTAGACAAATCTCTTATGTGGTCCACTAAAACTTTCTCATACTCGGGTGAGAAGGTTTTTGTGAATCTACCAACTTTTGGTTGCAACGTGACTTCTTTTCCACTGCTCAATGTCGTTATTTTATCATGTAGAGTACTTTTTGGAACATTGTAACGTGACGAAGCTGCCCTCAAACTCATTTTTTTGGACAAAATCTTGTTCATCGCAGTTTTTAAACTTTGCTGATCCCATTTTCCTTTTTTTTCTCTCTTGCATTTTCAAATATCTCTCTCCTTCTATCCTGTAAAACAACAAACAATCATCATTACAATAAGTACAAATGCTTCATAAAAAAGCTAACCTATAAACTGTCCGGTGGTAAGGGACACCTTTGTGTCCGAAAGTAGGGGACAGGAAACGTCCAAAATTACGTATTTCATACTAAAACTGTTTAGGTATTTAATAAAAACTTTCACAATATAATAATTATAGTGAAACACTGTCTTTATTAACAAATAACAAAAACAATTAAGGATAAAACCATAGCAGTAATACTTACTTGAAATTTACGTGACGCAACGCTTTCCCACCAAAAACAGCAATTCACGGCTTCCACCATGACTGTGCGCCTCACTGGCAAATCGCGTTGCGTGATCCTATCTCGCTACGTTCCCCCGCACCCCTTTCACCGATTTATAAATAGATCGCGTTGACGTTTGTCAAAATAGTATGAGTGTCCGACGCTAGGTGCCGTCCGGCGCTACGGGACTTCCCCCTACTTGCTACGTTTTAAAATATTAGTCAGGATGTCTATGTAAAAAAGTTAGGAAACATTTTGCATGTTTTGTTATTACAATAGTTCTAAATTTAATTTGTCCGTGTAGTGACGGATTAAGAATACGGAATGCCACTACCCCAATTCATCCCGTGGGTGTCGTAAGAGCCGACTAAGGGCGCAAAACAACGCAGGACACCAGCACTGCAAAAAGAAGGAAAACTTGACCCAAACCCTATACCAACCCGTCTGGCCTGCGTGGTATAGTAGGCCGAAACCTCCTTTCTAAGGAGAGGTCTATGTTCAGCAGTGGACTATTAAAGGCTGTTGATGTGGTGTAATGATGTGAAATTTAATTTATAAAAAAAATTTCGTGCGAACTACAAATACCAACAACTGACACATTGATACAAACATGGGTAGAATACTAAATTTAAATGACTAACCAAATACAGCCCCGAAAAAGCGAGCCAGAGAGCTTACATTAATACGAAATGCGCTTAAATTTTTTAACTTGCAGTCATTTATAATATTGCCTCATAAGCCCAAAGGTTGGCGTCCGCTGGACGTTAAAAAGTATAACGAGATGGTAATAATAGGTCGTGTTGAGTTCTCGCCTGCAAAACAAACATTGGACAGAGCAGTGGTGCAGAGTGCTAAATTACTTTAATTATAGGGAAACAACTTGGCCGTCGGTTTTGATTTACGTGCCAACTTCGTTTTTTGAATTTTGATGATGTTATACGCGTCGCTGTGTAGTTTTAGTTTGTTTTTTTTTTGTAGACAATACTATTTTGTTTGTGGAATTTAGTGATGGTGTCCTTTAGGATGTTTTTATAAGATGAAGTAATAATAGTAATAATTATGATAATTTTTGACAAAAAAGTTAAGTAATAAAAAAAGTGTTAATTTTTGTAATTCTATTCTTATAAATGTTCACACGTGGGTGCCAGCAAACATCCTACATAGCTCTAATAACTTATAAACTTATATCTAAATTAAATGTAGTGTTGTGTGCGTGGGCGTTTATTAACGAACGTATAGATCCATATCTACTTGATACAGCCGTCAGGTGTAAGAACTTAGCTTACACTCCTACCGATTACGTTCATGTAAAAAATATATCGCAATAAATCTTGGTTTACAAATATTTAAATTAATAATTAAAAGGTACGGTGTTTGATACGTTCTGATACTGGTTTCGAAGTATTAATAACAATCAGTACCTGATAATATTGTATTGTTAGTATATTAACCATTTAAAAATCGTGTTTTATTTATCAACTATCTGTAGTTCTATAGCAAGCCTTTGATACTTACTTACTACACATCACAACATCACATCAACAGCCTTTAATAGTCGACTGCTGGATATAGGCCTCTCCTTAGAAAGGAGGTTTTGGCCAACTACACCACGCTCGCCAGACGAGTTGCTTTAGGGTTTGTGTCAAGTTTTCTTTCTGTTTGCAGTTGTCCTGCGTAGTTTGCTAAGTCTTACGGCATTCACGGGATGAATAGGGGTTGGGTGACATTCCATATTTCTAATCCGTCACCACACGGACTGTAAGTAATATCAAAATAAGTATTACTTGTTGTTTCCCATTAAAAAATGTAAACTATGTTTCGTGCATAGCGTATCTACAGTTCTTTATGAGGACTTTCACAAGGGCTGACTCTAGGCCCTACCTATTTATAAATTTTGCAATTAATTTATTATTCTGTTATACCATTTTAAATAATAAAGTGTGTACTGTTATTTAATTTGATTAAAACTAAAAAATAAAATCATGTTTCACAAACATTAATTGCTTCTCCCTGGATAACCCATCAGAATAATTGAACCGCTAGACCGGTGTAGCATTCTTGTAATATCTAAGTAAACACGATTTACAATTTAATTCTACGACATCAGAATTTAATTTACTGTTCTAGATGTAGTGTTTATGCGAAATTGCAGGCCTCGAGAAGGAGCTAATGCGTACCCACGGTAGCTTAGACTCAACGGCCGCAACAGTATTTTAAGTTTACCTCACCAAGATAAAATTGACAAATGGTTGACAAAAACCATATCATTAAAACAGAAATCATTTTATGTTAAGAACTTAATCAACCGCCGATCGGCGCGGGAGTCGAAGGCTGTAATTAGAGGCCAGTTGTAGGGAATATGAATGGAGGCGTCTGCGTACCCGGGCACGACACACCGCCGCGGGCACCACTGAACGCGTCCAAACCTACAATACTATACATGGATCACTTTGAAGACAATAAGAAGACGAGTTATTTATGAGACACTAACAATAAGGTCCCTATAATGTTATACTTTTTTTCTTCATCTCAGCACGACATCTAGTTGAAGTATCTACGATGCAATCGAAAGATATTGGCTAATAAAGGCAGAGCAAAGACTTATATAGCCTGCGCTCCACGGCGACGAGACGCCGACAGAGCGCAAAGATCAACGCTAATTAAGCGCCATAAAACCGAATATCGTTCTCATACCATCGTTACCTTTCACCGCGGCCGACAACGAATTCTATCGAAGACGAGCTCAGGGAAAAAAACGAGAAATTACCTCACATACACGAGCACACAGTACGAGTCTCGTAATAGATTAATGATATAGCCTGCGAGCTCTGTATTTAAACGAAAATCGTGCGGGGACCGGGATGTGTGGGGAGTAAAAGTGCGCGCGCGCCGCCACCCGCGCGCCGACCAACATACCCACAGTGTACGAGCGAGACGACCTGCGCAGGCGCCGTTGGACGGCCCTCCCCGCGCCTCGTCCGGCCCCACGCGCTCCTGCTACACACCTCTTATTGAGAAATTCCCGAGATGATGCATAACTCTCGTTTTGGTTATTTTATCCCTTGTTAACAACATTACCGATACGGTGACCAGACAGACCCTTATTTTGTCTGAGCCTGTTTAACTGTTTGACTTGATTTATCATTATAATAAGATTTTTGATGTTGCGGATTAAAGATAGGCGATTTCGAGTTGATATAATACTAGTATCTATGACTAGGTTGTCTAGTGATAACACAATACCACATCCTCACTACGTGAACAACTTACTAAAGTTGTTGTTTTTTTAATGTCCAAGCCAGGCAAACATTTAATATTTAAACAACTACAGCAAATGTACATGCATGCATTCATGTACCTACTACTACCTACTACTCTTATAATAACATTACGTAAACTTATTCCGTAATCTGGTAAAACACCAATTTCTTATCGGCCAGTTATGCTAATAAGACATGCTAATTCTCAAAACCAACAAACGGGGAACATAAAAAAAGAAGCTATAAGCTTGAGGTCAAAAAAGGAACACGAAAGCAGACAGGCGCCAGCCAGCAATTACGGGCCCACAGTGGCCCAAACCCGCTGAGGAATGCAACAGCCTTTCTAGCTAGGACTTTTTACTGTCTAGATTGTTCGACGAATACTTTGTTTGGCAGAATGACAGTAGATAGGTACTGCTCCTTGTTTAAAAATAGTGTTGAGAAATAATACTAAAAAGTAATAGATAATGAGGTATTGTAATTGAAAAGTAGTTTAAAATATTTATGGTTTTACCTATGTGACAATACTTTTTTATCTCTTGAAAGTTTCGTCTCTTGAAGATAAAATACTTAGTAGGTACAAATAGTGTACAAATATAAATATTGCGGTACAAATAAACTAATTAAGTTTTAAGTAATCAGAATTAATATTAGGCGTAATATTCGCTTACAGCTGTAATCATAATTAAGCATTTTTTTCTGAACATCGTCACATTTATTAAAACCGTAATAATGCTATAAGTACCTACTCTAACTCCACCCATTATTAAAGTAGGGTTGTTCCGCAATCTTTTTGAACGAGTATCGATTCGAGTTACGATAATGGGTATGTAAATTGTTCTAAGAATGGATTACTTGCAGGAGTGGGTGAATTGGCAACTTCCTAGCAAACACTAGGGTATTATTCTGTACCTACCTATACATGGCGGTAAACAAACCAGAAATTGGATTATTTATGCAACATTAAACATAATAATGGAAAAAGATGTTTTATAGTATCTAATTATTATTATTCACTTAGTGAATCTTTTAAGGAAATTTAAATGGAGCGTTTTATTGCTATCTTTTACAGAGAGTTGTTTTATTTTTCAAGAAATTGAGGTGTAGAGATACCTGATATCACAAATTCAATAAAAATGTATTTTAAAAATAACTTTACCTTACCTTAACCTTAGACTTAGTCCACTTTCCAAAGTAGAGTATAGTTTTGCAAGTAGTTTATAAACGGCCAGTTCTAGACGTTCTAATCCGGTAATTTAAGCGTAGGTAGGCGGGACCGGACAGCCCGTGACGTCACGCGAACCGACCAATCACAGAACGCTGATAATCTGATTGTCACCCCTGTCAATAGAGTTATAGAAGCACTTGGGTGCAGCACTTCGAATTTTAAATGAATTATGAGCACAGTCTTTTTCTTTGTTTAAATAAATGTACTCAGTACTTAATTGTTTCTAGACCATTTTGTGGAATTAAAATATAATATATCAATATGTACATACATACGTCGGTAAGATATAATTGCAATTTTATTACTTAACAGACGTACATTGAGTAAGTAGAAATACAAATTATGATGAGTACAAATATTTTTTTCTGTCATTCATAGGCGCCTTAAAAACTGTATGTCAACATACCTACGTAATAAATAAATAAAGCACGCAAGGAGAATAAAGAAAACGTAGTATTCCAAATTATTTATTACCTAAATCAATCATGAACAGATTAAAAAAATATTTTTTTCGACAGACTAGGTATCTACCAGTCAAGGTGTTTTGGTGTAAAAATTGACTTTCTAGAAGTATTGTTTAATTTTACATCATTAACAAAGTATAACTTAAACTACATTTGTATCAAACTTCTGTGTGATCATAGTTTGCACATAGGTATACCTACTGGATGACGACGTAGCTTCTACTCTAGTTTAATTTTTAAACTTAGATATAAACCTACATTGATTAAAAATTTAGCTCTTCTATGCACATACAAACATTAATAAATTCAAAATCACATGTCTCGAACGCGAAATTTGGTTAAAATGCTTATAAAAATTCTCTTTGCGTATTAACATAGAGATTATACCAAGACATCTACCTATCAATGAATATCTTAAAAAATAATCATAATATCGTGTTAAAAGTGAACGAACTCATAAAACTACATTTAAACTACGATTCGAATGATTTGTCTATGACCCCAGCTTATAAAAAACAAACTTACTTCTCAACTGAACGTTTTGTACTGTACGTTCTACGTACAATACAATATAAACTTTGTCACATCGCAATAAGATCCTAAAGCAAAATTTCACCTTAACTTCAAAACTGCAAAATATAGTTTTAAAACTAGGGTGATTTAATAGGGTGGTGACACAATAGGTGCAAGGATTAGTCTTATGCTATTACGTCATAGTAATGGCGGATATTATTATTAATAATAATCGTGTTTTCTTCACTTAAGTGTGATCATAAAGCTCTAGGCGATTGGTTAGTTTTGAATGGGGTGTGAGGGTTTTAGGATGGAGATATGATAGGTTGAATTTTTTTTTGTTTACTTAAAGACCTAAGAGAAGTAATACTGATATAACTCTTAAATATTGACTGGCCTGTTACCTAGTTGTTCATAATCCTCGCTGTTAAGGCATAGGTCGGGTGTTCAATTCTCACCCGGGACAAATAATTGTATGATAAGCATGATTACTTTGAGTATGTTTATCAGCAGTCTGGTTACCACAGTACAGGCTCTGTCTGGTTTGGTATCAGACTGATTTAATTCCAGTGGCAAAAACTTATTTTTTCGCTATCTAGGTGGGTACATTTAGGTTTTTATAACGTACCTACATGATGATCACGTTCTCGACGTTGCTTTTATAGTTAACTACTAAAACGGTAGTTTTACGATACAAATACCATAAAGTAAATCATTCTCGAATTCAATTTTAAATTTCTAATAAACCAATCAAGTTTTCTTCCATTCCGAACTGCTCCGTATTATCAGTTGTCACTCGTAAACCGTCGGCTAATCTCGGGAACTTTCGGAAGCGCTTCAATTAACATTAAAACGTGTTCAAAACCCGCCTGTTAAGTAGATAACGGTGGCGATTCTGGTGGTCCTTTTATAAAAAACGAGACTACTAAATTTTTTTTTACCAATGATGTAACTAATAAGTCTACGGCTCACTGGATAGAGTTTTTCTTCTCTGTTTTATATGAGATCAGAACTGTTTATTAAGTGCTATTATCTAATCTTTCCATTACAAAGATTATACTATAGAAAGATATCAATCGAAATAACCTTATAGATTTGAAGATTATGAGGTCTTGAAGGAAAGATGTTCCCGCCAAAACTGGACCGTTGGGAAAAAGTCAGTGAATGTTTTAAAAATAATGACACCATTTAAAGAGCGGTTAGCTTTGACGTTCTAAATTTAAATCTTAATGACGATTCCGATTCCTTAACTAGTGAACTAGATAACAACCGTATCACGTCTTCACCTATCTAAACTATGGTACCTTTAAGATAAGGTTCAAGTTGTCCGAGATGGGTATTGAACCTGGTATCTTATTATTTCCTTACAAGTTAAACGGTAGACAATTAAGTGCTAAAATAATTGAACCTTATTTAAGTATCACTTCATAGCACCGCTGGTTGATGGTTTTATTTCACAACGGTACTACTTACTATTGGCATGATGTACTAAATATTAGGCAACATTCTGCATGGGTCTCTTTCTAAGGATTTGTTTGAGAGGCTCCAAAGGAAATCCCAAGTAATCTTCATATTTATTTAGGTACATGTACCTATGTGTTAATATTATTAAGATTTTGTCAGCCATACTTCGACACAAATAGGCCAAAAAGCAATTCTCAAAAAAGAAATCGGTCACAATTTAGTTCCGATCAGCTTTCGATCTAACTGTCATAAAAGGTATTTTCGTTTGTGACATTTGGTATACTGTTATATCAAATGTCTACAGGTCCGATTGATCATCGGACCTGTAGATTTTAGTGAGATCCCTTCATCATCTAGGAAGTGAGCTGACGATCTTCAAAATTTATAGCTAAGAACCATCTCGATCACATTGGCTTTCGAACAAAAAAATCCGCATCGAAATTGATCCATCCGTTCGGGAACTATGATGCCACAGACAGATACGCAGGTTAAACTTATAACACTTCTTGTTTTCCGTCGGGGGTTAAAAACGAGCTCGCTTAAGTCATAAGTTACTAATAAGTCCATAAAACAAATGATAATTAGAAAATGATTGTTCACAGCTACTAACAGTTTTAGAAAATTACGTATTTATGCGCGTTTTTGTGCATACATGCGGGCTTCAAGAGCCAAGCAGAACCATGCGGGCTATACGATTACTGTCAAAGAATAAAAATATTATCAAACGCTAAATAGACAGGTGAAGCCATTGTTCTATTCGTGAAAAGCTTCCTGCTTTTATGGTAAGGAAACAACATTTATTGTTAGAACTGGTTTTGGACTGTACTAGATGAATTGTAACCCGTAAATTTTTGTTAGCTGTTTTACAAAACCGTACCAGAACCTTCGTGTCAGCTGTCGATCTAACTCACCAGTGGTTTATCTTTAGCTCTCACCTTTCAATGCTTACAAACCGAGGGTAACTGACGAAGGTTTATTCAATAAAACTAATGATTCTTAAAGGAGTAAAGTTCGCCATACGAAAAATACGAAATGGAATCTAGCTCTATTTATAATACTTATTTAATCATCAAGTTTATTCCCGTAACATAACCACCGTGGATGAGAACGCATCTGACTATTTTCGAAAATATTTTCGATGGGACGCAAATACAAAACCTTTTAGGCTCTGCTCATTACATGTAAGTATAACATAGTTTACTTTATACAAGTAAAAACTTGACATAACGCTGTCTACCCTCCATTAGCAATTTCAAAACAATTTATCTATTGCAGATACATTTCCAAGAATAAATTCAAGCTCAAGTAGAAGCAAGACTCGATTTGAACCTAATAAATATTCAAATGTAGTCGATTACGGACTATTGAATGATGCTGTTGTCCCTAGTCTCAGCGAAAACCTAATTAAAAATACAACTTTATTAAAGGTATCATGCAATAAAGTAGCATATTACACTTCTAGAGCTTTCTGGAGTAATATTATGGCTTCAAACAGTAACTTAACGAACACTGCGGTAAGACAAAACGATCCTTAAAATGAAAGCTGCAAACGGACCGCAAAATGACGACCATTTTTCATTGATTTTATTGTAGTAATCGTATCAAAGAGTGAGGAGTTGTGGATCAGAGGTGTCACTGGTTTTATTTATTCAAAAAGTGACTTGTGAAAATACTTATTTGTAATGTTTCAAGTTTTTTCTTATAATATGGAACAAAAATTGAATACGTAGCTATATCTATTTACATTAACAATTAAAATTTAGATTTGATTCTAAGATTTTCTTGCGGCATTTGTTTACTCGATAACTTAAAAGACTTCTAAGCTTAAAAAAACTTAATACTCGTAGCTTAACTTTATATATTTTAAATACATACATATTATAGATAAATAACACCCAGACACAGAACAATTGACCGTGATCATCACACAACATTTGTCCTGGGTGGGAATCGAACCCTAACAGCCGGAGGTCTTGCTTAGCAGTCAGGATCACTAACCGCTAGACGAACAGGCCCGCCCGCCAACATATAAATGGTACCTATAACTTAAATCTTAGACAGTCCAAAGTAACCGCGAAGCTCGACTTCTACCAACACCTTGCTCGCAGACTAATTACCACATCTACATATTTCCAACTCATTGATGTCATTCAACGAATAAAATCAACCGCATATACGTTCGGCTCGTTTGTTCGTTCAAAGGAGGCCGATTTGTTTAGTATAAAGACCTCTTTATAGCTGTGTATCGGCCTCATGTGAATTTATTATTGCGATTCAATTATGGTACAATGTTCGGTCAGGTTTCGCCCCTTTATGGAGTGCCGCTTCTGTATTGTGAGGGGTTTTTAATACATGGTCTCAGTGTGTCTAGTCTCATAGGCACGTAAGTAGTATGAATGTACCTCACTTTTTAAATTCAATAATTTAACATTGGCACGCTACTTTTTGGAACTAGACATCAGCATCATCATCAACAGGAACAGCCTTTAACAGTCCCTTAGAAAGGAGGTATTGGCCTACTATACCACGCTGGCCAGATCGGTTGGTATAGGGTTTCTTTCAAGTTTTCCTTCTCCTTGCAATGCTGTAGTGCTGCGTTGTTTCCTCCCTTAGTCGGCTCTTACGACACTCATGGGATCAAAAGGGGTGATGACACTTCGTATAATTAATCCGTCAACACACGGAAGTAGACATACCTATAATATTTATTTTTATTTTCTTTCAATCATAGGGAGCTAAGAGTAGTTTGGATTAGTAATAATAATATGTTGATGTTTAGGCTCAGATCATCTGCTGATCAATAACACCACTAAAAAGAACTTACTATGACGTATTTATTTCTTTTAAAGGCAGAAATCTTACATTAGCCATATAATGCGATAGAAGAGTTCCTAAATACTTGTAAAACTGAGTAAATTTGACAGTGACATCTGTCATCTGCCGGATGTTACGTGAAATTTAAGCAGTGACAGACGTATTTGTTAAAATTATGCAGTGGTAAGTGAGAAAATGAGCATAGTCGATCGCTAAATAGCAAAGAACTTAAAACATTTCAATTTGTGAAAGTTAATTTTAATTATATCATAGAAGTCCTTCTTTTAATATTTATCTATTTTAGGTATTAATTATCACTTTAACACTGTGTTTATATATCATCGTATGAGACCTTACCGAGAACTAAAACTACAAAGATCTTTTGGCGCGAAGCCAAACTAAGGCAGCCATTGTGTAACGTCACTTCAGAGGTACCTATTCTCGATCGTATTTTACCTCTTAACCAAAGACAAAATACTTAATGCATGAACCCCAGTTATTGGGATTACATTACGAGCATTATTTGTTTCCATGTAAATTTATTTACATTACGCCACGAGTAATAATTAGGTTTTTTTTTTAAATGAATTGCTAGTCATCAGATTAAATATTATATTTTTAAGATCTTCACACATGCACTCATACATGATACAAAGGTAAATTAAACTCAGCTTGGGTTGCGTGGGCTGAAAGACTATAACTTTATATATCCTAAACGTTCAGATTGATAAAAGTGGAAAGATTACTCTTATGCCGAAGTTACTAGCTCATAATTTAGAGGGAATTGTATAAAACTTAGGCTTTTTCATAAATGACGTGTATATTACAATAAGCCTACGTAAAATAATAAGAAAATAATAATATACAGAGTATATAATAGGTACAGAGTTTAATTACAAAATATCGGAGTTAATTCCTTTATACGTAAGCACATAAACGAGAATATTATTGTTCCCCATAATATCATGCAATAAAAGCTCCGAAAAAGGTCGTATAAAAAATAAGTGGCTGCAAACTGCAGTTTGTAAGTATTAAGCCTTTTAAAGTTAAAAAAAAATGTATTTTTGATCTCATAATGTTGCCGTCAAACGGCTACCGGTATTTGCGCTTCAATGACCAACACAGTTTTAATCTGTGCTTACAAAAATATAATCCTTTCTGGTTTATCGCTTCATTCTAAAACTGAAAATACTTGGTTTAAATTGTAATAAAACTATACTACAATTATTATTAACTTTGTCATCGGTGCCATATCCCACGTCATCATGAAGCCGAAATTTTGTCACTATTACACCATCTTGTTCTGATGGATTATGACTCACAGTTACCAAAGTTGTAATTTTTAATTATCCAAGAGCATTGTCTTTTACCTTTACAGATCTTGTATTTTAACATTTCTTAACGATATACTATTGCGGTTCCTTGGTTTAGAAAAAAGGGTGCTACTTTAAAAGGAGGAAAAGATTCCGTGGGGGGAAGGAGGAACGGTTTAGACGTTGAAAATTTAGCATTTGATTATTGGCTGCTGACTATATGCTTCTTTTCGTATGATCTCTCTCTCTGACAGTAGGCTATGACAGTTAGAATTGGAGCATCGAAGGCTAGTGTTTTAAATATATCGCATTCTTTTTTTTTTAAAGTTCTACAAGCAACCGATATTACTAACATTTCCGTTAACCCCTCCCGGTAAGCTAAATTTCTTGTGTTAAGAGTGGGTTCACGTCGGTAGTGGACTGGTCAGGATTCGAACCCACGACCTCTTGATCGCAAGTCCAGTGCCTTAACCACTAGGCTACCGGTTTATATAAGTCATTGCGTTACTATGAAAAAGATGAACTCACGAAGATAGTTACTGGTGCATTGAGTAATTCTAGAAACATCCGCGAACTATTCGTAAAAGCTCGTCTTTATTAAAGCATTGAATAGCACACGTAAACAACTAAGTAATAAATAGAGGGTTTAATGTCAAGAATGTTTGTAAATTGTTGTTCCTATTTAATTGTAAGTGAAGTAATGGGTGAAATCTTTAGTGTAGTTGGCAACACAGCGTCCAACAATTTATGTCAACAACGTTCGTACGCGTGCGCAGTTACTCCATTGGGTTGCCTGTTAAATTTAATCAGTAGTTTTGTGGATATTCTCTTCTACTTTATATATTTCACACTCTGACTGCACGAATGGCGTAGTAGTTTAAGCGGTCGCAACGCCTCTTCCTGCTACTCTGAGTGTTGTGGGTTCGATCCCCAAATAGGACGACACTGTGTGTGATCTACAAATTGTTCCGAGTCTGGGTGTTCTTTGTGTCCGTTTCATGTATGTTTGTAATGTCCCCAGCGACACAATATATATTCCTACTGCAAGAGGTGTCTTTAAAAAAAAAAAAACCTTAAAAAAGAAACAAAAACTTTATTCGTTAGATAATCTTAATTTATTGATTTTTAAAGTTATCAAAAGAGTAATTTAAGTTTTTCACGCTCAAAGTGCCCTTTTATGCAATATGCGGTAAAAATATATAGGTACTGTTTAAAGAAGTTGTGAAACGAAGGCATAAAACTAAATGGATAAGGCAATATTTATGTTTGCAAGATTCTTCCACAATTAAATTGGTCTTGCCCATAACAGACGATTTTAGGAGTAAATGCCTGAGAGACATTGTTTTTTAAATAATATCATATCCTAATTATCCTGTCCTTCTATGAATATTTCAAGTACTTAACCATTTTTAAATCATTTAGAAAATAAAAAAAACAACTTTTACAATATTGTAACCAAAGAATAAAGTGACAGATGATACGGCTTTTACAAGTGTTTTAAGTATTAAACATTGTAAGCCGAGTGGCGCATCAACCCATCTGCATTCGTACATCAGGACGCATTAGCCATCGGGTGACAAAACAAATGAGTGTTTTAGCGGTATCTTGAACCTTTCATCTCGCCGCGGTAGCAGGACGATATACCTCTTTTATTGTTCACTAATGGCCCGATAGGACTTAGGAGGTGGTCTCCTTGGCTTTATAGTTACTTTTTTTTTTAAATTTTTATATTGTTTTGAGTAGGTAAGTGAGATTTGACAGGCAGCAAATGGGGGGAATTAAACGCGTTATTTATTTCGATTTAGTTCGGCCAGGCAGACTTTTCAGGAAGCAGGCAATATACAATTAAGTTATAGCTCACCATCTAGGTACATTTATACGTATTAAAGCAGTATTTTTTTTTATGAGAGGGGGCAGACGAGCGGCCGAATCACCTGATTGAAAGTGACTATCCCCGCCCATGAACGTCTGCAACTCAGGAGTCAAAAACCGTTTTTGCCTTTACATATTTTCTACCTTTAATATCAATATGGCTACTCCAAATTTTCTCATTTAAGCCCTAAAGTGCCAGACTGTCAGTAATAGGCTTACCCTTATAAAATGGGATTAAAATTATACATATTTGGCATCATGTGTGTGTGTATGTGTGCGTTTACTTCCGCTCTGCTAAACCCATCGTATTTATGATATATTTAGAGAAGTTCTAGGCATCATTTATTTAAGGCTGTACAATTTATTATTTTTTCAGGAATATAACTACCTAAAGCTGAGAAGACTAAATAATAATAAAGAGTAATCCACATTTAAAAACTACCTCAATGTTTTATGCTGATGAATCAGACAAGCTTCTTTCTAAGGAGAGGCCTATGTCCAGCAGTGGACTAGTAAAGGCTGTTGATGAATCAGACAAACATTTACAGAAATATTTTTTCTAAAATATTTTTTAAACGCGTAACAAACAAATAAAACCTCTTTACCTTCTTTAGATTAGTAGATCAATTACATTATTTAATTAAAAAATAATACAAAAAATATAATAAAAAATATAATATAAATAAAAATATAATAATCCAACTTTTTATTGAGCCTTATCATCTTCTTAAAGCTTATTCACTCACACATACAAATGTAGTTTTATTTCTTTCCACCTAACTTTGCTCATTACACCCACACATAGACACGTAAAAACCAACTAACATTTAGCAGCTATTTAGTTAAAATACAGTCGAAATTGAACCTTTTACCTTTCAGTTAAGAGTGATAACTATATATTTGAAGTGTTTGAAAGAATTTGTAAAAGTATTTGAGGAAATTTTTAGGATGTTTCTCAAACCTGATGCTTAATTTGTTTGCCGATTGATATCACTTAATGTACAGGTGTTTTTCGTACTGCAATCTTCAGCGTCCATTTTGTGCAATTCCTTCAAAACTATTTACGCAATAAGGATGTTTTATTATTAAAATTCAGATGTTTAAAAAGATGTTTTAGTGTTTAAATGCCAATGACCTACAGTCAACTATTTATGTTATTTTGTTTTAAATGTGTTTTTTTATGATAGGGGGGCAAACGAGCACAGGCACCGATGATGGTAAGTGATTACCGTCGCCCATTGACAACTGCAACTCAAGGGTCAATGTTGGCCGCCCTATGAGCCCCTCCCCCCCTCCAAAATCATGCTGAGGGAGTTTTGAGCTCCACTCCGTTAATTAGGTAGATACCGAGGTTGAAGGCTAAACTAGTTACATAGAATTAAATACGACCACTAACAGTTAACCTAAACATTGTCGCATGTTTATTTTTAAATTAAAGCTTTTTAGCAAATTAAGGGATGAAGAATACAACTTATAAATTGAAGCAAGTTTTAAAAAGCTATTCAATTCAAAATTCTGTTTAAATAAAGCTAAAAAATACTTTTTGAAAAAGTATATAAAAGTATTAGGTATTCAGTATTCGAAAGACCTTAAAAATGGAATTAAAATTTAAAAATGGAAATGCATTCGAATAATTGAAATATCAAAATAAGAATTATGGAATGACGCGTCGGCGGACCACCAAAGAACTTAGCAGATGACATCGAACCAATGAGTTTCAATACCTTGGATCATTTTATGGTGTACGTGCTTACATGGAATGTCACTTCGTTCGATACTTTTAGTCGATTATTTATCTTAAAGGGATTAAAGGGCTACCGGTCTTAGGCGATATCGAGTTGTCGACTCGATTATTGATTGTGCTAATGGAAACACGTGGTACATGGAAATTTGTAAAAGTTTAGTGCCGTGGGAGATTTTTA
Source organism: Arctia plantaginis (assembly GCA_902825455.1). NCBI lineage: Eukaryota > Metazoa > Arthropoda > Insecta > Lepidoptera > Erebidae > Arctia > Arctia plantaginis. The sequence goes on along the minus strand of CADEBD010000327.1, from coordinate 4,367,900 downwards.
TAGATATTTTTAATTATTGATTTAATTAATAGGCGTGATCTCAATGTGCGGTGTGGGCTTTAAATTTTGTTTTTTGAATATTTTCTCACACGAATAGTACTTAATTTTTTAGTTTGTTTTTTAATTAATTAAGTAGTATTTTTATGTTACAAAGGAACTAAAAAAGTTACTCCTACTGATGATGATGAAGGAACTAGGTAAATGAAGTCACTTACACAAAATGATAGTTATTTCGCTATTTGCCTCGCTATTAATGTACATCATACAATATATTAGTGAATATTTGATTTTTAGTTATTAGTTTTTAACGTAATAAAACTCATTTTTAGAATTTGCCCATGCAGGGGAAAACGAAGGATCAAATTCAAATTTTCAAATTCAAAATATCTTTATATCATAAAAAAATTAAAATTGTTTGAAATCGTCTTTTATGTAGACTCTAAAGTCATAGATCAACACACACACACACAAAAGCAACAATCTCTGTTTTGTGAAAAATATTCATAAAAATTAAACTTCTTCAAAATCTATGATATGCCTGTGGCGATCTACAACCGCCCGTTTCAAAGGGGTTGAGCCTTATGAGAAGAAAGGGCAAACAAAATCCTGGCTCAAACTAAGAATATGTACGTAACATGTCATGTTTTAAACCTTCTTTCTAAGGAGAGGCCAGCAGTGGACTATTAAAGGCTGTTGATGTGATGTGATGTGATGTCAAGTTTACTGAGAAAACCTCATAATAGCGCTTTTCTCTTTTGTTAATACGTGAGTCATCGTTTTTATCATTATTTTTAATATTTTAACAAAACATTTTACTGAATTATTTTTGCGTCAACATGCCGTCAACATACAAGTCAACAATTATTCAATATAATTATCACAATAAATTCTGTGTAGAGGTGACCTGCTCCTCCTAGATGCCCTGACCGCTATCCATCTCTTACCCGCCCACGCGTCGTTAGCTGGGCGCCGCCCTACACCCGCCCTACGATGACAAAGAGCCTTTCACTAAGAGTTATGTCAGACAAGGGATTAGGTGGAACATTATATTATATTTGATAAGTACGTATTATGAGTAGAATTAACTGGATATATTTAGATACTATAAAATAATACAAAATACATATAAATACATAATCATAGGCACTCGATATACTTTTTTTTAAGAATTAAGTTGTTTTAAGTCTTTGCCAACCCTATCGTGAAAGGTCATTGACTTTACTATGAAACTAGTCTTTTAAAGGGGTGACCACTCATATTTGAGTTCAACAGATAAGAAATTAAAAAAAAGAAAATTTAAAGATTATATTTTTTTAAATGGAAGTTTTAAAACAATATTTTATAATAATAGAAGTATTCTTATGCGAGATGGCAGTAGATACCTACTGCCACCTCGCATAAGAATACACGCGTTATTTGACACATTTGTGTCAAATAACGCAATAAAAATCGCTCAATTGGTATAAATCATAAAACGTATCCAAAGTTCCCGACACTCGAATAAGAAAAATATACCAAATATTCTCGCTCTTTCATATTATTCGCAAGTGTCGCGAAATATTTCTTTTTGACTTTTACGCTTTGGTTTTCTTACTCAGGGTTGCCGCTCGAGAGTTATATGTATATTTTAACTCCATCTGTATATACAAATCGTGAAGATAATAGTTTGATGATGATGTAAATTTTGAAATGAATGATCTAATATTCTAAAGCGGAATAGTTTCTTTGTTTGGTTGAACGCGCTAATCTCAATTACTACTGGTTCGAATTAATGAATTCTTTTAGTGTTGGATAGCCCATTTATTGAGGAAGGCTATAGACTATTTCAAGACGCAGGTCAAAAACTTTTTTACAATAACTTCTGCGTGCTGAAGGTGCATTCGAAGAGTGTGGGGAAACTTAGTTACATTAACCAATAACTATATCCTAAATACCTGTGTTTAAAAACCATGCACATGATTAGAAAACGGTCGTTGATAATTGAGACTTATACATATGTATTTTATACAAATCAGTTATAGAACCTTGGAAATTAGAAAATGTCTTAAATAAATAATTTGTTTAAAAAATGGCAAAAATGTTACCAGTTATGATATTTATGATATTTAGATCTTTAAAATGTTTTCTTTGCTATTAAGAGAGAGAGAGAGAGAGTACGTCAGAGTAGAGCCACGCTTAAGCACAGATCGGTCAACTTGATCAAAGTGATACCACGCCACGCCATCGCTACGGCGTGACAGATGTTAAGCAATTCAATCGTTGCTTTCTACCGAGTGAGTGAGGTTACCAGGGCATCGCCCCTCCCTTTCTCGCAATCCAATTCTGCTGATCGACACTCAGTGTCCCAACACATTTCTGTCTATATCGTGAGAAGCAAGTGCCCATGGGCGGTAGTAGTCACTTAGTACCACGCACTCCGTTATTACATAAAAAAAACAATAGCCAATCAATCGTCATGAAAAGTTATGTTAAAAAATAATAAATAGACAAAAGAAGTGTCACAACCCTAGAGCGAAACAGTGAATATCAAATACACTCGCCAGTAAAGTATGCGAGAAATGTAAAATTGACGTTTTCACGTTTCGGCAGGCAGGTGTGAGGGCAGCTCAATAGAAATAGATGCGATAGAAACAAACATTTTCAAATATAAAAGGAATTTACAAGAAAATAACGGAATTCCTCACATGGTAACGAGGGGGTGGACTTGGAATAGAAGACGTAAGGAGAACCTGAGTTAGCTTTCACACATACGTATTGCATAATGTTTATTTAATGCTTCTTTTTGTAAGTCGTTTTTAGTAATCATGATCATACTAGTTTAGACTTTTTCGTGTTGAATGAACTCAAAGTTTACGAGGCGGCTCCCTATCAAGACTGGTTTCCTCTTTATTTACGAACCCCTTGACCCCCTGTTATGTTGTAAGGTTTTCATATGATTATGAATACGCGTTAACTGTGTGTATTGGTAAGGAAATAAACTAACCTTGCCTGAAATATCAAGAACCTTAAGTTTAGCTTTAATCTAGCTTTAAGTCAACTAATCAAACAAACTTCTGTGGGTGTTAGGCTAAGCTAAGTTACACCCGGCGTTCTATTTTCAAAGGAACATTTGAAAATTTGAAACACATATTTAGAGCTATCCGATATACACGACCTGGTATTGGTATTGGTTGTGGGCTTCAGTTTCCGCATTTAGACTCAAAAGTGGTCCTTTATGCGTCGAGTACTGGTTAGCTAGATGAGCCAACCAAGCTCCTTCCAGAAGCAATTCTTGAATGTATAATTCACGACCTGTATTATATATTCAAGAATTGCTTATTTAAAAGTATTAGGTAGATAACTCGTAATCTTCGTTAATAAACGGGTTCTAACCTAAACAAGAATCGGGCCGGTAGTTAAGATGATGATTTGTTTTTATATTAATACTTATAGCACATAATAAATTTGTGTAAGCAATAAGTACTCCTTTATCAGGAGATTTATTAAATAGCTACCATCTAAATTTTCAATGAAGGTTTTTTTTAATTGGAATTATTTTGATTTAAATTTCGAACATTGCGAGCCGGTCTCTTAACGAAAGTTTTTAAAAACAAATGTCGTGCGGTATTACCAAATTGAAAGCTGTTTAAATTTCGTAAGGAAACATTTATAGTATCTTAGACTGCTACGCACCTACTTCTGTCCGTATTTTTTTGTGTTTCTCATAAGTGTCCAAATATTTTTCAGCAAATTTTATAAACGCCAACAGCAGACACATGATAGTTTCTGTTTTGTGATATGAGTGTGACTGTTGGGAAGTTGAATTGAAGCAAACATTTAGGCCTGTGTACAGCTATCACATTTCATTGGCCGTTTGAAATATAATATAAATTTCAGAATAGTGGCTAGCTTTGACGCTATTCAGTTTGAACTGTCATTACAAGTGGCATACCTAATACCGGGTTTGTATTTCGAACATTGATAAAAAAGAATTCTGCGAAGACAATATCAAAAATTCATAAACATTCTTATTTACCGGCAATAGACAATCAATAAAGTTGCCATAATACTGCCAAAAACAATCGCCATGAAAAATAATGTCACATTTATGACAGAAGTGATTAATGAGTGTCATTAAAATATGGCCTTTACGTGACGTGATAGTTGCCGATTTCTTGGACCATGAATCGAAGTGACGGATATATCCGTCGATACCAGGGTCATGTCAGAAGGAACGCGGTGTGTCAAATGGGACAGTTTTATGGTGGTTTCATGCAAATGATGTGGAAATTGATGGCGCGACGCCTCTTGTCATATTTTATAGAGTGTCATTTGGTAGCGTACAAGGTTATTGTGAAGTTATAGCGTATTTGGTATGCCATTTTTATGTAAGCAATTTGATAAGAAATGTTTCTATGTCATAAAAGTAAGGGTAATAAAAAAAAAGCTTCTCTATGTTGTATTTCTATTAGTATGTTAGCCATCTACAAACTACTATGATGACAAAAATTAAATTCTGAATCACTATCGTTCCAGAATCCGTGTGGTGACGGATTAAGAATACAGAATGTTACCACACATATTCATCCCGTGGGCGTAGTAAGACTCGATTAAGGGAACAAACTAAGCAGGAGAACAGCACCGCAAAGAGAAGGAAAACTTGATACAAACCCTATACCAACTCGTTTGGCCGGCGTGGTATAGTGGGCCAAAACCTCCTTTCTAAGGAGACATATCCAGAAGTGGACTGTTAAAGGCTGTTGATGATGATGATCGTTCCAGAAATTATTTACCGTTATTTGGATATCACGAGGTTAGGTATTTGGAATTTGCCAAATAAAAGATTTCTTCGTAAGTATTTTTTTTAAAAAGCCTAATATTTTAGTGTTTTAGTGTATTTAGTTGTTCTAAAAGTAAACACGTGGTACACTACATCCAGAAAGATATATATAAATAATGAAATAAACTGCGAAATAGTGTGTTTCATCTGCATTTCAGTGATTCTGTTTGCTTTTTTTACGTCTTACAGGCATTAAACAAAATATTCTGTTTAATCAACAGTAAGTACAATATATACATAAAAAAAGAAAAAATACAATAAATGAAAAAGAAAGATATGTTTTGAAAATATATGAAATACATATCTTTCGTAATATATTTATAAAATTATAAGAAGTTAGAAAAGTTACTACTACGTCTGTGGGTCTTTTCGAGAGGGTATAGAATCCTATGTCCTTTAACCCGGCGGCGCTATCATGATACCCAAATTCTCTTATTTATAATATTTTATTCTGTAAAACATACAGATATAAAACCATGGTACGGACATAGGTACCAAAGAAAGTTCACAACTTGATGTAATGGCCAGAATCATTTACCTTACCTGAGTTACTCTAATGAAGAGTTACAAAAAGCTTTCAAAAGACGAAGAGATAGCGTTTTTAGAGTACATAAAATTATGGAGTGCTTAGGGATTCCCACGTAATTCCACCGACTCTAGAGTATTAAACTTTTTTTTAAATTTAACTTTATGCAAATGTTGCTGTATCCTCATTAAGAACCTACTTGATTTTTACCGCTAGATTCCAAATAAACTCAAAGTAGCGATGGATTATTATTACGAATAAAACATCAATGGTAGATTTGTATCTTTTTAGTGACGAAAATAAGTGAAACTAAGATACACTCAAGACAGCTTCTTTTCCTTTATCTCTTACAAATATTGCTTATTGGTTTCTTTTCGATACCGTTTCAAAAACCCAGAAAATTCAAAGCAATAAAGTCACCCAACCAAATAACCCCATTTATGCGATATTTGGAACGGTATATAAAAAAATATATATCTATGAATCTACTCGCAATAAATGTACTGTTTTAATAGTTTTTTAAAGGAAATTGTGAGAACTACACAAAAAAAAAAGTTATTAGTAAAGGCAGTGATATTTTTGTAAAAACCTATTTTTACAAATAAATGTGCCAATTGGCCCCACTTTACGGTATCTGATTTTCTTTAAAGTAAATTATTAGGTAATTAGGTATGGTGGGCTGGATCGTGATTGTACATTAAGGGGATAGTTTAAAAAAAATAAAAAAGTGAAAAAATAAAATAAACTACGAATTTAAAAAAAACGAAACGAAACGAGCTTAAAAAAAACTGAAATAACTGAAGTTTACAATTAAATGCTATAGTCTTTTATCGAATAAACTTTCACGGGTAGATAAACAATATCTATACACATATTATGTACCTACTCCTTTTGGTGTGCGCAAAAAAAAAACACTTTGATTGTCAATATGGCGGCCTAGCTTTCGAGATTCGAATACAAAATTCATGGGATTCCACAAGTTTGAATATTCGAGGAGCATGTCAAGTTTCTGTATCATTTCCCTGTTGAGCGTCCCCCGCCGTCCCTAGCGGTACACTCACTCTAATATTTACAACGATTCTTGACGTCAAATTTATTTTGGTGTAGGTACATTTTGAGTAGGTAGAAGGAACATACCTATCTGACATGTTTTTCTATTCAGTTACAGGTCATTTGTAAATTGACGTGCCGATTCAAAGGGTTTGTCTCATTGATCTCGTTTTTGAACGTTATAAAATCACTTTAGATTGATCTTTCAATAAAAAACAATCTATTAAACTGATTATTTATTGCGACTACAATTGTCAATAATGATAATCACCCTTATTTATAAATCTTTATCAATAATAAATGATTGGACAGTTTACACAAATAAATTATAGTAGATTATTAGTCTATAATTATATCTGAAATATTATTTAGAAACTCTTACGCTGTGTTCAGTATAAAATATCCAATTGGCTTAAAAAGCACGTTGTTTTTGCGAAGACCTGTAATTTTTGCCTATGGTCAACGGGACGAATGTTGCGTGTTCATGTTTCTAGATGGCTGTGGCCATTATTAGTAGTTAAATAAGTTAGGTACTTACATAATTTAATGTATTTGTTGCTATAATTTTCTGCCTTAGAATATATTATACGTATTATTTGATTTTTGGTCACCAAATATCCATCAATGGAAATTGTTCAACACTTGTTCAAGCAAGCGTTTTATATACATATTGGTACTGTGTGTTCGATGCAGATTCCTTTTTTTATGGTCACTGCCCTGCTTTCAAGAGTTGAAAGTAGGTAAATAGCCCATAACATACTTCAATGCGTTTCTTTTTCAATGAATAAAAAAATCGAATCCGACAGTCCTAAAGATTAACGCGTTTAAACAATTAAAAAACTCCAGTTTTATTAGGCAGTTTTATAACCTATTTGAGTAGACCTTTCTATAAATACATCAGTCATTATTCTACCAAAACCTCTCCACTTGTTACGAGTAAACTGTATACACTTTTACACCTAAATTACACCATCAGGCCTCGCTATTCAAACGGAACACGTAAAAAGGCCCAACACGTAAAGCGTTAGTTTGGCACCCCCCTTAATGATAGGTGATTTGGCCTCCCCCAGCCCACATATAGACAACGACAAGCGTATTATTGCCATTATACTATGAACTCTACATGGTAAAGATATGAGAGCGTTTTGGTAAGGTTTTGAGGGTAGGGCAGGTCTTTGTTTGTTGGTGATTTTGGGGGTAGATGCGTGCTTCGGAGCCATCTTGGAGGTTTGAGTCTAATGCCACTTGTATTGGACATTTTATTGTCACACGCTGCTACTTTTCCGTGAGTTGTGAACCTCGAATTTTAGGAAGTATGTTCTCGCTGACGTTTTTATCGGCACTAAACGTATAATAAAAGTGAACTTTGAGTGTTTTCTAAGTTTTGCGGTTTTTTGTTTCGTCTTTTTATTTACGGTTGAGGTGTTGCAGTCAGAATTTCTCAATAAATTTTAAGTCTGGTAAAGGTGTATTTATGTTGAATGTTCCGTGTTTCTACAGTAAAAACAATCTTTGGGTACGTTTATTTTTATTTTTGCTTTAACTTTTAATACATGTGTGTATTTTAATTTGATTAATTTTATGATTAAAGTTTATTATGATCCTTACTTGAAATAGTTCACCGATCGCTATCTATTAAATACTTTTCCAACTATGCTTATGACCAAAACTAAAAGAATCCGACCCAACGAAGTATACAAACTTACAAACCGAACCACAAAGAATTTAATAGACACATCAAACTGGAAAGTTTGGCGCTCGCAATAAAATCTCCTTCATTACGAAGCAACGAAAATCATTCGGAGTATTTCCGAATAATTTTGTTGTTTTATTTTTTAATGCTTCCGCAGCGTGGCCGTTTGCATAAATTTCGTGTGAGTTTATTAGACTTTGTGGTACATAGAAGTGTCGTTTTCTCAATTTCGCCGCCAATTTTTGTGTAACAAGATGGCGGCTCACGCACGAAGCTCACGCGATACGCACCGTGCTCCCTTTGTGGAATAATTTATCCGTTTTCAATACATCTGATAATACTAATAAAACGGTTAGTATCTTTGTCGGACATAATACAATACGCTGTACTCCGGATGTTAATGGTGTTTACGATTTTCTTGAATGTTTCGGAAGATATTGCATGAGACAACTGAATGTTTACACATGTTTTGAGAGAATGTTAGTTTGTAGTTTTAAAGTTTAATGTTCACATATCGTGTTTTGTATTTACTCAAGTCTCAAGGGACCTAAGTTTTTAGGCCCCATAGTTTTAGTTCAAGCATGTTGTGTGATACCCTACACAAGGCAGCTACCGAGAACACTCACAGACTTAGTCCGCTTGATAAGATACTGTTTATTAGGCAATCTAAGTCTGTAGGGGTTAAGGGGACCTAATCCCCCTCCAGATAGATTCTGTATAGGTAACGATTAGCCTGACCCGTTACCCCCAGGCCCTCGATTGAAGAGTCTAGTCATACCTACTTGCATATAAGATAAAAAAACATTGCTAATAATTCATCATTTTACCCCAAAATAAATACACTAATTAATTTTTTCATACCATTAATATACAAATTCGTGGGTAGTTTTATAATATAGTGTTATTTCGTCACTCGACGTGAACAGGAGTAATGAATAGGTGTTGGCTGAAATACAAACAGTCACGCGACTAGTACAACTGGAATGTTTTTAAATGAGAATTAAACTGATAGTATACAGTGTGTACACTCCTAATCAAATATACTTAGGTAGGTACTTTAGCGCCGATACAAACTTAAAGAGTAAAGTTTTAATAATGTCTAAAAAATAGTTTAGATTCATAGCTATGCTAGAAATAAATTATTGATAATATAGATTTTAAAATATTGCAACTATATTTTCCATTTCTAATGTAAGTAATGTATTTTGTATTAAATGTTTTGGGAAAAGATGTGGCATTATCCCTACTTTGTTATTTCAAAGAAAAAGTTACTTAAAGAATTTCATGCATAGATATATAGATATGGAGAGAGGAAATGAAAAAAACAAGTCAAAACTCTTTGCTATGATAAACAGAGTAAAAGTAAACATCTACACAAACACAAATAGAGAAAAAAGGCCAAAAAGATAATCCTAGATAAGATAATCCTAGATAAGATAATCCTTTGTCTTGCATCGAGTTGTTGTATTCTTCTAAATATCTTTATATCACACCATGCCTAACTGTTTAACTACCCACATATCCTGTATTGATTTATCAGAAATCTTTCCCCCAAAACGGAAAGTAGTCAAGTGCGAAACTCAAATATTTGCACCGTTAGTTTGGTGAAAACAGAGCAACGTATCAATTGCCGGTTTTTGTAACAAGAAGGGTCCACGGTAAATACTGGCCTGCAAATAGATTAGCTGGGGTGTACTACAGTTTCTCGATAAGTACTGAAGTGAGATGGTTTCGTGATTTTATCTTTTACACGTATTAGGAAAAACGAATTCATAAAAAAACTACCTATATCATAAATTTTTATGGAAGAGGTGGCAAACGAGCAAGCGGGTCACCTGGTGATAAGTGACTATCGCTGCGTATGGAGATCTGCCACTCAAAAGGCACAACTACCGCCGCGGTTTGAGTCCATCCCTACACATTTGAAAGGGAAGAGGAGGGGGAGTTGGTCCTATGTGGTAACTCACTCACTTAACGTTTAGCATTGTAGTACAAAATATTGTGTTCCACCATCACGTCAGACTGATTTTAATAAATTACTGCAATAATTATAGCCATATTTTGTCAGCCATAAAGGCAGTGACCCTAACCACTGCGTGTCATTATTAGATCGTTAAGATCCGTTAACTATTAATTATAAGGAAGATCATAATCATATTAAACGTGGCTGGGCTGATAATTACAGCGAAAACGATGTAAGTGCAAGTAAAATTTAATTACGTTATGTGTCAAGCTTAATAACAATATAAATATAATTATTCAGAGGTGTATTAAACGCCTATGGCCTCTCCTCATCGGCACGACCTCCAGCTTAGCAGTTCGGATCGCTTACCACTATACCAACAGGCCAGTGATTAGTACCTCATATACTACTAACTACTAATTAAGAGTACATATATATTCAAGTAAGTGTATATAGATATTTTATTGTATTTCTTTACAATATAACTAAGATTTGAAGTCTTTTAAAATGATTTGGTTAAAATTCATAATGCAATCGGTCGAGTATCGAGTGAGTTATATTGGTAGTAGCTCATAGTGAAGTGCCGAAACAATGTATTTAATCTGGCTGATCCAGTGCAAACATTAGCACAGTATACTATTCGGTGGGAACTGCACATGTCGGGATAACCTTCACCATTTTTTATAAAATATTCATCGTGGTGACAGTATTTCCAGCCAAATTAAAATGTCGGTAGATTTTTGTGGTGTTGGTCATCAGCAAATGGCAATATGTGGCATCATTTTCATCATTTCAGCAGAAGTTACGTAATACCTACGACGTTATATTTAATAACGTTTTCTGTAGAGTAGAAGTACTTCTGTGATGAGGTGTTTTAATTTTAAGAAGAATAATAATGCTATTTTCCACTTACTACAAGAATTCTTAATTTTTCCTTCCTTAATTCTCAAAATAAGGGCGTAGGAAGCAAGTCGTCAACCGAGCAATTACGTGAGAGATATTACGTGATTGGGCCAAGTTATAAATGACAAAATGCAGGTGTTTAAGGCTTCTGCCCATCCGTTCGTAGAAGCGTAAAATTGTCTAGTAAGGACATTAAGTAAGCCAAGCCAAGCTCAAGCTGGTTTGTAGACTAGTCATGAATGACATAGTCACTACTTCTATAAAGTGTGGCAACCCTGTTCCATTACTATATATTTTTTAAAGACAACTCCCGCATTAGGAATATATCCTGTGTCGCGGGGGACTTTATAAACATACATGAAATGGACACAAAGAACACCCAGATTCAGAACAACAGTTTGTGGATCACACAAAGTGTCGTCCCATGTGGGGATCGGATCCATAACACTCAGCGTAGTAGTGAGCGGCGTGGCGACCGCTTAAACCACTACGCCATCCGTGCAGTCAAATGTGCATTGGTCACAATAACTACCGTGTGACGTCCCTACAATCACTGTCCTGTCAAAACCACTCAATTTTGTTGTCAACGCATATAACCGGTTTGTTTTTTTTTTAATACTAGTGTTATACACATAAAAGTATGACCGCAGTGTCCCGTCATGGCGGGATTACGCTACTAGACTATCGGTTACGAAGCGAAGCCCTAATCCCAACCGATGAATGCTAGGGTTGGCACTAGAGTTGTGCTGTAACTGTATTTGTAAATTGGAAAATTTTGTGTAATCGTAGTTTCGTAAACTATAATTAGATGTTGCTATTTTTTCAATTAAAAAACATCTAAGGTGTTTAAATGTCATGTTTATATGTTGACATGTTTTGTTACCTCATAATTTCATTCCAAAGTTTAATTATGCGTAAGTTGCTAAATACCATTACAATACACCCACACATACACTAGTGAATTGTGATTTATATCTTTACTTCTTATAATATTTATATAAGTGTTTTTATTTTTCTTATAACTTGAATAGAAAACTTGGACGATAAGTTTACATAATGTATAAAATAGGTAAGTCAGTAGTAGTTCCTAATCTACGAAAAGCAAGTTAAATAGGTGATTTGTACGAAAATATGATAGGAGAAACACTACTTAGAAACCGTCAATACGTCAATTTTGTGCCAGTATTCTGTTTTTCAAAATCTTCTTTTATCTAACAAAATTATTATTATAAAGTTATATGCATTAACATCTCCGTAAGTAGCCCTCGACTTTAATAGAAAAATGTTTTTTCTATTAAAACTGTCTACTGACAACCCTGAAACTAGTAAAACATTAAGGCGTGTACACACGTATCGTTTGAAAAACGGCTGTGTTTACAATGTCGCGTATGACCCTAAACAGGGGTCAGATGACAAATGGACAACTATGTAGTAACACAATATCGTTACAATATATATTATGTTTGTTTTAGCAAATGTCATGCACGTTTCGATCCTAGATGTCTATTATAATGTACTAAGTACATTTTTATCACGTAGTAAATTTATGGTGAAGTATTAATTTCTGTTACGTGTCGCCAAGTTTCATCCAAACTCTAAGCTTTTCTCAATTCAACCCTTGTCTTTTATTTGTTTAGGATTCCATACCTCGAAAGAAACGAATAAAAATATAACACATATTGTGTCAAAAATAATCAATTTCACGTTGCTTTTTAAGAGTGTCATCGAAGGTATAATAATAAATATTAGTGGGGGACCATAAAGGAGTGAACCGTTTGCTCATTTGCCTCCTATATACTTTATAAAATCTTTCAATTTTACTGTGATATTCAATTTAAACTGACCCATTTGCTTCTAAACACCATAGCGGCAGCCATTACAATACCCATATCATAATAAAAGTGACAATACCAGACATACTATAAGTCATCCAAGCATAAAAACGTAATATTAAGTGCAATCAAATCATCTAAAGGTTTTTATACAGTGTTTTCAAATTTTATGATTTTTAATCAAGTTAAAACTGTTTAAGATGGCGCCAACCGCAATCAACTCGGCATTAAATTTCGCAAGAGATTATGGCACTCTTGAAATAAGTGGTACAGATTAAAAGAACTATTGTGTAAGTTTTTTTTTAAGGATCCGAAACTTTACAAAAAGGTTGGATTAGAAGGGTTCAATTTGTACTACTTGAATGAATCTATGGCTACGGCTAATGCAAAAATTTAGTTTAAAAAGAGAACAGTAAACTATAAACTTTTGACATTTTGTCTTTTACATTGAATAAAAGTCATGCATGTGTTGTATCGAACAGTGGACTTGGGCATACCTATTTAATGGATCATCTCGTTTATACAATTTAAACCTTTTAGTAGGTGGGAATAACCGAATGGTGTGCAGTTTTCACTAGTTCTTCCTCCCTTTTGAAAGAAATACATACTAAAGGAGCTAATTCCGAAAATTTAAAACCAAAAAGAACAATCATCTGTATGGAAAAGTAATGTGGATACTTTGTATCAGGAATTTGCATTAAATGAGTAAGTAATAAATTAAATGTAATTCTTTAGTAGTATCTTTGGTTTGTAGTTTATGAGATCTATGTTAATTCTAAGATTCCAAACTGTAATGCCTTGAAACCTTGAAACTACGCGATAGTCATAATTTTTCATGAGTAAAAGAGACCTGTTTTAAACTTTGTTCTTGATTTTAATAATCAACATTTACTTAATTTTAGCTGTATTTTTGTCCTTACTTTTATGCTACCCTTTGACCAGATTTGAATGAGTCACTAAGCGGTTCTTCTTAATAGCATTTATCTACAATACAAATTACATTCCACTGCAATAATTTCAATAAACAAAACCACAACACTTCTACACCTACAACGCCAAAACCACTCACAAGGGGTACCTATTCTCAAAACCGCCAATAATTAATCTACTAGAACCCTATCGGAGCGTTAAGGAGATAGCCCCTCAGAAGATTTTATCGCCCTTATAGCGAACAATTCGGCGGCCCTGTGATATCGCCTCGATGACTGCCAAAGGACACCTTTTGATCAATAACTGTATATAAATTACGGAGCATATGCCCTTTCTGCTCCAATGAGCATCGGTCGCTTTGTACACTGGCTAGACGTACGTTTGTTTATATTAGTAGAGTTGAAGTCTTTAGAATAATTGCATTTGTAAAATACTTTAACTAAATAAAACGATAGTTCTCGAGAAAAGGGTATTTAATACCCTTTAGCTTTAGCCTAGAGAAGCTCTAACACAAAATTATTCTTACAAAGACCTGTAACCTGAGAATTTTAGAACAAACAATCGAGTTTTTAATATTGAACGACCCCTGATACAGTTTTACCGAAAGAATAAGACGAATTATTCAATTAAATAGTGGAATATAAGTACAAGTGAGTTTGATTTCATAATGTATTTCAACAAGTTTCATCAAGTGCCGACAGTCGAGAGTATGAATTATATCTGGTGTTGAAAACATCACTAGTCTAGCAGTAGATATTTTTACCATCATAAAAGTCATTTCACACATCAGTGATTAGAAAAAAAGAACAGAACATAACAAAGTGGGTCTGCGAGCACTTACAAATAGTTTTTAGCACAAAATGATAATATTTCGACTAAATTTACAATGTGTTAGGTCACAACAAAAAGAACTTTTTGTTAGTTCTGAAATAAATACGTCATAAAAGCGCAGAAATAAGGGCACGCTTCATTTTGTAGCAAGATCACATTAAATGTATTCAAATTTTATACCAAAATAATAAATTTCTATAATTATTTTGTTACCACTTATATAAAACCATTTTATATTTTCAACAACAGAAGTCCTCTTAGAAACTTGAAAATAAAAGACTGTTCGACATAATATCTACCGCACATCTGTCCTAACAAGCGCTACTTGAAGCAAATTTAATGCTCGAGAAAACACATCCAGGTACAATAACCACCTACAAAAAATATACAGCTTCACATTGAAGTATTAAAACTACCTACATTGATTTTTAGTTGTCGATCGACAATGACGTTTAGAATAATCCCCCTGTTGAATGGTGTGTGTGTCTGTTGTTCGAAATCAAGATGTTTTGATTTTATTAGTAGAAGATACGTCTTTTCATTGGAGTCTGATTTGAGAAGTACTGGAGGTAGAGATTCTACTAGCTTATGGTCGAAAGGTCAACTAATATATTTTTTAATTAATCCGTTCTTCAGAAGTAGTGTTGTTTTAATGTATGAAAGGTATCCCATCTTGTCTATACTTTCTATATGTCCTAGGTATATTGTACCTCTAACAATGTGTTTGTAAAATTTTATGATGGTCCTTTTTGTATTAAACGACTTAGCTATATACGACGCCACACACAACACATGAGATTCAATCCCTTACTTCTAATGTTTGTATGTGTAAATCTATACTAATATTATAAAGCAAAAGAGTTTGTTTGAGCGCGCTTATCTCAGAAACTGCTGTTTCGAATTAAAAAACTCTTTTAGTGTTGGTTAGAGCATATAATGATATAACATCCCGTTACGTTAAGGAGTAGAACATCAATGGAAATTGTTGCAAAAATGGGTAAAAGATTATTCCTTTTGAGGGACGTAGACGAAAAGGGGGGTGGAGGTTTGTATAGGGAATCAAAAACCGCTAAACCGATGACATTTGGTATGGAGATACTTTGATTTTTGAGGAAAGTTATATGCAATTTATATTACTGCGATTACCGCGATAACTGACATTTACGCTGACGGAGCCGCAGGCAAAAGGTAGTATTATTATAGTTGATTAAAATACTCATTTTTTTTCAAATAAAATTAATATTTTTGGATATCACACAGCGCCATCTAGTTTGAAACTTGCTTAGTTTGAAACTAGACATATCATTAGAGCTTGAACTCTGAAAGCTAGATTGACTGATGGAATACTTATATACTTTTTTTAATACATACATATTATACATAGAAAACACCCAAACTTCGAAACAAATATTTGCAGATCATACAAACATTTGAGCCGACCCGGGAATCGAACCCGAGATCTTACCACAATAGTCTCGTACACTAAGACTGCGCCACCGAGGCAGTTAAATGACACATACACTGCTATTCAAGCAATAAAAATGGTGCTTTTAAAACTAAACAATATATCTTTGGTTGCGGTCATCAGATTGATACATTTATTGGTATAATTAATGACTGCAATATACATTAAACCAAAATGATTGATAAAAGGCATCGCCAATAATACAATTAAACGGTTTTTTGCGACTTAATGTCGACATATGCGATCAAACGTCGCCACGTCAATCTCGCTATTAACAACCCCATAAAATGAAACAAATATAAGGGTTTATGCAGACAAGACGATGATAGTCGAATTTAACAATTTGGTTCTGGTCTTAGAGGAGAGAAATTAAGAAAATACTAAAATTCTAAATACTTTATGGGTACGTAAGAATACAACAGACAGTTAAATACTTCCTCTGGTTTTGCTATCGTCTCAGTACGCTTAGGGATACTAATAATCGCTTACCATGAGACAAGCCTTGTTAAGTACACGTTCCCAACTTAACTTCTTTGTAACAATGCGGATAGTGTGACAGCAATAGCTAAGCACTCCATCCAAATAATAACTATCAAAATCTCTTCTAAAGACAACCATTAGAAGAGATAATAATTAAACTAAATCACAATAAAGATAACTTAAATCCATCACAATTACCAAACAAAAATCGCAAGCAACAATCGCTGCAATCCAAACTTGCCGCGCTGTGTAGACGCCATAAAATTAAGAGTGTTGTAAATAACCTCTATTGCCGCCAATATATCCAACTGGCTCTTTGATTCACGACCTCAGCCCCACCGTTTGTTTTTAATTTTTAATGGCGTCTAAAGATACGATCTGTCAAATGATGGTTAATTAATTATAAATGATTTTACGTAAAAGTTTTTACTTCTTTATTGCCGTAAATTGTATTCCAAATTCGTTTTGCGGTAATATTATTAAGATTTGGAACAAATTTACTCGGTAAAGCTGGTACTTCATTAGAAATGTACTCATAAAGGATTTGGGAGTTTATGAAATTATGACTCATCGTTTTTTATTAAAATCTATCAGACCCTTTTAGACCCAATAAGGCGGGCAAAAAATCAATCCCGATGTCAGTCATTATAAATATTTTGACATTTTAGCTGACTTCTTCTCATTTCTGACATATGGCAGGTTAATAGTCGGAAGCAGATTAGAAGTCAAATTACAGTTGATGGTAAACAGTCATCTGACCTCGCCGAGGAAAATAGTTATTAAGTAAGTCTAGGCGTCTTAATTTAAAAAGACTTTTGAAAAGAAGTTTTGTTTACAAAGAAAGCTATGAAGTTTAAACGAACATTGTTTGTTAGTTTTTGAATGTTGGATTTCTTCACACAAATATTATAGAGAATAAAACAAGCATTTAGATGATACTGAACTAGTGTAATATAATAAAAGGACATCACTTATACTGACAACAAAAAAAAATCGAATCTTGTATTTTAAAATAATTCGAAATTTAATTAAAATGTTCTATATTTAAATGTCTTCGCTTAAGTCATAAACTGTAATCAAAAGCTTAATAGACGGCCAATAATAACTGAATCTAAATTAGATAATAATAAATACATCAATTATTTCTACACACAATTTGTAGCAAGCTTGGATAATTTAAAATGATTAAGTTATCAACACAATTTACTTACGAAGGCTAACCTGTTATTATAGATATTATTTTATAGATTACAAGGTCTTTATTGAATAGTATTCTACCACAATGTTTGTTTTACTAAGTAAAATACCGCGCAAATCGGATTTAGCTCTATTTGTTCGTTATGATCTGATACTTAGTCCTTTTAACTTTAGTCTCAAAGTAAATTTACCTACGACTTAAAGTTGTCACTTTATGGCATTATGCTAAGACCTACTATTTTTGGCTTTCTTTACTTTTAGCTTGTGTTTATGATTAAAATCTACTTTTATTATTTCAAGTTCTACGATAAAGAGAACGAGAACAAACCGTAATTACTGAAAACTTCGAATTGAAGGTAAAACTCTATACTTATTAATTATATATGAAAGTTATAATTTATTTAGCCAGAATGATCAGATGCCAAAAAACTGTGCAACGGTGTTCATGGTACATAATATATGTCATATTTTTTAACTAAAATAACACGCCAATTTTCAGTGTTGCATGTTAATCACTCAGTACTACCTACGCAAAAAGTACTTATTAGCATTGAATAAGCTTATTTGAACTTATTTTATTTCGTCACAGTTTATTTTATATGTTAAGCGTTGGTTTCTGTAGTTTTATAATTATATTTTATTTATTTATAAGTCTTACATAGTTTCCTTAAACCTTAGTTTTTAGGATTCCGTAGTGTTCCATTGAACCCCTATAGTTTCTCTAAAAATTTCTAGATTTCCCCTTTAGATTTTTTTCTTTTCTATCTTACTTTTAAAACGCATAATAATAAATTACGGAACCCTACGCTGCGCGTGGCCGAAACACACTTGGCTGGTTTTCACTAGTCAGATCTACTCCAGGTTAGGTATTTATCTACACAAGCACTTAATCAACAGCTATAGTTGGGCCACAAGAGTCGATTTAACAAGTCACCCAATTTATTCATTTAGGATTTAAATTTTTCTAAAATACGTTCCCTCAAAAAAAGTTTTTTTTCAATTTAGTAATTAACTAAAGCAGTGTATTAAAATCATTTGTTTTCTTTTTCTTTTATAATATTATTTTAAATGACAAACATAAGAAACAAATCGAAAATTAAATAATCATTTAATAAAAAGTCTAATATTTTAAATTAATAGTTACGCGCCATTATCGATAGTATCAGTATGAAATATCGATGTTCATCCTAAAATCGGCAGTCCCGTCAGAGTGAGGGCAAAAAACCATAAAAAAAGTTAAAACAAAACACATCTATCTTGTCATGCTGTGTTACGATGTTTTTTACACTGACAGTTTTGTTTTAGCTGAAGGATATCATTATGAAGATGTTTAATAATTATAGGTTTTATCAAAAATACATTCCTTGTTAAATGTTTTATTGTTTTGTTTGTTAATTGTTTTATTATTAAAATAAATAGTTGTTTTACCGTTCAACACTGTCACAACACAATGAATTAAAATACGCTAAATAATACTTGTTCGTAAGCAATATAAAATGGCACTAGGTTTTCTAAAAACTAAGTCTAAATAGGAGCGACATAGTCATAATTGTGACTTAGCTCCTTAAATAAACATTTTTCGGTGAACACAGTTATAAGTAAGAACCTACCATTGAAAATATTATTTGGCCTCGTACGTATTCGTAAACGACAGATGAAAAATACAAAAATATGCATCACTCCATATCGTAGTCAGCTGTTGTAAACATTCTACGCATACCACTCCGCGACCGTCGTTATTTCAATTACCTTGATCCCTCGTCAAAGACAAAGGGACTGGCATCAAAAAACATAAAAGAAAAAAATAAGCGCCCTCCGAGTGAATTAAAAAAACAGTTGTCTTATCTATGATTGGATCGCGGTCGTGTAAACGGTCAAGTGTAAGTTACCAAAGACTCCCGCCTTTTTTGACAGTAGCGTTTTCTATTGTGCCATTTTTTCAGTACTTCTGAAATGGGTTTTGGGTGGTTTTTATTTGGTAAGTATTATAAATGGATCACTTCCAAATCTAATTAGATTGATTGACAGATTTAATTTCTAATTTAAGTGACAAAAGTTACTGTGAAGTTACAAAGGAAAACCTTAAACAAATAACCTAACTGTCAATGTCAAAAGTTGCTTTAGTACTTTGGTGTAAATGGACTAAATAATAAAAAACTTAAACCAACCATATATTAAGAGGTTGTCACACAAACAAGAACCTATCAACACATAATAAAAAAAACATATTTTCTTAAACATTTGAAGCGTTGACGGTAAGGGGCCTTTCAATCGAGCGATAATCTATTGAACTAAAGCAAGATGATGGGCACCCAATGTAAATAGCCGTAATAACCGTAACACGGACAAAAGGCCCCCGCAGACACCCTCAGGGGGCCAACCCAACCTTACTTTAATTATAATATCACCCACATTATAATTTTTTGTTGAAGGAGTATTAAAAAAAATGGCCGCTGCTACTTTTCGGATGCAATATTAATACTATTGTTGGTAACAATTTTCGTGTGTAATTGATTGTTCGTTTCGATCAAAAGACGCATAATGTGGAAACTATCGTAAGGAGGAACAGTGAAGGATGAAGCAGAACCTTTTAAGATTACACGCAGGATTTGATGTCTACATCTACTGGACCTTTTATGTTTTTTGATGTTCGAAATATACATGGCATGGGTAACATGTCTGAGTAACGGCTAATTAGCGATAATAAATCGCGCTATAGCCGTCATAAAACTTTTCAACAATTTTGATAATCGCTATTTATAAAAAGATAGACAATCTTTATGACACGTGTCTCTAAGAGTTCTGCTTATTCCTTCATGCTCCTGGGATATAAAAAAAGTTGATACTCACGAAACCGTGCTTGTCACTAATGTTGTTTGTCAGCTTCAATTTGTGGAAGGAGACAACCTTCTGCATCCATTGTTCACCCGTCGAAGGTGAGTCCGGGTGAATGTACATTCTCTTCGGCATTTCAGGATCCGCCTTCCCGGCAACCATCCACCGACTCCGAAAACAAACGACGTAGGTAAAGAAACCTTCTGATTGATGTAATAGATCAATTATACCAATCAAAAAATTCTTCAATTACAGAGTGAGAAAGTAGGACTGTGTTTGACATGGTTCTTTAATAGTTCATTAAATAGAAACTCTATTTTAATATTTTAATAATTGATTGATTATTGGTATTAGAAAATCATCAATATAATTATATTGCGAAGTAGATTTTATTGAAGCAATCATATCCAATCCGATTAGAAAGCGATTAACATGCACTAATATACAAAATGGTGGTGGTTTACATGCTATTATGATAAGCTAATAAATCTAAGGACAACAACACAATGTGACTGGAAAGATCTGCGTGCAGTGTTACGTGCTGACAGTATAATATGAGGTCTATACTTATATATATAAGTGTAATAAATAGGTGTTGAACCAAAATAGGACTTTAGAAACTACTTGATCAAAGTTTTGGATTATCTATTTTGCAATAGAGACGCGCTCCTATTCTGTGCTACGCAGATCCTTAATATCACATAATTGCATCCATACGCATGCTTCTTGCCTCTCATTTATATAAACGAATTACATTAAAATAAGATCATCTATCCTGTCTTGTCTACTATTTTCTTATTTTAATTTAATTCCATCTCTTTATTTATACCTGTTGTGGAATTTGTATCTGCAATCGTCGGCAGCTACGATGTCCATTAGCAAAATGTACTTTGCTTTTTTATCAAGACCAGAAACGCGAACTTTGTAGGCAGGAAACATACGTCTGCAAGCAATACGAGAGAAAAACATGGGTTGGGACTCGTTCTTTTGCGACAACGATTTGACATCACGTCGATTGTAAGACATCTCGTTCAACTAGTTTCACTTTTTATGTACACATACACTAACAAACGAATGTTTTAGCTTGTGATCTTGCACCGCGGTAATTGCAATCTTTACTGTTCTTAATATGTGGCCAATTGTGTATTACGTTGTAGTATTGACTGTCTAACGTAACGTACCTAAGACAAGTGACTGTGTAACGTAAGACAATTTTAAAATCGGACTATTAGATTGACGATTACAAGTCAGCAAAATGCAACTATATATCTAGATGTTATTCCATTAGTTGTTAAAAAAACTTTTGTTGCTCTAATCACCATTAAACACAGAGGTGTCACAAGGTATTCCTGCGGTACAAAAAGGCCTTGTTTCCGCCACGGCTGGCCAAAAATGGTGCGGTACGCGTCCATTGTGCGGTTTTGCACTGTCGCAAGATTCGTGACCGTCGCACGTGATCCAATGCGTTGTTATGCGAGAATTCAACACGCATACATGAGTGAACAAAGAAAAAATAGTTTAAACACATCTTTTGTAATTGGAAAGTAATTTATATACAGGAGATTTGTAATAATTAATTACCATATTAACGGCGCTAGGTGGTTGCCTTTGTCGGCGTCTGTATCGGTTTACGGCTGACTCACAGTCACATTTTCGGCCGGAATGCTCGGGTCGTATTAATTAACGGATATTAAATCGAAGTTTATCGGCATCATCTCGACGTTGCCAAACTTGCGGCTGTTTGATATCGAATGCGATCGACATAAGCCGGAGGATCGAACCTTATCGCCGCTTGTCATCGTGAATCAAACAGTGTATGATCAAATACGATGATGATTATCGATTTCAAATGCACCGGTGAGGGATGAGCACGACACCCGGAACACAACTAGTATTTTTTGCTCCTGAGATCTCCCGGAGAGATTGTTACCGCGAGTTTAGTCCCAATTTTGGTTAATTTAGAAGGACAGTACGAGTCGCGTCGGTATTTCTCACCTTTGGTGTCGGCACAGCTTTTTATATTATAGCCGCGGGTTTTGAGACAAAGATATTTTAATGATATTACCCATTGGATGTGAGTTGAATCCTTAATCGTCGGCAGATTGTCGGTGTCCAGTTGTCGCGATGTCATTGCCCTTAAATTGAGCGTGTTTGGTACAAATTGTGGGCTATAATTAACGAACGCATCGAAAACGTTTTGTGATGGGAACTAGTGCACTGCGTGGGGAGAATCACAAGCTAAATGAAAACAGGCGTGTAACGGAACGTTATGGAATGAGCATCTCCAATCAACGGTGATATCTATAAAAGTTCCGACAATTTGGCGTCAGCGTGAGGCCAAGTTGTCGGTGGTACATTGAAAAGCTTGTTCGTGAAGACGAGGATGGTGTTGGAGTCCAGCAGGCAATGAATGTGCGTCTACCTGTTATGGAATTTATATCTGTAGTCGTCTGCTGCTACGATGTCCAGGAGGAGGATGTACTTTGCCTTCGCGTCCAAACCAGAGACGCGGAACTTCATTTGTGGGAACATTTGTCTGAAAGTGAAGTTTGGCTATAGCATGGTAGGATTTCTTCTTGGTACCTAAAGAGGGCATGAACACAGCAAATATACAAGTAATTAAATGTAAATAATACCTGATCAGAATAATTAATATTACAGCTGCTGTCAAAATAGAAGGTACATGTGTACGTGAATGACTTGCGACAGCTGAAGGCTCATATCGTGAAAATTAATTGTTGTTATTTTATTGTTAACTTTATACGAAGATTTATTTGACTATGATAACACTCTTATAAAGTATCTACTCAAACTAGCTAATTTGACTATTCAATTAATTAAAATATTATGCATATATATACTCTATTAAGTCGTTATTAACAATGTCATCAATACAAAAAAAAATTTTTACTGCAAGTTTTAATTTTTCTGGTCAGGTTGTAATCTTAAATTAAAGTGTCACTCGCGCCGATCGCCGTTTTTCAATGTTGCCAATAGTGTAAATTATTATGATAAGTGTGTGATATAATCCTTTAAGTACGAAGACGGATACCAAAACTTTAGAGAGAGAGCTTTAGAGTTCGAACTCGACTATTCAATCAAATCACTTGAAATAAAAACAAGCACTAAAATAGTTTAACTTTCAATTAAGATAGTAATGTGTAGTCCATTGCAAATTTTAAAATTACGTGGCTGTTTCTAGGTTGCTGTTTCGTTACGATTTAGTACCCATATGTAATAATAATAAAAACGTTTTCACACATTTTACACACGGCCGTCTTTTCCCAAACTAGGAAGAGCCTGTATTATGGTAACCAGACCACTGATAAACATACTAATACATTTCTAAATACATACATATTATAGATAAAGTACACCTAGACACAGATCTAATGACCGTGCCTATCACACAATTATTTGTCCTGGGTGCGAATCGAACTCACGACCTCTGGCGTAGCAGTCAGAGTCACTAACCACTAGACCCACAGGCCAGTCAATCTTATCTCTACATAAGTCTTTTCCAAAAGTTGATACCCTTTATTTTTGAGACACGATTTATATGTACATAAATGGTAAAAGAAGTTTGAACTGCTCAAATATTCAAAGTCCATCTTGGTCGAGTCATCAGTTAAATATAACACTTCACTATTACTGAAGGTTTACTACCTAGGTAAGCGGCAACAAATCGATCGCTAGTATATATCGATACTGATATCTATACAAAGATGAAATTCGCGAATAAAATTATAGTTCGAAATTTGATTTGCCCACGTACAATCAAATACCCATAGTTCGGATAGTGACGGATTAAGAATACGGAGTGTCACCACCCCTATTCATCCAGTGGGTGTCGTAAGAGACGACTAAGGGAGCAAACTACGCAGTACAACAGCACTGCAAAGAAGGAAAACTTGAAACAAACCCTATACCTACCAACCCTTTTTTTTCCGTGCGGAATACCCTCGAATACCACCTACCGGTGGCATGTCGGACTCGAACCGACTAAAACCGCACGCCATCTCGGGTACTAATAGCCGGGGAATCAGGTATGCCCTAGAAAAAAAAACCCTATACCAACCCGTCTAGCCAGCGTGGTATAGTAGGCCAAAACCTTCTAAGGAGAGGCCTATTGTACCGTGCCTATGTCCAGCAATGGACTGTTAAAGGCTGTTGATGATTGATGACAATCAAATACATGGATGTTGAGTTAAACTTATGAGATCATCGTTAAAACTACATCCAGGAAACACAGAGCTTTCCTTATCGAACGAGGATAATCAGTCTCATTAGCTTCTTATTTATATACAAACGTGACAAACACTCCAATCGCCATAGCGTGATGGATGTTGTTACGTCCAAATAACTGACCAGCATACAGATCATGGGAACACAAATTGTTTCGCCTCTCTCTCATATATATGCAAAACGAGAGGGATGCATAACGTTTTCACCGTTTTATCTGACTCTAAATACAACTCGGTGTGAATTTTGAAATCTGCGTACATCCGCTTACGGTGTTTTAGTTTTTTTGGTTTGTTTTTGTTTAATTGTGACTCCTTTGTTTTGGTATCAATTCTGAGCATTTGAGGTTAGCACTTCTAAATTTACATGATAATATAATATATTAACATGCCGTAGGAATATATTTTCGCATTGCTGTCAATCAACTGAATGTATTATAGCTGTTGCTTGGACTCTAGGAGTACATAGCACGGACACGGATTCACAAATTGTTGTTCTGAGTCTGGGTGTTCTTTGTGTCCGTTTAATGTTTATTTGTAAGTTGTCCTTAAAATAGAAGTTCTATTAATACATATACGAGTATGCTAAGGTCTGAGTGTAGGTACTATGTGTCTCCTGATAGCATGTCTTTACAGCCCCCAAGACACTATTTATACGATACTTTGCAGACAAGACAAATCTTAAATATCAAAATGTTACTTGAAAATAGTATAAGTTACTGGTTTGTGACGTCATAACCAACAAGGGTGTAATAGAAAAGAATTAGTTTTTAAAATCATGTACAATATTTATTTTCTAAATTAATCTGATAATTTCCTTTACTTTTTGTGAATGACATCTCCTTGGTATATTTAACTGAAATAACTAAAATCAAATTGAAATAAATAAGAGTCGGTACACATGATTATATACCTACATCAGTTGGTTTTTATTGATCAACGGTTAATGGTGACATTCGAAACAGAAAATTTATGGTAAAAATGTGTAACAGGTTTGTCTATAAATACTTTATAATTTATGGTTCCTTTGACTTTTGATTTGATTAATCAAATCAGTATAATTTATTATTCAATTTTCGTTTTAGTTCTAACTGTTGAACTGTCTGTCCTTTTTACGATGGTACATAGTATATAAGATGGTATAACATTCTATAATTAAATGGATTTTAGAGAATAAGGAATAAGGAAGGACGTTGCGTGAATTTCGAGAACACTGAAAAAAGTACCTTAAAATTTTATAATTATATTAAAAAGTTATGATAAATTTATTGTTTACGCAACTGTTTAAACACATATTTTTCTTACATCGAACCTGTATATTTGTTTATTTCTGTGAATAAATGTACTTACATGCAAATCAAGTTCTTGAGTGTTAGGTATACTATATGACAAAATACCGCTATTCTTTTCATTATTCATATTCCTTTCATTACGTTGTTTATTTTAAGCCTATTTTAAACTAATATTACTCTTTATTGTACAGATTTCATTCCTAATAATTATTATCTCATGTAATTAGAAAATTTTGACGACTGTCTCTGTAATTTATTTGTGAAGAACCTTATTTTTTTTACCTTACTATTATTAGGTATTAAGAAAATTGGCGACTACAATTTGCAAGAACTAGTCTTTTAGCCATCAACTTTAAATGAAAACATTTTCTTTTGTGGTTTGTACTATTAACAAAAACACGATTGACAACAAAATTCTCGTAACTAGGTATATTTTCTTTTGATTGATAGGTCTTATTTAAAATTCTTACACAGGTTGAAAATGTTGCCACAAACTGGATATTTCGCGTAATAACTGACAACATTGAGACATCGTGGTTATACCGCAGGGGTTAAATTATAACGGACGTCAATCAAACATACAGAGTAAGCTTCGCACTTCAATACCACCCCTTATATCAAGTATTTTATGATAATCAATTGTCAGTAATATTGATAGCTTTATTGTGATTTGATTATAGGTTATACCTAATTGTAATAGAGTATTATTCACTTAAAGGAATGATTTTCTTTTTTCATACCAGCCTAGAGCAAAGGTAAAAAGGGTAGTGTAAGAATGTCGTTTAGCTCATACCTAATTTTATGCTCAGTCATAATATTATGTTCTTAGTTGTCAGGTTTAGATGTGTGTGAGTTCGATTGATTTATAGTTGTGCATTTAGAAAAAAATCTCTTTACTTTTATCGATATGCTGAAGGAGAAAATATCGTAAAAGAAGAAGATTAGAAGAAGAAATGTAACGTAGCTATGCTCTAATTGTTTTAGTATTTTCTTAGTTTCAAACTTGCTTATTGAGGTACTTATTTGTTACCTATGTAATTATAAGAAATCTCAATGAGTGAGTTGGATTTTTGACCGACTGCGCCTGAAGGAGTGTTCCTCGAGTTTCCCTGTGTATGATGTTTCTTTGGCAAGCTCTGTAGTCTTAACCGTTTGATGGATTTTAGCTTGGGAGGTGTGGTTAGATTCGTCTCAATTGTGAGAGTGACATACGAATACGAAACGGGTAAACGAAAATTATCAAAAATTAAAATCGCATGTTTGTCAATTTTAAGAACCTTGGAAGTAGTAGGTACCTATACGTTTTCACACAGTCGGTTTGTTTTTTAATAATAAGCGTGTTTAACGATAAATGTATAATGATTACATAATATAATACGAGTATGTCCGCCAATTCGGATGCTCACAGAATTCAAATACTATACATAAATCAAACTGTATCTTTACACCTACCGCATAATATTTCTACACCACCTGAAGGTCGACTGGGAGAGAATGCCTCATGGCATTTAGTCCGCCTATGTACAACATGTACATTAAGTTTAAAATAAATAAATAATAATTTAACAATGATGTGGTATAAAAATTGAACCTGCTACCTACCTAAATCTATACGGCGTTCTGTCAGGTGTATACGGAAAGGGTGTCACTTGTTAGGATATAACAAGATGTCAAGATATGATTATTTGTCAGTAGTATTCGGTGAACTTTAGTCATTCGTGAGCTTTTGTGTCCAGTGTCAAAATTAAAGCTTGGGTGTAGTAAATAATATTTAAAAAAAAATGCCACCGGATACTGTTTCTAGAATTTATGGCTTGTACTTGTCAAAAGAACCGGTATTACTTGATAGTCAAAATGGCTACTTGCTATTAAAATTGTATAATTGTTTTAAAAATGTATTCACCCTACACACTCAACGGCCGCCGTTTGTCATTTCTGACACATGTCACATTCGCGCCTTTAACAACAGTAATTAATTAAATATTAACGAATTAACATGAATTTCGTTTATTTTGTGCAGTGAAAATGGACTTTTACAAGTATAAAGAGAAAATAAACAAGCACTGTAAAAATTTGTTTGTTTATATTTTTGACAGGTGGTTTTAACGAAGTTGAAAATATTAGTTAGATTAATTGAGTCAAATAAAGTTGATTGGTACAAGTTTTAATCGATATACTGGCGATATAAAATGTTTTAGTAATTTACTAAAAAATTGGGTAATACCTTCTTGTGCATAAACTTGGCTTAGGTACTTAAGAAAAACAGCTATTCGAACTGATCAAAGTTAAATTGAGAGATGTGCAGATGTATGTGTAGATAATAAAGAAACATTTTATTCTAATTCTTGTATTGCAATAAATGGGCTTAAAAATCACGAATTCTGTCAACAAAGAAATTCCAATGGCACCCAACATGTTCTTGAAGGATTTTACTTTAGGTATAGACTAACCTATTATAAATTTACTTTGCCGATTTGGGCCCAACAGGGGTCCTCCATCAAGGAACGTAGCGACACATCAGTGTCAGGTGAGAGGAGCACCTATCTCACACTCAAAAGATTCCATATGTATTTATTTTTATATTTTAAATAAATATGAAAATGGATTAATAAAAAATTCAAGATCTAATGAACTGTTAATTTTTACACTATAAAGGCTTAAACAAAAAGTATGATTTAAATTGTAAAAATACGTATTATACACAATAGTAACAGCACAGGTGATACTATTAAAAAGAAAATGGCGTCACATTAACATACAAGGTGGTTCTAACACATGTAAGTGTATTAAGTATTATAAACTAGTGACCAAATTAAAATACCGAAACAAAATGTATTTGTGACGCGTAATGTCCGCTACGAAGATATATGTAAAGCAATGGAAGTGCTTTGCAACTTTGGTAGGCCCTACACTCCTCATTCACTTGAATAAGGACTCCAGTGAGGTACGAAATTAGTCGAGCCCAAACAGTACACGTGAGTAATACCGTATATTTTAATGAACTTAATTGCGGTTTTTTTATTATTATTTGACCCTCAGAACTTCTAGCGCAATGTCGTGGTTTAAATTCCCCACGGCAAGACGATAATACCTAAATGTGCCTATTATTGAATGGAAAATAGAACGGTCCAAAAAAAACTTTAAACAGTAATTATTGGTTTTATTTTACTCATGCTCTAAATATAAACTGACACGTTGCAACAAAAGGTAACATAAAATTTAATATTCTCAATGTTAATTACAAAATGTCACTTAATTTTTTGTATTTATGTGATTAAATTTTAAAAAATCTGCTTATTTATTTATCTCATTACTTTATTGTACACCGCTACGTTATTATTTGTACAGATATGATATACATTTCAGTATGACAATAGGTGGTCTTATCGCTAAAAGCTGCTTGTGGTTAGAAGGCTATACTCACACTAGATGCAGGTTATGACTTTTCTTTGTACTTTTAATTTAAACAATATTATTTTATTAAAGCATAGTGACAGTAAGTGACTATTGTCGCCCATGGCCACCCATAACCCAAAAGACTGCTCGTTTGCCCCCTATTCCATAAGTCACAAGTGCGTTGCCGCCCTTGGACTCCCCCACCCAGAATCAGGAAGAGAGGGGTATTTGAGGGGCTCTCCTACGATTTAATAATAGTAAGTAAAATATCCAAATTTTCTTCTATGTTACCTTTTATGTTACCTTTTACATTATCAACTACTTAACCTATTTGTTACCTCATATTATTATCAACTATGTTACCTAAGCATTTTGGACTACGCTCACCTATGGTCACGGCTCTTCTAGCACTGTTCTATACGTCCCCGCCATGTGAGGTACATCCTACGCCCAAAACAGCGATCGACTATAAAGATAAGACGAATTCCGCCACCGAACGCCATCTGACTTCGGCCTAATTAATAAAAAGTAATTAAGGAATTTATACGCTAACATACATTTCTTACACGTTCTTAGAAAAATGATTTTAGAAATATATTGGGAGCATAAACATTGTTCCTTTGAGTACTTGTAACTTGACTATTTGGATTTGTAAATTGATTAACAAAAGTGAATACTAATTCAGTTTTGTTTTTAGTAGTTTTCTTATCCTGTTTACTACCTTTTGCATTTAAATTACTAGTTGTAAAACTACACAATAACGTAAATTTAAGAAATGTTTAGAGCGGTAAATTAATTTTCATGTTGGCTACATAATCATGATCAACAGCCTTTAATGGTCCACTGCTGGACCATTTTTCTTCTCTTTGCAGTGCTGTTGTCCTGCGTAGTTTGCATCCTTAGTCGACTCTTACGACACGCACGGGATGAATAGGGGTGGTGATACTCCGTATTCTGTATCCGTGACCACACGGACAGACGTCTACAATACGTTTTGGCTTTGATAACAAGATGTACCTATTTATTTAATTGATAAAGAAATATCTCCAACTAACTATCTTCTCTTCTTCACTATCTTCTCTTGAGTATAAATGGATCTTATTTTCTAATGAAGTAGTGCTATATACCTGCGAACAAGTTCTGAAACGTAGAACATTCTACCCCAATATTTAACTCCCGCAAAAGCCTTATGCCCAGATAAAAAAACTAAATTCCGATTCAACTACTAAAAGGAGGTTTTGTGACATAGACCAAATAACTTTTGTCAGTGCCCACGGCTCAACAATAAAAAAAAAACAGTAAAATTGCCGCCTAAACTAAAGGTGTCCCATAAAAGCTAAGCATCATATTAAAGTCGGACACGTAATGGCATTTGATTTAAGACAAAAGTCGGTATAGTTAGAATAAAAAAGGCCGTAAATAATGGTTAACAAAAAGCGGTGTCATCTCTTTCTTTTATCCGTTTATCGAGACGGTAGCTTTGATGAACGTGAGAAAGGCGTGGAGCTGCCATGTACTACATTTATTTTATTTTATTTTTACGATTATTTTACACTGTTGTCGTGCTTTTTTAATGACATAATTCTGCATCAATCTTGGTTAAGCTCAAAAAATTGAAATATTTTATTTTACCTGAGTTACGAAAATATATCGTTTGAACAGTGCTAAAATCATATAACTATTGGTAATAAATTTAATTCTCTATCCACATAATAATTCAACTAGTTATAGATTTACCTGCCTCTCATTTTTGTAGGATAAAACCTATGCATAAGCTTGCATAATCATATTAAAAAATGCAATTCAGTTGGCTGCACTAATACTTAGTTTCAAAATTTCATTTAATTATCATATAATGGAAAGAATAAAACTAAAGTATTGATGGTCAACTTCAAAATTATCACGTAAGGAAAATATAACCAAAATTAAATCAGTTCATACATAAATTAAAGTCGCATAAGATACCATAAGATCTCCTATAAAACGAAAGCGGTCAACAAAACTAAAATATTCTGCAGGAGGTACAAAAATAATCAATATTTTTCAATAATTTTTATCATGGTCATTCGCCATTCCTTACTATAGAACTAAAGGCTATTTGATCAATTAAATTATTATCCAAAAATTATTATCGACATTCAATTACAATCCAACCAACACTTATCTTTAAGAATACGTTCATTAACCAGACTGAACAAATTGATCAACTACAAATCACAAAAGCATATTTAACATTTTTCTTAAAAAGATATAATCGGGCGACTCCATAACTGCGAGATGTAGATAAACGCTTGTAGTTTGTAACGATGCGGCGATGGCGCCATCTACCGGGTGGGCCGCCGTGTACTATTCTATTAATGAAGTACTTACATCGAGATAGGAATTTGAATTTGGAATACGTTCTCATAGGGTCATGTGTGACAGCGCTTAGGTTTTCTACCAGAGACAGAAATTCAAACACGTCACGCGTCTAATGTGTTATACCGTTGCCATCATTAATAAAAAAAAGGTTTTTGTTACATTAATAAAATCACATTAAAGTAGGTTTCATGATCGCTTCAAGATAATTAGATCATTTTTCTAATTTATAAGATTAACGTAAAAACTTTAATCATTATGCGGTATAATACTTGCTTCGTGCTTGCTTGTTTATACAAAACTGACTTAATTTTCTCTCACCTACTCTTTTTTCTCTTCGGTCTGCTTAGACACGATCCTCATAAGGCAATATACATGTATTTTATTTTGTATATATCTAAATAAGTGACCTCCCTTAGAAAACATGGCATCGCCAGTTCTTACCAGAAACAGCTGTAGACAACCTTCTTGTACCTACGGAATTTTAAGACATTCCAAAAGAGCCAAAGGTGTTGGCATATTGGTTTTTAGGGTTCCGTATCCAAAATTTGCCATCGGAACGCTCTTACTAAGCCTCAACTTTCCGTTTATCTGTGAGTATCAACGGGCTGTATAGGTTTTTACAGAATATGTATTTCAAAATAAAATGAAACTAAAAGTCAAAGGGTTCTCTAACAAATAGATAAATAAATAATTTATTATACTTTTGCGATTTAGGATACAGTAATAAAAAAAATTAGAGTGAGTATTTCTATTGACACACTAAACTTACTTCTACATTATAAACAGAATGTTTTACTAAGATTTGATTCTCTGTTATAATTCAGAACATGTTAAGTAAGTTTCGAAAACTTAACCGTATCCTGTAGCGCTACTTACCCCGTTACCGAAACAAGAACATAAAATAAGTTTAATTACACCAGCTTAATTAATATAAGGGACGTGCACCGGCCGGACCTCACAAAAACATCGGTGTGCACCTGCGTTTGGTTGTATCGGTGAAATAAAGCTTCGGCCAATGCTGGCCGACGTGACTGATGTGTCTATGGTTCATACATTTATGATTGTCTTTGGATTTTAGCGCCAAACTAAGACCGAATGAAAACGTTTTTGAATCATATCGCAATGAGGACAAAAAAGTTTTTGCGAAATTTGTTTTGGTTCTGTCGTCGCTATTTCTCGTCAAGTCTTGTTTGTTGACATCTAGTTTTTGTATCTAATTTTTAATATACAATTTTGATTACGTCATATCTTTACAACTTCTAATTTGAATCGTTCAAAAAATTTACCTCCACCGTAACAGTGAAATGCTAACTACGAAAAAGTTGTCAGAATGCATTAACCAGTTTAGCAAAGAGCTGACAAGCGTTAAAATTATTAAAAAAAAATATACATCGAACAAGATTCAAATTCAAAACAACAATAATAACGCGTCAACATCATTTCTTTTTATATGTAAAAAAAAGAAAGCTTAAAGCGGGCCTTTGATCGGCGACAAGTGACGATTAGTCGCTGCGACAAAAAATCGACATGTCCCCGTCATGTCGCAGTCGCAGAGGCGTTTTCAAGATCGTCTGATAACAGATGAGTAATGATATTCTTGAAATGCGTTATTATAAAGTTTTGAGATATTTGTTTTTAAAATAGGGGTATGTATTTGTAACTTCAGATAACATTTTTTGATAAAGGTTTTTAAAATATGTTTGTGGTGAAACACTCTTATTTTTGACGGTGCGTTATTCAGAAGTAATGGTTTCATTATAATACTTTTATGAGATGAGAAGTGATTTGCAATACATTTTAACGTTTATACAAGTTAATTTTTTATTTTTAGGGTCCTGTAGTCCTAACTGGGAACCCTTATATCCGTCTATCTGTCTGTCCGTCTATCTTAGCTTAACAACTGTTGGTAATAATAAGCTACAATTATGGAATTTATTAGGGTGACATATAGTGGATAGGTCTTTCAAAACATTGAAGGAGCGATAAAAATTATCCCATCAGTGGATGTTTAGAGGTTCACACGGTTGACATTACAGTAAATAGAATGCAAGTTCTATTTCCTGTCTTTAATAATAGACTACATATACGTAAGGTACATGTAAAAAAATTAAGCAACCTACTGCCCAGTAATTAACCTATATGCGTGACAAAATTACAAAATAATTGATACAGCCTTCATCGATTCAACTTTCAAACCATATCGATTAAAGTAAATCCTCACGCGCAACTCTAATAGGTCTGTGTAACAATCAGGCTGTAATTAATTAGAAGGAGCAATTAGCCGAACTCACACATTGTACGATCTATTTACGTGATCTGTTTCACTTATAAACTTATGGTGAGAACAGAGGAGACGTGACGGCTTTACGAATTTAATACTTGTATTAAAACTTACGGAATTACGACTCTGTTCGCTTTGACATTATTAGAGTAAGTACACTGATTTGTGGTTTCTTAAAAAACAAACGAGACGTGTCTATTTAAGTTTAGCGTTTATGGCCGTGGGTACGATGATTTGAAACGGATTTTGTTTTCGTTTGCGTAGAAAAAATTATAGTACGAGGATGTAGTAACACAACGTGGTCTGAATTTCAAGTGGAACTTAAATGATTTTAAATTAAAATCAGATGTTGTGTACGCAACTTTATCGTAAAAGCAAAATCAATACAAAAAAAGTTTATAATACTTGAGTAAACAATTGGACAGTATGGTTTTAGACAGCAGTGAATGTGAAAATTAAATTTGGAACATCAAATAAGAACGCAAGCATCCTAGTTCCACAGAATAAAATAAAATAAATCGCATCGCGAGCCAAAAGTCGGAATAAAAAAATAAAATACTAAGATGGCGGCTTGCTTACGACGAAATGCCGGGAATGTGTCCACGTGGAGCCGTATTCAGGGCCGAATGTAAACGCTCCCGTTCTATATGCTTTATTTTGGATGTCTCCCATTTGTTATACATAATACATGTAGGGATCGTATCGCGGGATCGCGGCCGTCAGAGAATTTTCGACGGCGCCATCCAGACGCGAATACAGGCTGATGTCGTTTAGGGCTCGATACAATAGCGCCTCGGAGATAAAAAGAGAAAGTAATATGATAAAAAGAGATGATAAAAATGTACAAAATGGTGCGTGAAATAGTTATATGAATAACAACGAAAGCGTGTGCCAAATCAAACGTCTGGCAATAAAATTCGAAAATGACCAATGTTCGTCATTCATGGATAAAAAAATTAAATGTTAAAACAGTTCACCTTCGTCTAATGCAAACAAAAGACTGTACGATATGACAATAAATCAAAGTATAATTATTTTATGAAGTTAAGTTACCGTTTACAGTCTGAAAAAACCTTGTTTTAGATTAGTATATACCTATATGTCTAATTAGTCTCGCTTCAACGGCAAATATCGCACCTATCACCTCATCGACTGATTTATGTGGAGTTTGCATGTTCTATAGATATGCTATTACAATGCCTGGCATAGTGTATGATGGAGGGCTAGAAGAACTGGCTGCACATGTAGGTCCGAGCAACAACTGACCAGTATTCCAAAATTGAAAAATATAAAAAAGAACATAAAAGTACGGGTCATTGGGACTAAGTATATAACAAGTGAGTCGGGTATACTCTAGGAAGAAAAGAGAACCCAGAGATAAGTGCATACTTAGCGGAAGAATTAGTTTTTTGAAAAAAAGTGATCATCACTTTTTTTAATCAAATAAATTTGAATTTCAAGTTAAGAATTAAAATAAATCCAGTTTGTTTAAGGTCGTTTCTGATTCGAACAACATGTTACGCCCCTTTGGTGCAGAAGCAGTGCTTTGGTCAAATGAAGGTGAGATGTTATAGGTATCACTCAATTTCTTAACAGGTTATTGTTTGGGTTCAAATTTATTTTAATAAAAAAAAGGCTTGCAAATCAAATGCATTTCAACATATTTATTCATTGAAAACTGATGCTTAATTTCAATCGATTTATTCGTACCATATCCCACATTATCATAGACAATTACAGGACAAATAACTTTCGCAGTTGTCTATGCTGTTTTGCACACAGGTCTTTTGGTAGCATCCTATAAACATGAGATTGTTGGGAAAGAAAGAAAAGCGACATGAACTTATCAGTTAAGTTAAGCCAGACAATACTTTTTGTTGAGCGTCCGACGCAGGAAATTAGCTTCGCGAATAAATACGCGATTTCGAATACAGCGTTTACTTTTAAAAAATACGGGCCATGCTCGTGATAAACGTCAGTAGAGTGTGGTCCCGTAGTCATAATGGCGTAGTGTGAGTAAGTGACCTATGACAATTTCTTTCGTTTTTTTATAATAACATGTGAAACTAGAAAATGGCCTGTCAATTAATATCACTTGCATGTTGTCAGCACTATTTCAATCTAACACAGAGGTTTCTCAACCCTATTCGCTAAGTAAAATATAATATACCGTTGGTTGGTTAGTTTCCTGCAAGAAGCATTGGACCCTACTACTACTCAACTGCAGTAAAGGGACTCAAGTAGGGTTACCTTCTTATAGGGGTGAGCATTTGTTAATGGATTTATCTGTAAATATACTCACGAAAATCAAGTCATCTCTATCATTACTCATCTGTTACCGATACTTAAAAAAAAACTAGAATATCACTAGTTCTATATTTAAACTTAACAAAATACTAGACGGTAAGTTCGTCGAAAAAAATTAAATAATTCTGTTTCGTTTTACTAGAAATCCTTGAGATTCTAATAATTTAAACGCAGAGGTTCCGTTTCTTAAAATTAGTAACGTTTCATTCCACGTAAAGCAACGAGATGGGAAACTGGGGGACTATGTTTTGAATACAGATTGACCAGGTAGTGTATGAGAAAAATACAGAGAAGGTAACAAAGTCTGATCGCGCGTGTAACGTTGTGAATATGGAAAATTAGCCACTTGGGTGATGGGCACGCTAATTTATTTGTTTAGAGCGAGCGAACCTTCTTTGTTTTGACGATGGTTTTATAGAGCAGGTGGATTGAGTTCATTACTGGGAATATAAAGAACAAACTTAAATAATTAAAATAAGTTGCAATAAGCACTAATAGATGTTAAAAGTTGGATTTATTAGTTATCATTGTAAACAAGTTTGATTTTAACTTGTTTATTTAGTAATAAAAAAAAAAAAATTACTCACGATGACTAAAATTGTGCCTACGATATTCCAAACAGTGCACTACTGTATTGTAATCAAGAAGTATCAATAATAAAAAATGATAAAGTTATTAACTAAAAATAAAGCAAATATATAAAATCTTTTCGCATACCGTCCGTCCGTTCTGTCAATTTTTCTAGTTTGTTTTGAAATAAAACGCCCACATTTGTCACTAGTTTTCCGTGCGGAAATCCCCTCGGATACCACCTGTCGGTGGCATGTCGGACTCGAACCGACTAAAACCGCACGCCGTCTCGGGTACTAATAGCCGGGGAACCAGAAATGCCCTAAAAAAAAACCCTATACCAACCCAGCGCGCTTCGCACCGCGCTCGCCGCCACCCCGGCTTGCTTCTGCTAGGGTGACAGATGGCCTCACCTGTCACCCCCAGGCCTGCGCTTATGGAGGACGGAGGTCGTTCTGCGACCTCCGGCGCCTGAGTCGCCTGCGGTACCTGGCCCGTTCCCGGGCCTGGCGGGCCGGGAGAGTCCTAAACCTCTCCCGGTCCCGCTCCGCCGTCTCCTTCGCGAGCATAACTTGCTCGCAGAAGGAGACGGCAGAGTTCCACGCACTCTCGCTCCGCACGATAGCCGCAATCAGGCTATCGAGCAAGAGAACTCCCACTCCGATGGCCGCCACGAGGTCTCGCCTCTCCTCAACCCACGCCGGGCACTCTGCCAGCGTGTGGAGAGCCGAATCCACGGTCTGGCCATCGCAGTGGTGGCACTCACGCGTTGGCTCCTTGCGGATCAGACACAGGTGATCCCCGAAACATCCTTTCCCAGTGATCACCTGCGTCAGTCGGTATGAGAGGGTCCCGTGACGCCTCTCGAGCCAATCCTCCATAACGGGTCTTACCGCCGCGATGACGGCGTGCCCGTCCTCTTGTACCCTATGTTTTCATAGCTTTCTTTGTCTAGAGCTCAATTTATTTGAGGTGATCTGCTTGTATTTGGTTTAAGAAAACTCGCTTCAACTCACTCTTTTATTTTATACATACATATACACATATATATATACATACCGCCACCCATGGACACCTGGAACTTAAGTTTCACAAGAGAATACCCCGAGTCCCCGTCCCTCTCCTCATTAGGGAAAAAGGGGGGTTCGTGGCTCCGGCAACCTCACTCATTTGTTGAAAAGCATGACTACCATAGCTAAGGCTAAAAGTGAACACTCAAGTTAAACTTAAGGCTGCAGACGGGTCCTCCTAGTAACTTTTTATTACCAACAGCATTTTATGAGCTTTCACTCGTTAGTATGTAAACAAATCTTGGCAGTTAATTTAAACCTACTTCTTACTGCTATATCGAAATGAAACCTTGTATGTACATGCAGTTTGGGTGATAATACTACGGCGTCTGGAGTTGATTAG
The DNA here is from genome assembly GCA_902825455.1 of Arctia plantaginis. Lineage (NCBI taxonomy): Eukaryota > Metazoa > Arthropoda > Insecta > Lepidoptera > Erebidae > Arctia > Arctia plantaginis. The sequence goes on along the minus strand of CADEBD010000327.1, from coordinate 4,329,515 downwards.
ATTAAGGAGCGTAGATAATGGAATACTTTTTGAAGTGAAATTTCTTTAGCACCATTGTGATTTGAAAATTCGATGAAACGAAAAAGCGACAGTAAAAAGAGACCAACATATTCATAAATAGGATTTAGCCTACGAGAGAATAAGATAGATTACAAGTATACAGTGTTTTCTGTAATCTTCGTCTCCTCAACGCTATTACGTGTCTTTGCGCTTGCGTACAAATAAGCCTTCAGAAAATGTGTCTTAGACAACGTGGTGTATCGTTCACGTGGTTTATTTTTTTGCATTTGCGTATTAAAATTCGTTGGTTAAATAATTTATGTTAATTAGTTAACACGTCTGTGTTAATTAGACCAATAAATTTTATTTAAATAAATTATCTAAAATTAAATTTATTAACATTAGTAAATTGTTCTTATTAATTTTACACACAATAATATTTCTTTGTGTATTGTGTAATTTTTTAAAATATAATATTTATATAATATTTTAACATTATGAATATTTTTAACTTTTTATTTAATAAAAAATATAGCTATCAAAAGTTTCACTTCTGCTGTGTGTGAATTGCACACACACACTTTTTATATGATACTCTGTATATCATTTAAAAAGTGTGTGTGTGCAATATACGAGCAGACGGGTCACCTGATGGTAAGTCACTATTGCCGCTCATGGACACCTGCAATTCTAGAGTCACAAGTATGTGGCCGCCTTTTCAGTCTCTCCGACCAAAACCAAGGGGAACTGCCCTCGTTAAAAATCAAGGAAAGAACTGCTTAACACTGCTGAGTGGTGTGAGGTTATGGTATCACTCCAGTCAGGCTTGGCGCAACCTCAAACCTCCTTTCTAAGGAGAGGCCAATGTCCAGCAGGGGACTATTAAAATCTGTTGATGGTGATGAGGATAAGCCTGGCCCATATGTGCCTCCCACGACTTTTTAATTTGGTTCGCAATAACTTTATAAGTTTATTACAAAGATTTCCGTATTCACAAAGTTCTAACTCATTTTAAATGTACAATGTATTTCAAACCTTATTCCAATACAGACTGGGTTTATGTTTATTAATCCTACGCGGATTATGGGATGTTATTGAGCTAGTTCAGCTGTTCAGATATATTTTATGAACTTGTTCAGTAAAGTCTGACTAAAGGAAATGGAACCTCTTTAGTCGTGACAACTAATCGTGGGTGTTCAGTTCAAGTGAAAATTTATTGAATAATTAAATGTTTGGATATACAATTGCATAATTTCCATCCTAAACATAATCTCTAAATAATATTTTACATCTTAATTTCATTCATTTCATTAATTTCATTTCATCAAATTTCATTAAAATTAGTTCAGCGATTTAGCCGTGAAAGCGTAACAGAGAGACATAGTTACTTTTGCATTCATAATATTAGTAGGGATTAGAAACAAAAACGTAATTTTACAGAAAGTAAAAATATCACCTCAAAGTTAAAATTTTATCATAGGTACTTCAAACAACAACCATATCAACATCGTCTCACCCGTTTCCTAGATTCGATTTTCACAAGTATACACACATACATAGTCCCCTAAGTAGGTTAAACAGATATATTTTTCTCACAATAAGCTTTAATATGCAATTCAAATGTGCTACATTTGCATCATGGTGTTTTTCCGTCTCTTTATGTTCTTTTTTGTGTGTGCTGCTTAACATGCACCGTGAAGTTACATGCTTAACTCTTAATTTATTTAATTGTTAAAATATGAAAGGTTTGAATTGTGGGCTTTTGAGATCCTATTGGTTGTTGTTTAATTATAATATTTATCTTTAGAATTTAGGTTAACATTTTAAGTAATGATAGTATTAAAACCTACACGGTAGGGGACCTATTTAAAAATATGTTGTACAAGTCATTTAAAAAATAATTAAGTAAGTTTTATGCAAACTATCCCCATATAAGCACAATATTACAGACCTCACTTTAATGTTTTTGATAGCAACACTAAAAAATCTTTACGTCATATAGTACCTACTGCAAAAGTAGTTAAATACTATCTTCGAATATTGAACAGTATGATGGTGGTTTCAAGAATGCTTTACGCTGTCTTTTATGAATTTGTTACATTACGTCTTGTGTTTTGTTTTCCTTTCCGTGATGACTGCAACGGCAGTTTCCTCGAGGTGACACACACATGACATGTTTAGAACGAAACAGGCGGATGTGGCAATGTTGCAAGGACAAAAAATTTAAACCTGACAGAGGCCGTCAGTAATTGCTAGTACTTTACGGAGGTTTGTTATGAACGAGTTTATCTATATACTGTGGACGAACGAAAGAGTCAATTGAAAAGAAAACTGTTAACACTTAACTGATAATATTGATTTTACTTCTAAAATTATTCAAACTTGTAGAATTATACAAATTATTACATGTTTACTAGAGTTCTAACGTAAAAAGTTTCAATAAATCAAAAGATTTTCAGTAAATTTATATGTTTTATTTTTTCCGCTACATCTTGGATCTGAGTTAAAACGATACGTTAATAATAGAAAACAATCATTATTGTCTTTGCTACTGTCATTGATGGACAACATTTCTATCCGTTCAATTAGTCCTTAATGTTTTTATAAAGTTTCAAATAGTATGGTAATTCTCTAAATAAATTAATATTGCTTAGATGACCTGACGCATCCATCTTTCGAGCTAAGTCCGGGTCGGCACAATTGTTCCAAAATAAAGAAAAATCAAGTCACGCACTTCTAATGTTCGACAATCGACGCCTCGTCTATCTTAGCCGACTTATTTCGGACAACACCGTTTGTAACCAACCTCTATACGTTTGGTGAATATTTAATTTTACCGAATTATCATAGACTTCCTAGTTCATTTGCAATTGTTAGCAGTTCTCGGAGACGTAATGTCTGCGGTGTTATTTATGATTCTAAGATTTTTACTTAACATTGTGGGTTCTTTTGAAAACAAACATTTAAAATTGACTAAATTGACCTCATTTTTTTTTTAAATTTAAGTCATAGATTAATATGTAGGTACAATTATAAGATTACAGGTTGGAGAAAAAGTTTGGTAAGTATCAGGCAATAAACTCGATCACTACGTGAGTAAAACCAAATTATAATTGGCACAATGTGGGTATTTAATATAGGCCTCTGCTTACCCTATCGGAGGTACAGGTGAGTACCTAGGTATGTCTGTAATGAGCCATTTATGAGTAGGTATAAACATCATGTTACACATTTTATCCTTTTTCTGTCCTGTCATGTTTTAACACTCTTATGTTAGCATGGTATGAATGTATGTGTGAATCTATAAAGGTAGGTATATATCGAAATTTTAGAACTTGATTTTGACCCACTTCAAAACGTTGAATTAACTTGAAACTTCGCTCACTTAGCAAGTGCCAATGACAGAACAAATTTGATAAATCTTGGCTAAAAATCCTAATCAGGATCTTCAAGATTAACTGCTTTTTCCATACCTGAACATACAGTAGTGTCTTTAGGTACTGAGAGGCGTGTGCTGAAGCATATGTGACTTACTTACTTGTTACTTTTTTAGTCTTAATAAGATAATAATCATCATTAACGAGGAAAAAAGTTTAAGATACAAAAAAAACACGCTTTTGCAGCAAAGTAGGAAATGATTTTCTATAAGTTCTAAAAGAAAAATAATTTTATCGTAAAAAAGCGTCAACGCGTTCACACTTTTAGTTCCACGCTTTTTTAAAATATAATTTATTTTGTTAAAGTTTCTTTAGTTTGTTTTGACGACTGGATGGCGTAGTGGTTTGTGTAACGGACTGCTATTCCAAAGGTCGCGGGTTCGATGCCCGCTCAAGTCCAACATTTGTGTGCATGAACATTTGATGTTTGATTTAGTCTGGGTGTTTCTATGTATAATATGTATGTATTTACAAAGAAAAAAGTATATATGTATTTATATCAGTTGTCTAGTACCCATAGTACAAGCTCCGCTTAGTTTGGGACTAGATGGCGTTGTGTGAATGTGGTAGAATATATTATATTTTTTATTTATTATTTTTCTGATTCATATATAACCTTGGTATTGTCAAGAATGTATGTTGGTATCTACGATGTCAAACCTACCACCCTAAATAAAATATTTCCAGATCTTTTCTACCCAGTTTCACATCGTATAGGATCAACATCACACTTCATGTACACAATCCTAGAGTTTGCGTTTGTCCTCATTCGAAACACGTAGTTCATACTTCGATGCACCAGACTCTGTTACATCTATGTATATATGTCTGTGTTCTCCATTCGGTGTGTACGACATGTTTATTTAAGGTAACACAAGGCGATTTTAGCATCAACGAACCGCGAACGAATCACGACGAGGAAGATACCGTCAAATATTCTACAACGCATCATAAGCTAACTTAAATGTTATCAACACAGTAACCAGTCACGGTACAATTACCGTGACTGGTTACTGTTTTTTCTACTTAGCTAACTTAATCTCAATAGATTAAGTTAGCTAAGTAGAAAAAATAGATTCAACACATCAACAGCCTTTAACAGTCCACTGCTGGACGTAAGCCTCTCCTTAGAAAAGAGGGTTTGGTCTACTATACTATTACTATTTTATAATACTACTATGAATAGGGGGTAGGGGGGAAATAGATTACTAAACAAAAAAATGCAAACCTAATGGTAGGAGTACGTTAAACAAAATGAGTTTCAATATGTAAAATAAAAAAAGGAAACCTAAAAAAAAGTTTCGATTATTTAAACCAAATTAAAAAAGTAAAATACTATAGAGATAGTGTCATTTCTCTGATTTCAATAGAGTTCTATTTTTGAAGGGAAATCTGACGTACCTAAGCATTCTTAAAATGTACGATTTATAAAAGTATAACTTTGTACAAAAATGGTATTAGTTTCACGAAAAGAGATCATATAAAAAGGTTATTATGTACATTGTTTCAAATCTAATTTAACGGTACTAAACTAATAAAGTCTAAATGAGGATGGGATTCTTGTCATAAAACTGCAACACAATAAATTGAAGTTACCTTTGTTTTTTTTATTTCGGAGAACACATCACAGAATAAATATGCAGATTGGTATATGTTAATCAAGTTCATTACATATTATTTTAAGAATAAATACCCTACGTATTTGGCACTACTTAGAAACATTCTGTTCGTTTGCTCCTATGTCATAATTTTTTTGGATCTAACATACATTGTGGTCCGAATTAGTTAGATTATTAAAGTTTTCTGGATATGGTAAAAGAGATACCCTTTCGAAATAACTAGTTTGATGATTAAATATACCGGTTCTACATATAAGGTTTATACTTGAACAGATAAGTATCATCTTGACCTACAGATATCCACGTCACTGAAGCATAAACAATCTATATTCATAGATTAGAGAAGTTTTCGTTCAGAAACAAGTATCTATTCATCGTCGAAACGCCACTATAAACATTAAAATTACATACTTTAACCTTATCTTGAAATAAATCATATAACTTAACCGCACTTTAAGAGTCATTATCTTACTGATTACGACACAAAGATTCTTCTTCGCAGATCATGAAAGGACCCATTCTTGCGACCTTGGGGTCAAAAGATAGGCAGAAAGACTCCATTGATAAAATTATATTACTTTTCTCGGGTCATGGCGGTAAATCGTATTGGTTATCTGTAAACGTTCTTTTTTTGAACAATCAAGTGTTGTCTTTGGTAGGTATGGAACGCCGCGGATTGTATGTTACTGGGGACTAATTTACACCAAGATGGTTTCTTAGAACGCGATTTTACCCAAAAAGAACAAGGAAGTTAATGTAATTTATATTAAATGCTATTTTGTAGTGAAGTCAATTACGATTTATTATAAATGTGTTTTTCTTTCGGGTTCAATTCTCAACCCGAACAAATAATTGTGTGATGATCATTCGTTTTGTCTCTGAACGTAATTTAGCTATAATATGTATGTATTTACAATAGCTGTAGACACATGATCTGGTAAGCGGTCAATATACACTTGCGGTATCAATATTTTCATTTACCTGTTATCGACATCGACCTTTAATAGTCCACTGCTGGACATAGGCCTCTCCTTAGAAAGGAGGTTTTGGCCTGCTATACCACGCTGGCCAGACGGGTTGGTATAGGGTTTGTGTCAAGTTTTACTTCTCTCTGCAGTGCTGTTGTTCTGCGTAGTTGTCTCCTTTAGTCGGCTCTTACGACACCTACGGGATGAATAGGGGTGGTGACACTCTGTGTTCTTAATCCGTCACTACACGGATATTTATACATTTACCTGTTTTTATCATTCTATTGAGTTCTTAAGACTCTTCTCAACATCAGAATAAAACACTACAAATCGCAGTGCCATTAATTCTATCTGCTATCTTAGTCAGACGCCTACGATTCCAGCAGAATGATCGCGAGCTTCTTCGTTCAAAGAGGTGGTAATCATTCCATTTATTTAATTAAATTGAACCTCCCAATGGTAATTGATAATACTGTAAAGTTTAATTAAAAAAGTGTTACGAATGCTAATTTTATTATTTAAATTACTGTTTTCATATCGTCAAAGCCCTTCAATGTTAGCGTAACTTTATGTTAAATACGCCAGACATATATTTATTGCTCTTGTTTTAAACTTGCTTATCCCTGTGGTTCCGACCGAGTGTATATCGCGTTAAAACATAGCCTTTGTTCCTGAAGAATCGAAGTATTTCCACGATGAATTTCATTAAAATCCGTTCAGCAGTTTAGCCGTGAAAGAGTAATAGACAGACAGTTACTTTTGCATTCATTATATTACTAGACTTGGTCCTCGGCTCTGCCCTCGTGTATTTCGGTTATTGCGGTAAATATAAGCCCATGTCCTTCCTCATGAATCAAACTATTTTCATACCAAATTTCATGAAAATCGATTATGTACTTCCCATACAAACTTCCACCCCCTTTTCACCCCCTTAAAGGATGATTTCTGGAACAAACTATACCTACACCAAATTTCATCTAAATCAGTCCAGCAGTTTAGCCCTGAAAGCGTAACAGACAGAGAGACACACTTTCGCATTTATAATATTAGTATTAGGATATACCTAGTATGTTTTGACGGCTATCTGTACATACTTTTTATACAACCAAAGTCGAAAGCAAGTATCGCAAAAAAAGAGCAACAACAACAAACTGTGTTGTATTTAAACTTCACCCCCAATTGCAGAATAAATAACTAACTAATCGAAATTTGTTTTATTTATATAGATAAGTTCAGACAACTTTTATTGGCGGTGCGAAGTTCGCCAGGTCAGTTAGTTATAGAAAAAAAACACAAACACAGAACAAAAGATCCTGCCCATCTCACAATATTTGTCCTGGGTGGGAATTGAACCTGCGACCGCCGGCTTAACAGTCAGTATTACTAACCAGGAAAAAATATCAATACTGCTCCACTCTTTGTTAGAAAGAGACAAACACAAGTGCAATGACATATATATTTCATCAGATATAGAGTATTCTTTTAAGAGGATTATTTGAATCCATTTCGCGGATTAAGAGGACTATACTATACCGGCCAGCCCACACTGGTGTACCGGCCAGCCCTCTAATCTTTAAGGGTATCATGATAAATACCCCTAAGGGTTACATGATGATATTCCCATAAGATTTTCCCCTAGGTCTTTATACAGCCGTATGTTTGTTTGCTACCGGTGTAGGAAAAACTATCCATAAATTTATTTATTATTTTTTGAAGAATTAAAGAAGAACATAAAAGCTGAGCCTCACTCACTCGGTTAAAAGAAAAAAAGGAATTGCTTAACACTAGTTTTAGAAGAGAGGTAAAAATTTAACATGTGTATCTGTCTGTTGCACCATAGCTCCCGACCGGATGGACCAATCTCGATTCGGATTTTTTCGTTCGAGAGCCGATGTGATCGAGATAGTTCTTAGCTATAAATTTTAAAGATCATCAGCTCACTTCCTAGGCGATGAAGGCATCTTACATTTATTCTCGGATGCACAGCATTAAGAACTTGATAATACATGTGGCAATCTCTTTAACAAAAAGACTATAAATTTGCAATATTATACATACGTGTACACTTTATCGTAACCAGATCCAAAACGGGTACGACATATGGTCTGGTACATCCTATTTCGACTTGAGTTACGCTACGTACTAACATTTAAGGATATCAACAGGTTATGCTACGTACTTATGACACTAGACATAAACAAGTAATGAATTACAAATGTGTGTTCCAAAATTAAACACACGCATACTCACGCTTGTATCCCTGAAGGTATAGACCGAGGCTGTTCATTAAAAATTCATATTTTTAAACTATAATTTGCTTCTATTACATAATGGTATAAACCGTCAAAGGGAAGTTTCCAGAATTAAAGGAATACATAAAAGAGAAATTTAGGTAAGAAGGAAGGTAATCCAAGTAAAGGCAAAAGGCTTTTACTCAAACATCGGGTGGATTAGGAAAACTTATTAAACCATAGACACATTTAAATAAAAAGAGATGAAAAGTAATTTAATAAATTCATAAAATTTATTACGAATGTTTTTTATGTAGCTAAACTTAACTTAGGTGGACCCATATTGAATTATTATTGCCATTATCAGAAATGCCAACGCCAGCGTGGTGACATTCCTTCTTTGTTCAGACACCTTGAAATTGTAATGGTTCTGATTTGAGTCTTAATGAAACCAAAAGTGAACTACCAAAGTTGAACCTATCTTGTTTCGAGAGCGGCTTTATACGGCTTCCCCTGAGGAAAGGAGTACTAACTTCGATGTCTACGTCAATAGAGAAAGGAGTGCCTTGCCAATCTAAGACAAAAAAGGTCTACCTTCTATCAACCTAAGAAAACTTGTATTGGTAAAGGTTAATGAAACGGAGTGAGGATTTTCATTACGCGATTTACGATTACTGTATAGTTCAGCTTGACTTTGTTAGATGGCGTTGTAAATCACACCATATGTAAACAGTAAATACTTCATTTAAATGTTAATGATAAAATAAAGTGTATATTATTGAACATTATTGCTACCACAACTAAGTATTAATCTTACGTTTATGCACGGTTCTAAATTCAAAATATCAAAAAAATAATAAAACCCAAACTTCATTCTTAGTCGAACTCCATGGGTTAAAGTTTTAAATTTCAAACGCAAAGCCACGTTCCAATAGTGACTGACATTCTCGGTATCCTTTAAATTGGCGTCACATGTCGTTGGGACGTAGCTCACCCTTAAACATTGATTGACGAGCCCCTTTAGTTTTACGACGCCACTAATTAGACCTACGCCAATACAAAACGAGCCTGCTAATGGAACTCACCTTTAAGATTTATTTTAGGTTTTTACCGTATAGTGCAGAATATTGAATGATCGTTTAAGATAGGTACGGTTTAGTGCTTTTTCAGTTTAATATTGAATATCACGTTTGCATAGTCGGTCATTGCAGAATTAGAGAATTTAACATGAGACAAAGTTTTAATAAAACTGACGTATCCCCCTATTAGTTAATAAGTTATTAATCTAGGCTTCAAAGTTTCATATTTCATATTAAGATGTCATACGAGTATATGCAAAAGGTGTTCTCTGGAAAAAAAACTAAAACTAAAAAACACTTTTCCATTGACACATCTGATCCATAGACAAATCTTTGTTTTATCTTGGCACTGTTCAAGTACAACATTAAAATTAATATAATATTATACAATAAACTTCACCGTTACCGTAACCGACAATGGCTCCAAAATGATTTAAAAAGTAAAAGAATTTAAGTCCCTTCGAGGGTGTTCCCCAAAAATTTGGGCAATTTAGACGCGGAACCGGAGGGGCTGAATAGATCATTGACTCCGTCGAGAACACTTCACAATTATTATCACAATGTTTTTAACGTTTTGAAATATATCGGTAACATTTTATTGGTGGCGATTGACATAGATACTTCATCTGAACGTGTATTTTTGTTTATTGGTTGAATTACTCCAACATTGGTTTTATTCGATAGGTTTATGCTCTACTCTTTTTTATCATAAAACTTTGCATTGACATTGTTTCCAGTACAGAAACAGGAACCACGAGAAACTTCTGAAACAGTAGTTTTTTTTTGCAAAACCGCGAACAAATATAAGGATATATCTTGTATAAGGTTCTAAATAAATCTTGAAACACTGTTGAATATTTAAAATACACCGTAATCAAAATAACTGTACCATAGTTAGTATAAAACTAAAATAAAAAAGGCAATTAAATAATTTAAGGAGCGTTGTAACTTTGGAAACTGAAGCACGTCTCAATAAAAATAGTCTACATCATTGTTTTTCAACTAAGTATTGCCAACCTAATAAAAACAAAATAAATGATACCACAACAAGAAGTGTAATTAAGAGAATTATGAACTCGTATGTTTTGGTATTCCGTCAGCGTCTAGTTCGGCCATCTTAGGTTTTTATAACCTAGGACTCCATAATAGTGTCGCAGTGTAATTCCGTCTGGCTATGGTGTCTACCATTAAAGTTCGTAACATATTCTATTGTAGTGATAATTTATTGGTAATTGTATCAACGGTTCAGTAATTAAAAAGCATTTACACTGAGATACTTCTAGCCTTAAACAATTGACTATTATAGGTTTTTAGTGGCTTTCTTGTAGGGAATTAATAATTACTTGGCTGGAATCCTAACTTAATATTATAATGCATATGTGAATTTGTTTGCTTATTATACTCTTACGCTTGAACTATGTACTTTATCGATTTGCATTTGCGATTTTACCCCGAAAATGTTGTGTGAAAAACCTGAATGTGTCAAGAAAGTTATTTTATTTTTTACTAAATCCATAGGCGACAGCTAAAAATTACATCATACAACAATCGATCAAGAATAGGCATCCTAGCTCTTGTCCGCGTCTTAGCTCATCAACATCAACGCCATTTCGTGGTCCACTGCTGGAGATAGGCCTCTCCTTAGAAAGGAGGTTTTGGTCTAGATAAGATGCTTAAGATGCTACAGTGTTTAGACACGCAAAATATCATAATTACCTCATCGCATAAAACACGAAAAACAAACGTTGGTGCATAAATACTGGGCCTCCTCATAAATGAGGAGGCCCAATATTTATGCACCAACGTTAATGCATAAATATTTTCGAACATCTGACACACAACGCCATCTAGTTTCAAACTAAGCAGAGCTTTTACTTTGTAAGCTAGACTGACTGATAGAATATTTATATACTTTTTTGTAAATACATACATGTCATACATAAACCTCCTTTCTAAAGAGAGGCTTATGTCCAGCAGTGGACTAATAACGACTATTGATGATACATAGATAACACCCAAATTCCCAAATCAAATTTGCAGATCACACAATCGTATACGCTACCACTGCATATAAATATTAAGTTGTTAAAATAACAAAACGAGGAGATATGCGATGAAACTATTTTTTTTTATAAACATAGGTAATGCTCGTTTTGACAAATTTAATTACAACTTAAAAAATACATGCAAAAAGTTTGCGTCTAAATATCAGTTTATGGCAGATTCTTAGAGGTTTAACTAAATATCTATTAATGTGCAGAGATTTCCGCGACGGTAATTAACGAAAGAGCCCCGTATCATTGCGTCCCCTAATCGTGGTTTCGGTTCCCTCTCTGCAGAATAGAGGGACCACGCGATCTTCTTACTTAGGGACACAGGAACACTTTTAACTTAAAAAAAGTAGGATTTTTAGTCTATGACGTAAAAATTAGTTTATAAGTGGCACTCCTGTGTCTGTGCACTTGTGTGGCTGCCTAAGGCGTTGTTGAGCTCCTAGACGGATACCGATTCACATTTTCACACATTTTTCTTTGAAAGGTGATTAGTACACTTATAGTGAATTATAATTAATTATTCTAGAGAATCTATTTAGCCGTTCGAATATTCTTTATGCATATTTTTTTATATTTATACCTATACTTGTTACTCAGAAGTTTCGCAAAAAACTGTTTAGAGTTTATTGGATTTCATGTTTTAATATAAATTTAAAAACATCATTTAAGTGAATTTCGACACTTTTATAATTTCATTGTTCTAAAAACAGCTTCTTAATGTAATACACAATCAATTGAAACGTAGGTCTGAAATACGGGAGTAATATTGTAAATCCTAATTAATTTTATCAATGATCAACTAAATTTGTATACTACGATTAAACTCCAAAACTTCATTTACAATTATCATGAAATTTTTCAAAGTCATCGTCCTGGGGTACAAAAAAGTATTAGGTAAGGTAAAGATTGTGAAATTCAACCTCGAGCTCGAACCCGCGAGGAAAAGTCAGTTCACTGTAAAAAGCGACAAATGAAGAACCAATTCGTATTTAAAGTGTATTTCTTTTATGTCGCAGGCGGGCAGTCGGTTCACCTTATGGAAAATACAATATAATTAAATTAACACCACGTTCACAATTAACAACAACAACAAGGAATATAAGCATACAGTCATCCGTAAATGGACTTATTTAACCTCAAAGTATGGTAACCCTGTAGAGGATTGAGGGCGCGGCAGAAACTTTGCCGTTTCACTTATCTATGCCAATGGGGAATTTTAATGCGAATAATCATGTTAAATGTAATTGATTTTCAGAAACACTCCAATGTACAGGCGGAACGATAGGACGGATGACGTATAGACGTTAAAGGACGCAGGTGGGGGTAACTTTGACTCGCTTCAAAGTTAGCCTTCTAAACCATACGAAGTAATTAAATAAAGAAAATAACGATGTAAATAATGTTTTTATGTATTACTAAATGAATTGAATTAAATAATAATAAAATGGTTGTACTTTTAGTAGGTAGTCAACAAGTGAAAGTATAACAAACAAACAAGAAACACACACTCGCATCCGCATTCAACTATTGTAAAGATAGTTACGGTATAATTTAAAAGTCGTGTGATTGATCATATCCTTGAATAAAAAAACATTACTACTACCAGATACTACATCATCATTGAATGTTATATCAATACTGGAACATACTAAGCTATTAAATAATTCCTTAAAGCCTAACCACTACATTCTACAATATAATAAATATTCCAAAGGGACAGTTAGTACATTGGTAAGTTATAAATGCCAACTGACATTTTATTTTATGATGTTGGTATCGTCAGACCGATGTGTTCTGAGAGACATGAAGGCATGCAATGTTTCGGAGGATGACGTCATTGGCAGGGCGAAGTGGAAGAAGTACACGAAGAAGGCTGACCCCACCACCATGTGGGACGAATAGTCAGGAAGAGAAACAGAGAGGTAGCGTCACCTGGTTGGAGTCCAACGCCAATTCCAATTAAAAGGAAGTAATCAAGTAGCTATCGTAAAGATTTTGATAGTCAATGTAACATGTCAGTTAAGAGTTGACATCAGCAATATCAATGCAGTCCCAAAGATTCCTGGCGATTTCATTAATAGCAGAAACGTATAATATTTATTGTAGTTGTATTTTATTTTTTATCCTCCGATTTGTTGTGTTAACTTTTTTTTCTATTTAGATACGAGCAATTGCAGTTACGATAGTTAGATAGTACTCTACTTTTTTTAATATTTTCAACAGCACAGCTTAAGCATAGCAACTTGTTGTTGAGGTGACTTTCTAGGTATTTGTTCAGTGTATTTCTGTTTTAATTTAAAAAAGAAGGCAATAGATTATTCTCAATAAAAAGTGGTAGGTAGGTACATTTTATGAAGTGAAAATTTGAATTTGAACTTACAAGGTAAAAGGCTTTTCCTACTCAAATTTACACAAAATCATGTTAATTTTAATATATTTCTAATAATTACAAATACCTGTGTTACCAGCTGTCAGGGTAAGTACTACAAATAAAGAGCATTCAATAATTCAGAAAATCATTTTTGAGTGTATTTCTGTAGAGATAAACAAAGACATAATTATTTCCGTAATCAGTTAACAAGCTCACAAGAACATAAACACATTCCATTATTTAATCATAGATAAAAAAAACATTATTCACGCGTAATTTTAATTTTTAAACTAATATTACCGAAATTTTTATTACATCGTTACGGAATAAGCACACGCTATCGTAATTTTTAACAGCACATTTCATTTACGGAAATAATTTAACTATGAAATCTCGTAAAAGCGATAAGATAAAAAAGGCATTGAACCAACGTTTAGTTGCTCCACATAGTGTGTTACAAGCGAAAAAAGTTTTACCACTAAACGCAGTGCTGAAACTCTTACCACAGTTTCTAATATTTACTGCACTTGATGAAGAGCAGTCGGTGTTACTAGTTCTAATAAATAATGACAGCATGAATACAGGTTTCGCGCCAGATGGGAATAAATGATGTTTAAAATACAGTTAAGATTGTCTGTTAGATAATGCGATGAGTTTTTACTGTTTTTGTGGTCAGATGATTCAATTTCATACGCCATTGCTGTCTTTCAAATTAATGTATTTGTTTTAAATAAGTATATCGTGTACTGTGTACTACTGAATTTTATATTAGGTACAAACATGTGTGGGCAGCCTCAGTATCCTTCTGCGAGGATGTTATGTTCCATGAGGATGATGCAGAGCGGGATCGGGAGAGGGCTGATCCCGCTCGAAGGAGACAGCGAAGTTTTATGAAAGTTTATGGTGAATTTAAAAAGCCCAAATATGGATTCTATAAATTTTAGCCTAGAACTACTAATGGACATACATACATATAGTATGTATTTACCAACTTAGGTATATTTTGTAAGTGGTTATGTTAAAGACGTAAGTCAATAATTCCTCCAAATCATCACAAGCTCAAGGGTCACAAGTGCGTTGCTGCCCTGGGAGTACACTCTCCAGGATTAGGAGGGGGAGGAGGGGATTTTGTCTTCGGTAAGGTAAACACACCAACAAAAGAATGGCTCTAAATCCATAGTATCGGGTATTTTTGTTTTTTCTAACACATAACGCCATCCTGTTTCAAATTAAACGAAGCTTGTACTGTAAAAAACATATATACTTTTTTTAAATATATACATATTATACATAGAAAACACCCAATTTCTGAAACAAATATTTGCAGATCATACAAAAATTTGGTCCGACCCTGGAATCGAACCCGAGCCTTCAGCATAGCAGTCGCATACACTACCACTGCAACACCTAAGCAGTTATGCTCGACTACAAATAGATCGAATAGAATATGCTTTATTGCACCCCAATCACAATTAAATACATGGACAGTACAAAAAGATATGTACCTACAATGAGTGACCTTATTGCGAAAACAAATCTCTTAACAACCATTAGATGGCCACATCGACAATATATACCTAATACAGTTGGCTCTCAGTTAAATCAAACCCTGAGCTAGACGACTAAAGTTAATCAATTTCAAATGTCGTTGACAGGTAAAAATATTAACATCCAGTCCAGGCTAGAAATGTAATCACGCGAAGTTGTGGCGATACCCAAGTACAATGTCATCAGTTATAAGTTTTTATGAGAATATTGTACAATTTTTGACGTTCAAATATTTTGATTATTTAAGTACTTAAGTTACGGTTATCACGGTAAAGAGTAGTCTATGTCTTTTCTCAAGAATCAAAGTATGTCCATAACAAATTTCATCTAAATCGGTTGAGCGGTTTAAGCGTGAAGAGGTAACAGACAGACACTTTCGTTTATAATATTAGTATGGATTACATTAAACTATGGATAGACGTGTTATAATTTTATTATTTAAAGACTTCTTCTTCTTCTTTTAACATTATATTACTGATTTCTCTTGTATTTCATTGAAACAATTGGTCACACAGCTGGTCCTCATGTCAATTACAATATTTTTCACTATATTTATATATTTTTACTGTTTATGAATTGTAATCAAATTTTTTTATCAATTTTTACAGATTTGTAAGCTGTATTAATTATTGTTGTTAGTAGAGTGTAGAGGCACCTATGCTGTGTGATACGTCGCCGCGACAATCGCACCTTTCGTGTGACGCATTCTTTATGTGAAATATGTGGCATGTGCTAAGCCAATTAATTAGACATCACTTGAGCATCGAGCGTAGATATCGTTGGAACCGCGTGAATAATGCAATTGTAATTGTCCAACCTCTGAGAATGAAAGAAAGTCTAGTTCTGAGAAAGTTATCATCACTTTACATGGGAAGGGTACACACCCTTAAACTACACCAATTCCCACTTCAATCTCAACGCTCAGATAGAAGTGGGAATGGGTGTAGGTTTTAAATTTTTTCTACGGCTGTTTTTCATTCTACTGTTTTTAAGAACAGTTTAGTACGAGCATATTAGCGATACAAAATCGCTCCTAGAAGCCTGTGAACGCCCCAGAAGAATCGCTTCTGGAAGGAGCTTGGTTGGCCAACCTAGCTAACCAGTCCTCGACGCATAAAGTACCACTCTTGAGTCTAAATGCGAAAACCGAAGCCCACAACATTGGTTGTGGGCTTCGGTTTTCGCTTCTTTTCGTTGTTATTTTCGTTTCGTTTCGTCGTTTCGTTGGTATTTGACCAATGCGAGCATCTTAGATTAGTTAATTATATTTGTCAGCAACACTTATCAGTTGTGCTCCTGCGCATATTATTTCTCGAAATTAAAGTAACCTAAGTTACTTGTTAGTTTGTTTAAACACCTAATATATTAGCGTGTATATCATTGATCACGTGGAAATCTGTCCACCAGTTTAGGAAGGGAAAAACAACACAGGCTTTTTTTTAAATCCATTCTTGAGATAAATTTTGGTAAATTTAAAAATTTATTTATTTTAAATGCTCAAGAGCTAGAATCTAAGACTCCCTTACCGTACCTATAATAAATCGAATCTTTCAGAGAAAGTTGTCATTTGAATATATTGTAAGTGATTTAACACAACCTTGTAAAGTATTAGCCTCTGGTACCTAGATAGCCATCTCCTCTCGCCTATCATTTGTATTGAGCTAAGCGGGTTTTAAGATCAAGTAACCTTTCTAAGGAGAGACCTATGTCCATCGGTGGTCTACAAAGGCTGTTGATGATGATGAATATTATTATATTATATGCAAACAATATTTCTGTTGATACTTACTAAATAGAATATTGAATAATTTTCACTTTAATTATTTTTCTTGTCAGAAAGAAGGGTTGGTGCAGTAACTGGCACTGCGTTGAGTGTTGTAGGTTCAAAACTAGATTTAACAATTAGTTCCCTGGCAAGGGAAAACCCACGCCACGTTGAACAGACATAAAATGTTAGTTACTAAATTGAGTAATATTTTAACATGGCAACTTTCGACGATAAAAGAACTGTATAATGTGACTGCATATTTATTTTGATGTGATTAGACTTACAGGAGATAATTACTTTAAGTCTAGGTAAACTTTAAGTTCGTTAATTGCTTTTGTAAATGCAGTTGCAAAGATAATTATTTTAAACCTACAATTTAAGCCATATGTAATAATAAAAAACGCGTTACTAAGTAATAAAAATACTCCACTCTTAAAAGAAAACAACAAATTTTTTATCAAAAAATTACTGTAAAACATATCAAATCATAACCGTTCTCACAATTATGATAAGAAATTACTAAAAGATACAGTTAAATGTGTTAAATATACACATATATACATACATATACATATATGTAAAGGTATATAACGACATTTCTGAGACCAAGTGATGTACAATCTTTTATACACATCTCTAATTAAAACACTCCACTAATTTGCCGACACCTGGTCACCATACTTTGTTTGTAGGTAATTAATTAGTCACACTAGGCTTCAAACGATACGCTGAACAAGTCATATTTCCCTCTCATTCATTCATATCATGTCCTCCGTAATAGCAAAAGTGACAGCGAATAGAAATCTCACATGTATTTCTTTTTCTAGATATTAATGGTCATTTCGAAGTAATTGTTATAAAAAGCAAGTAATTTTACTACGATGTCAGTATAATTAGTATTGTTTATTAAATAGGCTTGGAGGTCTTGTGGACCTGACTTAAAAAAACGCAGTTATATTTTATTGGGTCGTTTAAAGGGCGCATTTACATTGGTGCCCAATTTGAACACAAAATACGTTCTACTTAAAAGATTTTAATGTTAATAAAGTAAAATTATGTCTTTTTTGAGTTACTAGAAAGTTCTATGTTTATGCAACGTTAATTTTACCCAATAACAGAGAAATAAATAATGTCTTTCAGAAATTTATTTAAAGTAAAATTTATACTTGGTATAAATATTCTGTATTATTGTATAAAGTGTCTCACTGGCTAACATTTTATAAATCTTTACTTTCTTTAATACAGTAAAATTTTAGAGTATCTACCTAAATAAAATTCGCAACCTAATATTGCTACGAGTATTGAATTCTGGTCATTATTGCATTTCCAACATTTTTCAAGTAAATACACCATTTTTTATTAAATATATGTTTTACTTTTGATCATTTGTTAGTGGTCTCCGTTACCCGAGGAAAACTAATGAATCAGACTTCTAAGACTCTGCAATCAGATACTTACATTAACACCTTCCAAGTTGTTTAATTCATGCGTGGTCTATCTAAACTGATAACTGCGAACATATGGATGTCTGGTATAACTGTTAAAATTTCATGTTCCATGATGTATGTATACTTACGTCGTGTAAGGGAATTAAAGGGATTAGAAACTCGGTATTATACACCTTTGAATTGTCTGACATCAACGTGTGACCACAGCCAGCCCAACCTAGTCGTAACTAGGTTGGGCTGGTTGACTGGTGATCAGACTGTAACTACGAAAAGAGCCGTAATCGCGCCAATGTCTGTAAATATACATATATAATTATATATAAGTCTGATCGCAAATATAATTTTATATGAATAGTGTTGTATGTAGTGCTGCCTCCTACGCAGGACAACAGAAGGAACGAAGGCATACGTATAGTAGGCCAAAACTTCCTTTCTAATTAGAGGCCTATGCCCAGCAGTGGACTATTAAAAGTTGTTGATGTGTGTGTGAGTGTGTATGTGTAAATAATAATATTACAGTACTCATGCATAGAAACTATTAGGTATACATATAATGAGTCTCATTGTTTACAAAAGCGTCGTGTATACAAAGGTTTTTTTGTACGTGTAAGCGTAAATTATTTAATAACGGTATATTGTAATGACCATTTAATTTACATAATTGTGTTAAACATACATATAAGGTAATAACCTTATATGTATGTTTAACGAATGAGTCTCGTTCTAAACAATTGTCCTCCTACCTCCCATATTTATACTCACTGTTACGCTCCTAAAGGTCATACCGTGATGTTACATAAACCTTCCTGAAAAAATTAGCTATCAAATGATTTTATTGCACTTCCACTAGTGGAAAAGAGTTTTCATCTAGTTTCTCGTCTGTTGTCTATAGCTTCACGGCTGACTTAGTCTGACTGATTCCTCCTCCTGACAAATACCTATAATTGGTTTATTTATTTTAACTTTTCAAATTTATGCATCGATCGTTCGATGCAGAGTGAGGACGCGGTAGATACAGTTAAAAGAAGATGTTAAATGGTAAAAGAAATTAAACACCAAATAAATGTTGACTTTAAAATTGACAAATAATAATGCTAATAAATACACAACACAGCGTACAATAAAGTCTCATTTTCTTTACATCTTATGGTGAACCTACTAACCGTCAATGCATACAGATACCATTCAAGTAGTCTTATATTCTGCACAGTGTCTATCTCTCTATCTGAGTGTATTAATCGCCACTAATCTCACTAATCTCAATCATCATACTACTACACATCATCATCATCATCAGCCTATCGCAGTCCACTGCTGGACATAGGCCTCTCCCACTGAGATCAATCGCCACTAATCTGACTAATCTTAATCATCATACTACTAGGTACATATCAATCGCCACTAATCTCAATCATCATACTACTACACATCATCATCATCATCAGCCTATCGCAGTCCACTGCTGGACATAGGCCTCTCCCATTGCACGCCACTGAGATCAATCGCCATTAATCTCACTAATCTCAATCATCATACTACTACACATCATCATCATCATCAGCCTATCGCAGTCCACTGCTGGACATAGGCCTCTCCCATTGCACGCCACTGAGATCAATCGCCACTAATCTCACTAATCTCAATCATTATACTACTACACATCATCATCATCATCAGCCTATCGCAGTCCACTGCTGGACATAGGCCTCTCCCATTGCACGCCACTGAGATCAATCGCCACTAATCTCACTAATCTCAATCATCATACTACTACACATCGCATTACATACTACACTCATCAAGTTACATTGACCAGTGAAATAATCCACAACAAAAACCAAATTAAACAAAATAATGGTCAAAGTTACACCTCCAAGCAATCTTTAAATAATATTTTTAGTAGGTGCACGAAAACAATTAGTCATAAAAAGCATAGACGAGATAACAGCCACTACGCGACTACCAAAAATGAATATAAAGAATACTTGTCTATTATAAATGGAATCTAATTAGCTCGTGTCTGGTTTTGTCTTAGTTTTTAATTTTGCGGTAATTTCATGCAATATTTAAATGTTTATTATGTAATGAAAAAAACTCATTATAAAGAAAACAGATTATTTTATTTCGTGTATCAATGTCTGCCAGAGAATTTAATGTTGATAAAAGAATAACCTATAAATAAACATCAATATCATAGACTATATTTAATTGTTTTATGTAGACATCGGTGTATATTTTGTATAATAATTGGCGCCTATTTATCTCCAAGAAGGTTATAAACTTGTACCGTAAACTAATGCCCTCAAATTAATAAATCTTCACTTTAACTATAAATTATTCCTCAATTGTCTATGCCATGTGTAATTGACGTGTAGCCATTTTAATTGATTGTCACAACTAGTCAGTGACAAGTGACAATCATTTGTATAATAATACTATGCTATACTATATATACTATAATACATGATTATTGACTGTTAAAACAATAGTAACGGCAGACCAAAGAAATACATAATACCAAATAAGATTTTGAACCCTCCGTGTGGTGACGGATTAAGAATACAAATTGTCACCACCCCAATTCATCCCGTGGGTGTCGTAAGAGCCGACTAAGGGGCAACTAAGCAGGACAACAAAAGAGAAGAGAAAGAGAAAGCAAAGAGAAGGAAAACTTGAAACAAACCCTATATCAACCCGTCTGGCCAGCGTGGTATAGTAGGCCAAAACCTCCTTTCTAAGGAGAGGCCTATGTCCAGCAGTGGACTAGTATAGGCTGTTTATGAAGATTTTGAGCAAGAAATATTTTTTTAAATTGTAAGGAGTCAGTCATGAAGTAACTCTTTTTAAACATGGTTCTTAAGTTTATGAGTACATTGTTTTCCTATATTTATATTTGTATAAGCCAGTCAGTAAATAACGTAAAATATAACGAACGAACTCAACACATACAAGAATATACAGCTCAATTACCTATATTAAAAAATATCTACAAAAAATGCGAGAACTTAAACCAATAACTATTTAAAAAGACCTTCTATCGTCGCGTTCACACCGAGCGATGGACATGTTATTACTAAAATTGCATAATCTTATTAGTATACAGTAATTTGAACGAAGGCTATACTTTAGTTCAATTTGAAATACCGCTTACGAACTAATGCTAATTTGAATTTAAAACATTTTTTTATTTTAAAAAGAACAGTTATCCAGCAAAGGAATCAAATTGCTAAGTTGTTTAAATGTTTTATACATTTAATATTATTATATTTAATAAAACATTGCAGATAATTAAATTAATTATAATTAATTTCAAGGTTTGTCTGAGAAGCGCATGGCTGCAACTAGTTTAATGTGAGAAAAAATTCTAGATTAAGACAATCGGTGTAAAAATAAATTATACCCATCCATAGGGAAGAAGGTATAAACATTACTGCGCGGTTACAGACACAATACATCAACATGTCTCGCTCTCTTTCTCTCATTATACCAGTATCATAAGTAGAGAAGAGACTACCTAGCCTCTACACGGGCTACTAACGTCTGAATTCATATATTATAAATTATTTTTCACTTGTCATTTTGTGTTTTACTCAAGCTGAATTGGTCAAATCGTTTGTACGGTAAAAACATAGTGTATATATTATATGATATATATATGTATATATATATAGGTATATAATAATGCTGTGCACTAATGAGACAATTATTCACGACCGTCAGATCCAGAACTAGGCAGAGCCTGTACTATGTTAACCAGACTGCTGATAAACATACTTATATACCTATTACTAAATGCATACATATTAGAGATAAATTCTAAAAGATAAAGTCTTAACCGAATTGCTCAACACATTGCAAAGTTAAGCAACCTTAGCCAGGTCAGTCTATGGATGGGTGACCATTCTTAATACATTGAGACCCTTCTGTGCCTTGAAGAGCATGATAAGCCATACGAACATATCTGTGGCAATCGTTACGGGTACTTGGAGTCCTAAAGAGTCCGACACCAGTCTTTCTATATACAGAACATCAACATAGCCCAGTATTTGGGTTGAAGAACTCCTGGCAGTCATTCCGCGTAAAAAACCGAAGTTCAGCCGTATCGTAGTAGATTAAAAGCCGCCCCCAACCCAGTTTAGGAAACGGGCTCGGAGGAAGAAGCTACGGTAGAAATGAACGTGATTCTGACGATGAACACGATTATTTGTCCTGAATCGAATCCCTGACCCTTAGCTCAGCTGTCAGCATCACTAACCACAAGTCCAACAGGCAGAAAACAATAAAGTAAAGTAAAGAACAACAAATTATCTAATAACGTTCAATTCGCTCCGATAAAATGGCGCGTAGTTCGTGGGCATAATTCGAGTTCATGTACAAGTGTAGTCGCTTGGGAGTCTATATTTGCATTTGTGCGATAATATTTCAATGTAACAATGTCATGCAAATGTATAAATAATAAACTAACTATTTGAATAGTGCTTATGTTGTTAGTTTTTGGATTTTGAGTAAAGACAACACCCGCAGGAGTATATCCTGTACTTATATGAAACACAAAGAACACCCAGACTCTGAACAATAATTTTTAGATCACAAAAACTGTGTTGTCCCATTTGGGGATCGAACCAACAACACTAAGCGCAGCAGAAATATAAAGCTTTTCATATAAACTTGAGCTGATGCTTTTATGACCTAAGCATCCACCAAGAAAGGAATTTTGGAAATAAGGGTATTAAACTTAAGGATAAACGGTTGTACGGAACTCCGTCAATTTCTAAGTTAGAAATACGAATGAATGTTCGTGTCCGTGTGGTGACGGTTTAAGAATACAGAGTGTCACCACTCCTATTCATGCAGTGGGTGTCGTAAGAGCCGACTAAGGGAGCAAACTATGCAGCACAACAGCACTGCAGAAAGAAGGAAATTTGGCACAAACCCTATACCGACCCGTCTGGCCAGTGTGGTATAGTAGGCCGAAACCTCTTTTCTAAGGAGAGGCCTATGCCTAGCAGTGGACTCTTATAGGCTATTGATGATGATAATGAACAAGAAACAAGAAATAATCACGCGGGCCGAAGCTAGTTTATCTATAATATATGTGTATTTAGAAATATTTAATGTATAGGTATTAAACACTCCGGTTGAATGATATTTATTAGGTATATTCAGATGAGGAGTCAGGGGGGGAGCAATTGGGCCGGCTCGATTGACACCACGACAGAAAACCGGTGTTAAGCTATGTTTCGTTACTTTTCACCGAGTGAGTGAGGGTAGTGGCGGTCAAACCCCTCCCCTCTTCTTACTAAGGTGGAAGGTTGTATGTACTCACATAATATAGACTAGCTGTTACCCGCGACTTCGTTAGCGTGGAATTTGAAAAGCTCTGCCTTAGTGGGTTCGATTCGGCAAAATGTTATT
The DNA here is from genome assembly GCA_902825455.1 of Arctia plantaginis. Lineage (NCBI taxonomy): Eukaryota > Metazoa > Arthropoda > Insecta > Lepidoptera > Erebidae > Arctia > Arctia plantaginis. The sequence continues at coordinate 4,305,577 of CADEBD010000327.1, read as the reverse complement.
GGGTTTTTCTAAAAGGAAAAATAGCCAAAGTTACTCCTTATATAGACAGCTACCTGATAGTAAAATGTATATCAAAATTGGTCGAGCCGTTTAGATGATCACCCGGAACAAACAGACAGACAAAAAATAAACTGGTTTTCAGGCATAACGTGCAAAAGGTATCGTGCAAATAACCGTGTAAGCATGAAAAAATCAATTATTTTGACATAACAAACAAACACTTCAATTTTATTTATTTGTATAGATAAGCCATGCTTGACTAATTATACAGGTATAGGCTTAGTAAGTTTATACTTTAACTGTGATTAAGTAATTAAGTCAGTTTAGTTCAGAATATTTATGATCAGCTGCGAGTTCGATTATAATTTATCGCAATTGATTATAAAATGATTAATAATTATAGGTCTATGCTTCTCTTAGTACTTGAAGGCATATAACTAACTAATATTTTAAATGCCAGTGTTAGTTTCTTTGTTACACTTTAGCACCTTAACTACGTAACTGATCATCATTGGACTAGTCTATTCATCTAGCGGTTAGTGAACCTGACTGCTAAGCAGGAGTCGAGGGTTAGATTTCCAGCTAGAAGGAGGTTCTGTGTCTGGGTGTTAATTCTCTATAAGTACTCGTATGTATCCACACAAATCCCTTCCATGATTAAATAGAGCTGATGATCTTTGATGATTTTTTTTTCCGCGTCTCGGCAAACGTAGTGTAGGACGCCCACAGGCCAGGTGGAGTGACGATTTGCGCAAGATGGCTGGCAGGAGCTGGATGCGAGAAGCCCAAAATCGATCTAAGTGGCGTGCAATGGGAGAGGCCTATGTCCAGCAGTGGACTGCGATAGGCTGATGATGATGATGATGATGATGATCTTTGATCGACTGAACAGATAATGTACTGACTGCACTGATGGCGTAGTGGTTTAAGCGGTCGCGAACGCGCTTCCTACTACGCCGAGTGTTGTGGGTTCAAACCCCACATGGGACGGCACTTTGTGAGATCCACAAATTGTTGTTCTGAGTCTGGGTGTTCTTTGTGTCCGTTTCATGTATGTTTGTAAACTTCCCCGCGACACAGGATATATTCCTAATGCGGAAGTTGTCTTTTTGTATAAAAAAAATGTAGTAGCAAATAAAGTTCTTGATTACGTCATCTTTTAAACAAATCAAAAGTAATCCAAATCGGATCATCCGTTTAGGAGCTATACATAGATGTACATAGATAACACATTAAACGTAAACCATTATTTTCTTTTAGACATGGACATATATTTATTGCATAAAACTGTGTACAAATAAGGGTGTTTTTACATATTGGTATCAGGCTCAACAGTCACCCAGTTCAGGTGTTGCAATTTATGTGAAATCAAATTGAATACATAATTAAATGATACGGCTATACTATTTTAGCATCAAAGAATTCTCTCAGACTATAGAACACATTGTTTTTAACCACATTTTTGTTGTTTTTTGTAGGTATATACCACATATGTGGTTAAAAATATATGTCAACTGATTTTTTTTATAAAGATTGCTAGTAATATGGGTGCTCCATTATGGATATTCTTGCTGACCCCTCAAAGAATATGCTGAATACCTGTGTTCAGTGTGGGTTCACAGCGTCAGTGCACTGGATAGGTTTCGTACCCGGAACTTGGCTATTACTTACCACTGCTTGTCACTTGCTGAGTGGAATATTTATTTCATATATATTTATAAAAAAGTTAAGTTTGGTTTGTGTACGCTTCAAAAACTCTAAAAGTTCTGCACCGATTGCGTTCAAATTTGAAGGTTGATCTTTTTCTCTTTAGTTTTATTCTTCACTAGCTCTTGCCCACGACTTCGTTCGCATGTAATTTGAAAAGCGCTGCCTTAGTGGTGGGTTCGATTCCCGGTCCGGATAAAAAAAAACTGAGAGGAAAAATAGCCTAAGTTACTCCTTAAATAAACAACTACCTTGTAGTAAAATATTACCAAAATCGGTCCAGTCCTTTAGACCCAGAACAAACAGACAGACAGACAAAAAATATTCAGATAAACTGGTTTTAAGGTATAGGTATTGTTCTAGTAACCATGTGAGCATGAAAAAACCTACAACTTCAATATGTCCAGCAAAGCGTGCCAGGGTATTGTCGGTATATTTTATTATTGGTATAAATTTAACATCCGTTTGTTCATAATCGCAAATCTCCTAAATTTTACTGATCGTTTTGAAAATTATTACGTTATTCATATAAATATGCAAATGTATTTATTAAAATACACTGTACGATACTGATTCATTCATTTTTGTATTTTTTTTTTGTTTTGTCTAATGACCAGTCTAACTTGAACTTCTATTGTATAAACTGCCCATATCATGGCAGATCAATATACATAAGTATTTACCTATATAATGAACTCCTTTAGCTTTCTATTATAGACATATTTATTCTTAACAAATATTTTAAAAAGAAAAATACTACTTAAGATTCAATATTTTTTTTATTAATAGTTACGAAAAAAGCATTGTTGACAAAAATAGCAAAAAATGGTCCTCAACTGCTCCATCTTTCTATTTATGTATAGATAGGTATATGTATGTTAGTATTTACTCGTGTTCTAGAATACATAATACACGCTCCGCTAAATTTAGGTCCAGATAACGATGTGTAATCTGTGGCAGAATAATATTACGTACATATTAAATTCTACCGTACAGTACATACACTTTACGATAAAACTCTTTGAACTCTTGAAGCTGACCCTTAAATAAACCGAGCATGACTCGCGTCAAACTTTAGGAGGAAGTTAAACAATCTTCGCAGTTCAAAATTAAATTATTCTAAAACAGAACTCAGGCGATTTTGATTTTCAACAGAGCCACGACAAAACTATAGTCCCCTGAATAAAATATTCAATAAGTTTAAATCTGGCTGATATTGTTATCTGGACTAGGCACAGGAGTAAGACACTATTGTCTTATAGAAAAATAAAACCTAAATTGAAATATTAAATACCCAATGATTTCAGTAAACATAATAATTCATATATAAAAAGAACAGGGTGCTTAGTAAGGCAGGGCGTGTGCTCGTAATCCCTTACTCAACTAAAGTTTCTTTCATACTCTCTTTAGCCTGCCGTCCATCCATAACTTAGGTCACGTCTATTTTTTTAGTTCTACCAGTATGGTTAATAAATACGCCATATATATTATCAATATTATAATCAATACACAAGCGGCAGAAGTATCAAACACAAATCCTAAAAACTTGCTATCAAATAAAAAAAAAGAATGGTTCAAAAAGTGAAGTCTGTTCAAAACGTTATTTAGTTTAATAAACGTCTTAGTATCCTTTACCCACTCGTCTAATTAGAAATCAGAATTATTTCATGTCATAAGCACTTACTTAAACACACCAAAACTTATCCTATACACGCACTTCTGGCATTTCAAAAAGCAAAACAGCTTAAAATAATATTGCCGCCTAATTAAAAATACCAACTATCCGTGTCAAAAAACCGCCATGTCTAACCATAGAGCAAAAAAAACACGTCATCTAATCAAATATTTGTCTATGACCGTACCGTGTCATTTTTTAACATGACAGGCGGCTTGTAATGGCATTGCACACACGATAACAGCTACTTTGTATGTCGATATTAATTATATGTGCCTGAGAGCTGTTTCGTTAGCTTCTGGTATTTTAATTTTACTTTTGATTTGACACTAACCTCTGTACGTTTTTACTTCCATAGAGTAGACAACCTTTTTTTAGGCAAATAGCAAGCACTGTAAGTTCTTTTGTTTTTTACACAAGCAAATTGGACATAGGCCTTTCCCTAGAAAGGAAGTTTTGGCCTACTATACCACGCTGGCCAGACGAGTTGGTATAGGGTTTGTGTCAAAGTTTCCTTCTCTCTGCAGTGCTGTTGTCCTGCGTAGTTTGCTCCCGTAGTCCACTCTTACGACACCCACAGGATGAATAGGAATGGTGACACTCTGTATTCTTAATCCGTCACCACACGGACATGCAAGTTCGTGTATTTATTTTTGAGCGACATGGTTGCAAAATAATCAAAGTTAATTTGCGTGAACCCGCCTTAAAACCCTTTGAATGGTTTAGAAGGAGTTAGCAGAATTACAAACAGACACATCGAGTGAGTTTGTTTGATACTAAAGACATGTAAAAGTAAAACAGTGCAGACCTTTTGTGTATTAGTTGATAAGGTTAAACAGACTTAAAAAGGACCGTGGAATAATAATTCCTGTTTAATTTCATTCATTCCAATTCAGTTTTGACATTGTGCTGTCAGTTTTTTTAAAGCAAAAGCAAACCGATTTTTCAGATACTTCTACCCCTATTGAAAAAAAAACAAGAATAATGTCCCATTGGGCCCTCCGAGAGAAACTTCTTTCAGTATATTTTTTGCTTTCAAAGGTTTCGGGGGAGAGGCGCCTGTAAGAAAAATGTTCGTCACTTTGCGCACCCGAAATTCGGAGACTTTTCTCAAATGTATTTTTGTCCTTTGATGTTCTAAGTGTTACCCTTTCCTAACTCTTCCCGTATTCCTTTTTGCGATTCCCACTTCTCATCTTGTCGTTTTAGTTTAGGCTATTGTCTTTTTTCCTTTAAAAAATCACGAAAACTTGCTTTTTTCATTAAATATGAATATTTTAATCATTCATGGTTATGACTTGATTATTTATTCACAAAATATTCATACGTGTTATCAAATAGATAAGTGGTATAGTTTATTGACCAACAGTTCTTGCTTAAACGTCGAAGGTGATAAAATGTGAGCTTTAAAAACGTAAATATCATCGTTATTTAAGGGTCATACAATTGAATTGGTAAATAAGCACAGAGCTCGACTAGGCCAAAAGGCAAGAAGTCAAGGTAAGTAAGTCCAATAGAGTTACAAGTGCCATTAAAAAAAACGTGTGGACCATAGACAAAATAGGTACAACAACATATAAGTGTTGTGTTTAAAGATACATCTTCTTTATCTTACATCAATAATCAGTTTATCTTAAGTCACCAACTTTACAGTGTATCCTAACTAATATTATAGGAAAATTTAAATTTGTGTTAATTCTCCAAACGTTCAGCATTAAATTGCTGACAACTTGTCGGATGTACAAATAAGAACATAGTGCATTTTTTATCCTTCAAGAAAAGGACCGTTCAAGACTAATAGTACCATGTACCATTAAATAAGTACCATGAGCGATATTTGCATGTATTTATGTTCTTTAAATAGATAGGTGTGGTTTTAGAAAAATCTTATAAATTATTTTAATGGCGTAAGAAATTAATTGCGTATGCGTTCTAAGTGACATAATAGGTTTTTATACACTGCCTGTTTAATTAGGTATTGCAAAATCATCCTTAAACATGGCAATTAAAACAAGTATTTAAATATAATTTGAAAGAGTAATTAAATAGCTGTCCTCAATAATATTACCTATATTAATTTTATTGCTTTTGTAAATATAGCTATAAAATCGTGAGCTTAACAATATTGTTTTAAATATGTGAAAGACGTGTTAGTTTAGTGGTTATTGATTCCGATTGCTTAGTCAGAGGTTTTGGGTTTTATTCCTACTGAAGACAAACAATTGTCTAATGATCAAGATCATTTTTTTTGTCTGGATTTTAGTTTATATACCCTATGGATGTATTTAATAACATAGAAGTATGTTAATTTGTGGATAAGGTTGTGGGCTACAATATAACATATGTGCAATATTTGTTAAGATTATTTTGTAAAATGTTAGCTGTAGCTGTTTTTTATTCCTATTCAATAAAAAACATAGTATGTTTATCAGCAACCTGGTTTTTATAGTACAGGCTCTAAATAGTTTGGAATCAAACGGCCGTGAGTGAGGTGTATCCAGTTGTTATTAAAAAAAACCTGTAAGGTTTACGAGAAATTTTCTCGGCGTTCTTCGAAGCGAAGAAATGACTTCACCCATCATCATCATCATCATCTTCCTACCCTTTTTCCAAATTTATTAGAGGTCGGTGTTTTACATTGGTGGTGGTTTAGGCGTAAAAGCGTACATACCAAACAAAGTAAACTTTAACATTTGTAATATAAGTACGGATATAGGACAGAGTATAAATTTATATTCAATAATCAAGTTCGTAAGTTAGCTAGTAAGTAAAGTGATAGCTTTCTAAAACATGTGATTGTAACAGATAATTGATATATCAATAATACCCAAAACGAAATGGCGTCTGACGCGTTTCGTTATTATAACAAATTTTTACGGTTAATCTTTTCGATTGGTCATGTATAATAATATTCTTGTTGAGGCCGACTGCGATTAAAATATAATAAAATTGAAATTGAAATGATCGCGTGCCTTGACCGGCAGACATTTTGTTTATTTCTTTGTATCTCGTTTAGTTAAGACACAATACGTGCTGTTGAATATTTAATAATTTTAGGTCTCTCTTTGAGCTTTATCTTGTAGGTATACATTAACCTTCTTTCTAAGGAGAGGCCTATGTCCAGCAGTGGACTATTATAGGCTGTTGATGGTGATGATGATAGATTATGTATTATTAGGGATATTTTTTATGTTAACGATATAACGACTAAGGTAAATAATTCATTTTAAATTTTGTTCAATGTTGTAAGTTTTGATTTTTTTTTTGTTTTACTGCTAGGACATTAAAATATTTATTAATTAATATTGAAATTAATACAGTGCCACATGCTTTTATATTTTAATCTTACATAATAATATTTTTTGTTCCTGTTCCTATTTGACTAGGTATAGTTAAAGCTTTAATGTTTCTAGTAAGTTATTAACTAAAAGAAAAAATAGCAATTAAACATTAGTACTTAAATGTGAAATTTCAAAGTTTTATTAAATTTAATTCAACTTTTATTTATTCGTAACCAGTGTTGTGTTCGCGTGTCAGTGTTTATGTCAAATAAATTTATCAGTAGTGATGTGCGTGTCACCCTGTTTTATTACATGTTAGATTCGAAATATATGTATATAAGTAGTAGTTCATAAAACTTCACGCACTATTCAAGTTGAACTACACTACAATTCGTTGGATACATGTCAAAACGCCATAATTGTTGCCTAGGGTCAGAATAAATTATTTGTAGCACCTACCTACTTGAAATAATGTAAAGATAAAGAGTTAATTATCTTTTAATTAAAGGCAAACATTTAATGTAAAAGGATTTGACGACAGCAAACTGTGACGTCAAAAGTTGTTATAATTTTTTGACGTTTAATAAAGTACTTAGGTACCTTACTGATTTTTCTTTAGGTATAGTTCATTAACGAAGTCTGTGTATTTCTTTGTAGAGTAGCGGTTATAAGCTGTGTGGTCTACAAGTGACTTAATAAAAAATATAGTTATGTAATATCGCTTCGAATAAAGTTTAATTTAAATATTTGTATGCCTGAATATGTATTAATATTTGACATTTATACTAAGTAAGTATTTTAAAAATAAATCAGCCAGGTATGTGTATTAATGTGTGTTTTAGGACCTAAAGTACCTCCCTAACTATGAGCTTGTTTAGGTCAAGATAGTGCTGTGTTAAATGTTGGATAATACTATTTTTATCATAAGTTATTGAACTTATATCGGTAGAACGATCTCGTTTTACAAAAAGTTCAAGAAAAAAAAGTGAAATGACAAAAAAATACAACACATAAACAGTCAATCAAAAGTTATGACATTTAAACATCATATTGACATAAGAAGTTCACACAACCATTTAAATAATAAATGTAATTTTATTTGCATATTCATAGTCCATTGGCTGTTGTATGCATTTTATTAAAGTATTAATCAAAATAAACAGTCACGTAAACTTAAATAAATTATAGCTTCGTCGCTGAATATTGAAACTTGTTTTGTTTTTCAAAATAGCTATCGGAATAAAAAACATTAAACGTCCACTTTGTAAATTAAAACACGTGCAGATAAGATTTTATTTGTAAAATTTCTAGTTTAAAAATGTATTATCCAATATAAAATCTATCACGACAGCATTAATTTCTTTAACTTCATTATTTTCATCTTTATTTCAATTGTTTATTAAACTTTCAACGGAATAACAGTTGTAATGTAAAAGTATACGATTTTTATGTATTTTCATGGCAAATGTTATGGGATTAAAAAGGATAATCTAACATAACATAGAACAACAAGCGATTTTTAGCTACAAGGGCTAATTAATGCGACGACACGTACCGTCGGGTGTTAGTTTTGGCGAAAAAATACGCCTATCTCGTGTCAACCCCTGCTCCGTGATTAAACTTGACAGAACTACCTCGTTAGACTTGACAGAATTTGTAAAATATTCCAAAGGTAACAATAGTTCCAAAACATTTATTGTGTTTACCAAAGTTATTTCGTTAGTTTCGTAATTAGCGTCGCAGTGATTCAACTCACGGCAAGTAGTTACAATTTCAAAAAAACAGGTCTTAAAATTAAGGAAGCCCGTCAAAAATTCTGGTTGCCTTTGGTGGCAACTATTTAAGCAATGTGACGTAATAGCGTGACTCGTACTCGCTTTAATAAAGGACGCATACTTTCAATGTATTTCGTTCTCATTATTCTGATATTCCAGATTTTCCATTTCAATCCAGAATGCCTGCCTCGTTAATTACAGTTCGTTAGTACATAGTCGTGACAGATCGTTCGGCGAGCGCGCCTACAAAAAGGCCTAACTAGGTAATGTTTTGGTAAACAAGCCCATGTGACTGCCGCTCCGGTAGAGTCAGCGAGCCCCACCGTCGGAGCTGGGGCCTCGGCGGTCGCATCACTTACCCTCGGACACGTGCTAGTTACTGGCGGTTCATATCACACACAACACACATTGGCACGTCACCACGACACAGGCGTCGGCAGCGAGCGACGGTGGCGCATCTCCGTACTGACCTGCCACTCTTGGTGATCACCATCTCGGTGCCCAGCTTGTGGAACTTCTCCCAGAGGTCCTTGCCCTCGAGCGTAACTTTTGGATCGTCGACGACGCCGTCGTCGTCAGGCGGCAGGGGCGCATACGGCGGAGGAGGAGGCTTCAGCAGCGGGCAGGGCGCGGACAAGGCAGCGGCCAGCGCGGCCGGCAAGTAGGGGGGCGGCGGCAGCGCGCCCGCCGTCAGCAGCGCCGACACCGAGAAGTCGCTCGGCCGCGGCACCAGCAACGGGTGGAACGCGACGGCGTCGCGCCGCTCCGCGCCCTCGAAGCGCATGCCCGCGCCGCCCGGGGCCCACGGCGCGCGCTCCACGGCCGGCGGGACCGTCGGCTCCAGCGGCGCTCGCGCCCGCTCATGCAACGTCCATAAGCGCCGGCCGGCGGCTCGACACTCGTTGTTCCCGTGACGACACCCGCTCGCGCGGCAGGCGTCAAACGACTGGCCGCCGGCGGCGCCGCGCGCGACACCCCTCCCGCCGCGCGCCGCCCAATGGCGGTGCGAGGGGCGCGCGCGCGCCCCGCTCGGCCCGGCTCCGCCCCGGCGAGGCGCCGCGTTGTTTTTTGGTCGCGGGCGAGGTGTCCGCCGCCGCCACACCTCGCGCGCGCTCCGCTCCGCTAATCTGGTTAATGCGGCGCGCGGGGGCCACTCGCGCCCGCGCCCGCCGCCTCCTTCTAATTGGACACGTTTCCGTTCGTTCATCAATTGAACTCGTTACGCGCTCGGCGTATCTTTTGTGCGCCCGCCGCTCGAGATGGCCCCGCGCGACACCGCGTCGCTCGTCCTCGACGAGCAACAAGCCTGCTATAGTTTTGTTGCTCTGTTCTCGACCTCTGTTGCAACTGAATCTACAACTAATTTAAGTTTGTTCACTCCCGCCGAGCGCACTGTCTTAAGAATCTTGGAGTCGCGTCAACATCGCAACAATCCTTCCCCTAAGTTCTTGGATGTATAAACCATTTTAAGTAAGCGGCTGTACTTAATTGTTAATTCTTTGAAGAACAGTATCTTAGTTAACATTTTATATTCTGCGTTATATTTCTTCCTCGTCAGCCTTTCGTTGACTATGATTAATAAATTTATAAATTCTATTTAAATCTAGGCACGATTTCTGTGCTACACATCCATTCCACATTCTCGACATTTATGACTCGCTGTTTTAATTCGCATCCGTCACTCTCCAGGGTCATAAGTTCAGTAACGTTTACGGTGTTATTACGTTTTGATGGAACTACAACAATCTTTTCGTTTCGTTTTGTTTCAACTGGATTGTTTCAGAATTAGCAAAGTATCTTCTATCATAAAGGATCAATTCTCAAGCAACTGAATTGTTAGCTTACTTACAGCATGCGATCAGGTTAAAACCAGTCACAGCTTTTTAGGATTTCAACGCCGTACTATCTTTGAATGTTTAAGGGGTAGGTACAGCTGTTCCAATAGACCACAGAATGTCTTATTCTTGAGTGCGAACCAACAACTAGCTCAAACTTTATGAATAAAACTTAAAACTTGATGTATAAACCTACGATAAACACTTTTGATGTACCTATCTATTGTTTTTAAATGAAATTTTAATTTTAAATTCTAATATTGAGAAGTAAAAAAGATGTCACCTTTGTTACAATGTTAAACTTACGTTATTGAACAACGATAAAACTTACGAAACCAATGGTGCGGCCGACGCGGGCCGACTTAAGCCTCATACATACGTAACGATTTATCGTAGCGATTTCAGACTGTGCAGATAAATCGAACGTTCCTAGTGCCTCCACACGCCTCCGATATCGACGTCGATCGGGCAGTTCTCAGCAGAAGCTCGCGCAAGATACATGTTAACAATGGAAGATTATGACGCACTTGCTATATTAGGCCTGGTTATGTGTTTAAAGAAAAAAAAGAAGCGGAGTCTATGGTGTAAAGACTGGCTCATGAAAAGGAAGCAATTTTCTCATACCAACTTGTTATGCGAGTTGAAATTCGCTCCGCAAGATTGGCATAACTATTTAAGGATGAATGAAGAGGCATATTTAAATCTGCTCGCATTAGTGATCTGCACGTGCGCACACTAGCAAGCTCCGTGAAGTACTGCCGAACTGAGCGCCGTCCACACGCAACGATAAAACTGTGCAAATATAATCGACAACGATTTATCTGATAGAAATTGAAACTGCCACCGACGAACGATTATCGACAACGATTTTTCATACACACGATCGATAAAACTGCGCAAACTGGTCTGCACAGATTTATCGCTACGATAAATCGTTACGTATGTATGAGGCTTTAACCATGAAACTGAGAATTGTATGTTATTATTCGATTCCTAAGTACCTATCTACTGATTTGCTTATGAAAATAAAGTTTTAAAAAAGTCCGTTTGAAGAATAATATTTTATAAACCTCATAAAGGTAATTGATTCGTTTTTATTTAAAGTGTTTGAATATTTTTACGTAAACTTTTCAACGACAGCAAACGACGCAGACTTCACAAATTATTATTTTTCATTTATTGTTTGTTTTCTCTTCTGTTGTTAGATAATATCTCTGTTATTTGTAAAAAGATTACAATAATGTTTTTTTAATTGATTTGTTTCCACTCTAACTTGGTCCCTTTTAAATCTAAGAAGATGTTCAGAGGCGTATTAAACTTACCTAGTCAATTATAATTTAGCTGTCAAGTTGATTGGCGACTATCGAAATATGCGATCTGCTGTAGGCGACCGTTGGAAGGATGATGAGGAAAAAATATATTCTTAGATACTTATGCTAAAACTAATTTACATCTGGTGATGAGAAGAATAAGGTTGGATGTTGAATTTCACAAGTTATCAGGATAACAAACGTTCATGAAACGTTGTAACTGCACGGATGGCGTAGTGGTTTAAGCGGTCACCACGCCGCTGACTACTACACTGAGTGTTGTGGTTGGAATCCCACATGGAACGATGAAATGAAATGAAATGATAATTTAATTGCAGAAATATGGTACATGGGCTGTTTATAGTTATTAGAAGAGAATCACATATTTCGTCAGTCTGTTCTGACATGCAAAATTTGAAACGTACATGCATATTACAACAAAAGATTGGTTTAATAACAAACTACTAAGCTCATGTCAATAAACAATTTACATAATGTCAAATATATAATTGCCATGTCGATATTTGTGTGTTGTCTTTAAAAATGATTTCTATAGTACGTAGGTACCTACCTACCTAAAACATTTGTGCCTTTAAGAAATAGAATCACTTAAGTAGAGTCAATTGTTGTTTTATTTTTATTTCAGTACTTACAACCGACTTTAGTACGTCCGAGGACATTATGTTAACCAAAGGGCGGGAATGCACTTGTGATTCTGTGTCCCCGAGCGATGGTAGCCACATACCATCAATAAAATCCATCTGCTTGTTCGCTCTATCATACCATAAATAATAATAAAAAATAATAATATTGTACCACATTCACACAACGCCATCTAGTCCCAAACTAAGCAGAGCTTGTACTATGGGTACTAGACAACTGATATAAATACATAATATATATACTTTTTTTTTTGTAAATACATACTTATTATACATAGAAACACCCAGACCAAATCAAACATTAAATGTTCATGCACACAAATGTTTGACTTGAGCGGGAATCGAACCCGCGACCTTTGGAATAGCAGTCCGTTACACAAACCACTACGCCATTCGGTCGTCAAAAATAAAATCAAAGATGTGCATTCTCACCCTATGTTAAGCACTATGTCATCCAAAGAATCAAATAAAAAGTAAAAATATATGCAGCGACCTATCAATGTTAAAAGAAGCACCTAGATACATACATTTCTTATCTAGTCTTTTTATGTCCGTTGATAAATTTAAAATACATAAAATTATATGCCTTGACTAACAGATTGATTCATCAACGCAGACTCTAAACCGCTTTTTACGGTTTAAACACCCACTACGAAAATGTAACCCCTAAGGGGGTAAAATAAGGGATGAACAGTATATGGAAGTTCATCATTATTAAAGTTAGAAACACAAAATAAAAAATAATCAACGAAACTGTGACCATATTGCAGTAAAATTTCCCCGCCATAAGTAAATGTCGTCTAAAAGAAAGATCTTATTTTATGAAGTAAGTAATTAATTCGCGACCAATGCATTCCCGCCTTTAATTTTGAATTGTATTTAATGATCATACATTGTAATGCACTGATGTTTTAAGAAAATGTCTGACGTAACTGCTTTCATGCATTTATTTTAATATAAATAATTGCCACGATGCATTCCTTGTTGGTTTTTCTCTTAAGACAAAAATGCTGCAGACGCAATTATTTTATTACCCATTTTTAAATAGGTTTAGTTTTAACTGGCAGTGTTTTATGCATTCACACACAAAAGTCACATGATAAAAAAGTTACTATTTTAAATTTGGAATTAGTTAAATATAATTTAAAAATGTTAACAATTTATTTCGAATGTAACATACTTTTTGAACCAATTTTAGAATGTCAAGAGGACTAAACTATTTTGATTACTATGTTACCGTTTCTTCCTCTCTCTCTCTTAAACTCTATTAGGAATAATTAAGGAGTAGGTTGAATTACTTTACCTACTACGATACGTTAAGTCTGGATACATATAAGTCGAATATAATAACTATGCATGAAATATTTTTATTTCACACTTCATTTCTGTGCCGAGTAAACACAAGTTTATGCTTAGAGATGTTAAGGTGCCAAATTTTGTTTAGATATATCAGTACAAACAGTAATATAAAATAAATAACACATAAATACACGATGAATTTTATAAAAAACTAGATGAGGAAATATTAAAGCGCCATCTGCCGGCGAGTAGTTGTCAACGAAGACTATCTAGTGCTTTTATAAGTTTTTTGTTTAATTTTATTGTAACTATTTGGTTAATTAGCTGCATTGGTTCCGATAAATTGTTCAGTCGTATCATTAATCCATCGTTAAATTAATCTTTTATTAAATTAATCTTAAAATGAAATTGATCATTTTTTTTAATTTAATGATAAATTTGTGTGTGTGAACAAATGTGTCTCTTGAAAATCCATGGGTGGCGGTAGCTATTTAACCATCAGGTGACCTGTCTGATTGTTTGCCACTGCATTCCATAAAAAAAAAATTCGGTATTATATTTGAAGCGACTTTCCTAATTCGACTTTTTTGTATTTTTTGCTTAATACTCCCACGATAGATATTTCTTTATAAAAATAACTTCACATCTTACACACAGCCATCTGATCCCAAACTAAGCAGAGCCTTTACTATGGTAACCAGACTACTGATAAACATACTTAAATATTTCTAAATACATACGTATTGTAGATAAATTCCACCCAGACAGAACAAATGATACTGCTGATCACACAATTACTTATCCTGACTGGGAATCGAACCCACGACCTCTGGCTTATTAGTTAGGATCACAACACGCATATAAAAGTAACTTTAGGACTCAAGCACAGACCTAATAAAGCCTTATTACCTGAATGGGTCTCGTACATCCCAACTTTAAAAAATATATGCAAGAATTTCATTACCTTATAAAGAATAACCACAAATAAATTTAAAAGCCGCAACGGAAAGGTAGGAAGGTTCACGAACATTGGAAAACCGAAAGGAGATAAGAGAGAGATTGAAATTATTCACCACGAGAGGAAAATATTCAATAACACGGCCCTCAGGCGCCGCGTCACACCTAATGACGTCACGGATTTAGGTATTTTAAATATCGACAAGCGTGAATAATACTTCACGTGATACGGTTCCGTACATTTTTTTTATTTCAAATTCTTCTATTGTTTGATGTCTTGAAGCAGAACTGGGCAGTCAAACTTGGCACAGGAAGAGAATATAAGCATTGACATCGAATCGCTTATTATATTTTTTGCTTTTGTTTTGCAATACAAACTAGATACGAGTCCTTCTTAATAAACCTATTCCTACGAGTAAAATTTTTGTTAATATTTATTTTACATCTTTTACTTTCTATATTTACTAAAAACTATTCTGTATAAGAGTAATAATATATGAGATATTAAGAAGCAAAAGATTTTAGGAAAGGATGTACATTGAAATAAAAAAAAAATGGAATCTGAGATTCTGCTATTAAACACCACTACTAGAGTAGCAAATTTTTATGTTTGGTAGTCAATAAATATACTAGAGCTGGGTATGAGTAAGAAATAGGATTATCAATGAATATGAACATCGATCAACGAATGTGATGAAAAAAGTAATATTGAAAAATAATCTGAGACTAAACAATATTATAAATTGAGATGCTTTTCATACACACTTAGATTCTCCCTAATTTGGACTATTCCAAATTGAGAAGAGGCTGAGCAGCAGTATGATTACCAGATGCATAGATAAGAGATAGGTGAGTCATCACACAATTATTGTCCTGGTTAGAAATCAAACTCACGTCCTTTTCAAAATAGTGTCCTTAGAGTTCTATATCGTATTATAATAGGCAATTTGCGTAACGACTGCTTGATTCTGATTGATACTTACTTCAGACAATTTGAAATACTTATGATTGATATAATTAAAACAAACGATTTTAATTTTACACATATAAAGACATTTTAAGCTCACTTAACGCCAAAATTTTGCTAAATATATCCGCTTACTGTACCCTAATCGCTTAGAATTTTGTCACACTCACCTTTTACCTTGTCTTTACGTTATCCGCGAATAATGTCTTACAAATTTATTGTGACAGGGTTGCTTAACGGCAGGGAGGGTGGAGAAATAAGTGTTTTCGCAATATCGAGATGATTCGGTTATAAGATTTGAGATGAGGGGACTTCGGTTTTAATTTAAAACGTATTTTGGTTACAATAAGTATCGTCAGTGGAAATTTCTCAGATTTTTTTAAAGATATCTTTAATAATAAGCAGGGATGGTAGAAGCGATTGGAAAATATTGACACACCAAAATTTGGGTTTAAAGAATTTATTCAAATAAGCACTTAGTTCACTTATAATGAGCTAGTTCACTTATAATGAGACACATAGTTATTAATTTATGACTAATACAATATTCACCTCTTAGCGTAGGTACTGGATACTACAATGTACATAATATTTTATTTAATATTTTTCACACATCTTATACACGGCGGTCTGATCCCAAACTAGGCAGAGCCTGTACTATGGTAACCAGACTGCTGATAAACATACTTACATATTTCTAAATACATACATATTATAAAAAAAGTACACCCAGATACAGAACAAACCTGCTATAGTTTGGTTAGTTATAAAAATTAAACGTCTGTGTCAAAAGGAGGTTATTAACACATTGTTGCATTAAGTAAAAATCTCAAAATAAGAGGTAGGTACATCACCTATGTCCTACCACAGTGTAAAGCCAGACGATTATCAAACAGCAAAAGGAACACTATTTACTTATTATTTTTATATTAGTCTCTTTGTACGTAATATACAACATAAATATGATGGCTAGTACTTTAGTAAAAAGTCTTTACAGTGATAGTTTAAAACAGGGGTTGCGTTGCTGCTCTTATTCCCTTACTCCAGAATCAGGAGGGGGGAGAGAGTTTGGGCTCAGTAATCTCACTCAGTCGGTGATAATCAATGAAATATCATACTTAACACCGGTTTTCTGTAAGGCCATGGAATCACTTCGGTCGAGCCTGGCCCATTTGTGCCGAAGTGTAGCCCTCCCACGATAGATATATTTAGATATTTTCTCAAACTTAAATACAATTGAGTAGTGATGTAACCAATAAAATATCCAATCGATAAGTCTAGAAGCATTGTAATTGCTATTACGAGACCGATTAGTTACGGCGCTAGCTCACGTGCAAAAACTATTCAATATTAAAATAAAAGTGAAGCCATTTTGTGGTAAACGTGACTAAAAGCGAGGATTAATGGTTTTTCTTCCCTGGACTTTGTGTAATTTATTTAAGGAAAATGAAATCTTGGTTTTGGTCACGGATGGCGTGGTGGTTTACACGTTCAACTCACCGCTTCGTACTTCGCTGTGTTGTAGGTTCTATTCTCAGGGACAAGACTTTGTGTGATCTACAAATTATTGTTCGGGATCTGAGTGTTCCTTATGTAAGGGACATAAGGAACACTCAGATCCCGAATCGTGGGTTCGATTCCCACCCAGGACAAATACTTGTGTGATGATCACGGTCATCTGTTCTATGTCTGGGTATAATTTATCTATTATATGAATGTATTCAGAAATATATAAGTATGTTTATCGGCAGTCTGGTTACCATAGTACAGGCTTTGCTTAGTTTGGAAACAGACGACCGTGTATGAGATGTTTGAGGTATAATATTATTATTATTATATACGTCAGGCAATTAAAAAGTGAGATTGTACCAGAGAATTTGGTTTTGTGTGTTTGCCACTTTTAGAACATGTTAAAAATGATTAATTAATTATCGCAAATGTTGGCATAAATTGTTTCCCGTAACTCAGATATAATGCGGTGAGAGAATGTCATGTTTTACCAAGAATGTCAATGGCGTAAGAATGACTTAACTGTAAATATCTATTTATATAGAAAAAACTTAAAACTTGGAGAGTTGCTTATGTCTATACCAACCATAATTTATTTCATAACTATTATTTAGAATGCTGCTTAAATGTATTAAGCCACATTTTAAGTAAACACATTCCATACCTTACTCGTGAGGATAACAAATAAATTTTTTAAGTACTATGCTGACACCTTAGACGCATACTGGTGCAACTATTACAATAATAATAGGTGTAAACTAGGACCTTGCACCTACCGACTATTAGGTACTTTTTCCAAAATTTAGACAACTTCTTAGTGGGTAAAAAATTCAATTCCCGAGAGGCAGTACAAAACGCCTTTGAAGAGTTTGTTGCCCGTCCAGCTGATTTTTACAAGAAGGGCATCAATAAACTGCCAATGCGTTGGCAAAGATGCGTCGATTGCATGGGTGATTACTTCGAATAACAGAAATAAAAAAGTTTGAAAAATAAGTACTTTCACTTATTGCATACAAAACGGCAATTTCATAGGTAAAGACCTAATATACTGGTATAGGTATGGTATAATATACAAGTGCATTGTCGCGTTTTGACTGCCTCTCCCCCCAGATTTAGTTTTCCCCCCTCTTATTTCTGGAGAGGCCTGGTAATCGGTTTCCGGTAACCTGCTTGTGTCTCTTGGAGGTCAGTAGTCACTTATCCTCATATGACCCATTTTATACATCACACATCAACAGCCTTTAATAGTCTACTGCTAGACATGGGCCTCTGAGACAGGTGAGACGGGTTTTATATAGGGTTTGTGTCAAATTTCTTTCTCTTCGCAGTATTGTTGTCCCGCAGTTTACACCTCTAGTCGGCTCTTACGACACCCACGGGATGAATAGAGGTGGTGACACTCCGTATTCTTAATCCGTTAGCATACGGATAGGTGATCCGTTTGCTTGCCCCTATAACTACTATAAATAAAAGTCGTGCCTACCCATATCGCTTTTTTCGAAGAGATGTTTAATATCCTTTTTAATGTTCTAAAGGACTTTTAAATTTATGACATTTACATAGCAACTGCGAATGTTTTCTTTAATTAACACTTACATTTGTGAAATTAAATATGGAAGTACCCACATTACTTGAAATATCTGAGGCTATGTTTTTTTTCTTTTTCTTTGAGTTACTAGTGCCATCACTTGAATATGTTTCCTATGGTAATAAAAAATATATTGAAAGCATTGACACGGGACTTTATATCTACCGTGCGGGTACTTATACAAATGACAGCTGAAAAGACAATGTATCCTGATAAATATTTGTTATAATGGTACAAGTTAATCTACGGGTCTTTTGGTTTACTGCTAAGCCAGAGTTCCAAGGTTCGATTCCCACCCCGTACAAATATTGTGTGATGAGCACGATCATTTGTTCTGTGTCTGGGTGTAATTTATCTACAATATGTCTGTATTTCGAAATATTTAAGTATGTTTATCAGCAAATTGGTTACCATAGTATAGTTTCTAGTTTGGGACCAAACTGCTGTGTGTGCAAAGTGATGTATGAAGTTATTATTATTATTCGAATTGAACATTTAAGGAACAAAAAAAGCATTGTCGTTCAGTAAAAGACCCGTCTAACTAGTGTTGTACCTACCTAGGTAGGTATGATTTACTATCATGGTTAAAGTCATATGTAATTTAAATTTAAAGTCACATATTCTTATCTACCAATATTGTCATTAAGTGAGAATGCCGACTTTAAATTTGGGTTTGGTTAAAAAGACACCTTACGCATTAGAAAAATATCGCGGGGACTTTACAAACATAAATTAAATGGACATAAAGAACACTCACACTTAGAACCACAATTAGATCACATAAAGTGTTGTCCCGGCGGCGGCGGCGGTGGAAGCGGCGGTGACAGCTCGAACCATTACACTATCCGCACAGCACTACTACAGCCTATACACCAGGATCAACAGCAGTGACCCACGAACACACCTAGTTATGACATACGGGCAGTCTCAGGAAAAAAATTAACTGTCTTGGAACCCGCAATTAAATTAATCAGAGGAAAATTGGAGGAGTTGGAAATATAATAAAGCCACTTCCCTCCTTAGTAAGGCGGGAAACAAATAGAAGTGAAATAGGCATACACCTATTTAAGTATGGAAGGACTCCAGATATCACCTGGTCACCTGTAAGCTGTTCAATATTATACCTATTACGTTCATTAAACCAAAGACTACATTCCTAAAGGATATGATGAGTCTGTTCAAAGTGGCACTGGGACTGCACGGATGGCGTAGTGGTTTGAGCGGTCGCCACGTCGCTTCCTGCTGCGCTGAGTGTTGTTGGGTTCGATCTCCACATGGGACGATACTTTGTGTGATTCACAAATTGTCGTTCTTATTTGTGTCCGTTTCATGTATGTTTGTAGAGTCCCCCGCGACACAAATGTAGTCCTAATGCGGGAGTTGTCTAAAACCAAAAAAAGAGTTAAAATTAGGTGGTGAGAATTGACACAATGGTGACTCGACTAAATAAATACTCTACTACTACTACAATAATAAGTTACCTGATGACCTGTGAGAACACAGTGATCCACCTAAAGCCATGTCCTCGACAACCGTTCGCGAACGGATGGAAAGAACTAGTAAAGGTGGTTGATTAGATGATTCGTAGACATCGGACTGCTGTTGAGGCATTCCATGTTTTCTAGTGTTGAATAGTACATTTCTACACGTCCTTGCATCTCTAAATCAACCGGTAGCACGCCCGTCAATACCGGCAAAGCCTCAGTGCTAACGGTCCTATATGCCTTGCACAAGAATATCAGAATATATTAGCGTTAGCGTGGTATGATAATTGTAGGTTTCTACTAATACTGAGCATGATAAGATCAGATTCGAGTGCGATGATTGTTATTAACGAGTGTTACCGTCACGCTGTCATGCTTGGTTGTTATTACTGTAATAGACTATTAAACGTTATGCGTTGGTGTATAAACCGCATAGCATAGCGTTCGAAGAGACCAATTAAGTACATAATACAAATAAATAGGTGTCTAAATCGGGCCACCTGTGTAGATTTCTTTCTCTATCTCTCTCACACAGATTAAAATACATCATACAATAGAAATTGTGACGTTTCAAGCGTGATTGTTAGATTGCGCCAAAATTACTCGAAATACAAGCCGTAATAAACTATGAATTTTTTCTTGCTCTGTCTAATTGCAATTGGTGTGTATGTTCTGGATTTCTGAACTTTTATTTAAATTTTTAAATAATTTTTAAGAAGTTTCTTATAAAATAATTTAATCACAAATGATTTTAATTATTGAATAAAATTGTTGCAGCAATGAATATCCAAACGGATTATTTGGATTTTGTCGATGTTGCGTTAAAGACCTATTGAAATACGAATTAGGCTTAAAAGCTTTTTGTTTCGTTTTGGCACATTTATTATTTATGTATATGTATTTATATCAGCTTGACATCATTACAGAATCTAACACAAATCTGTATTACTCAAAGCCTTATCGGTTGTGTATCGGTTTTACTCAAAGTGATGATGTCACCATAGCTGCTTTCACTCCTAGAAAAAAAGGCCTTGTCTGGTCCAAAACTAATGGGAAACCTCCGATATATATACTTGAATAAAACCGTTTTTCTTTAAAAAATATTAACGGCACTCACGAAACTTCATGCATATTTTGTACCAGATTTATAAAGTTTATAACATTAAGATGAAATCTACGTTAACGAAAATTATCAATCAAGTTTAAAACTTACATCCTATACTTAGGTAAGCTATTCGTTCTGTCAACAAAAAAGCGTTTTTTTTTTACCACAAACAAAAAACACGTCACATTTTATTTTTAATTTTGGCAACATTGTAGGCATCACAATAAGTGGCCTCTTTGTAGTCAGAAGACGTTTAATAAATGTGCGTTTTGATTGGCCATCGACAGACGCGAGCGATCTGGCTTGAAAAAACCATTACTGTTTACGATCATGGCTAAAGAAATAAACGTGTTTGTAAGAGTGTCTGATGATTACATACGAGGTTGTAATTTTGTTTTATTTAACGGCGGCCGGCTTGACGGTAAGCGGGAACCTGTACATGTGATAAACATTTATTATACCATTCCTAGCACTTGGATAATTGGACGTAGATACGCAAAAAGGAACGAACCGGTATGGTCGAAAGTTAGTCAACAAAACATTTACTTAAACATTCCTAAAAATGTTTATTAATTCCCAGTTAAACTTATTTCTATGAAAAGAACAACAACAATGAGTGAGGCTACCGGAGCCCAAATCTCGAGCGGGAGGGACTCCAAGGGCGGCAACGCACTTGTGACTTTTGAATTGCAGGTGTCCATGGGCGGCGGTAGTTGCTTACCTGATGGTAAGCAACTACCCGGTGACCCGTCGGCTCGTTTTCCCCTTATGGCATAAAAAAAAACAATTTTTACAACTATGTCCCAATAAAATCACAAAATGGAATAGCAATTTAAACTTCAATCTTCATTATCTCAAAACTGTCATTTTGTGGGTTGGATCCTTTTTGTCCTGTACTTTTCATGACACTTAGGTATGCTTACAAAACTAACAATTTGCGAACAAATTGCGATATTTTCAAAAAGATCGTATCTTTTTGTTCATCAACAACAAATACCTATAGAATTGCAGTCTCCATGATTGGCGGCAGCACTTAACACGTCTTATGATCTATCTGCCAGTTCGCTCCTTACATCATAAAAATTCAGTGTTAACTACACAAGGAGTGTTAGCTAAGGTAACGATAATCAGAAGCTTACAGTTTAAGGATTCGAGGTTCTAAACGAACCTTGATATTCAATTTACTATTATTTTACTACTAAAAAACAATTGTACTTGAAGTCACTAAGTTATGGATATTTTTTTTAATTAATGGTATGACGTCCTAGTATTCGACTTCCTTAGTATATGGTTCTTCATCAAGTCAGAAAAAGAATACCTTGTAAATAATAATTATAGTTAAATAAAACGAAACAAACAGGACGCTTAGGTAAATGGCGGACCAAACCAATCTGGACAAAGCCAATCTGATAAAGTTGTCAATTACCGCCTAACTAAAATATCCGATTAAGTCTAAGATACTGAATTATAGTTTTACTATCCAAACTACGTATACACACATAGTTTCGTTTCGAAATGACAATTGGAAATTAAAAGGTAATTAGTTAAAATCAACTCCCAACATTTGTTTACGTAGCCGGTTATGTGTTAGTTAGTGAACCGTGCAAATAGCCAGCAAATAAAAGCGTGTTAAAATATACAGAAACGGTTAAACGGAAAATTTCAAACTATAATTTCGCAAAGAGTACGTTTGGCAATCAGATTGAATACATCAAATTTTGTTTGTTAATCAAGTTACAAACTTACGATTGCTGATTACTGAAAAAGTAATGGGTAAAACAAAACTTGGGTCACTAACCACTAGACCAGGGATTCCCAAATTATTTTGGGCAAGAGACCCCTATTCCAAAATACACTGATACCTCAGATTATAGCCATAGATACCAAATTAGCCAAGCCAAATTACTTTGAAATCTTATCTCTAGTTTTTTTCCTGTTGATACAAAATACTTATAAATTGAAAAACTTTGCCGTTGATTAAGTGAGTAATTTAACAAAATAAATAAACATATTAGTCATTCTTATGCCAAGTTGCTACACGTAACTCAACTAATACAGTGTCTTGAAAGTTTCAGATAAGAACTTGTGTTAATTAATGGGGGTCGATTTTTAGACCTCGTCGACCCCCAAAATCAGTTTACGTTAAACGGGAAACGATTTCTACCGATATAAAACTAAAAAAATAAACATTCTATTAATTTGGACATTTAACAATATCAAAATGAAGCATTACGTAATGTACACGAGAAATATAAACAGATATACATAAAACAATGTCTTACAAACATCTCTCAAAGGAGTTAGGCCTCCCCACTGTTCACAGAGACCACCCTCGCCTCTTGAGTCTCATACGAGGCCATCGGTGCGTGCCGCAGCCACATTCTGAGGACCTGGAGTACTCTGTATATGCTCGATGCCTTTATTCCAAGCGTCTCTTTGACTGAGAGCTAGTAAGTAGCTACCTACATAGTCTTTGACTCGTGATCGTAAGTAAAATATTTTTAGAGTTACGTTTCTCTATGGTTTAAAAAGTTTAAAAAATATCTTTCAACAATACTTGAATCTTGTTTTTGTTGATCGCGAATTGACAAAGATGACACCGGTCAACCTACGATAGGCACAGGAGAGTTAAGTTCTCAAACCGTACTTAATAATTGAATAAAATAATGGTATCTTGTAACATTATGTTATCCAATTATCTAGTGAATGTTATCTTGTAATGTTATGTTATATTCAAAAGGGGTAGGTTCAAGAGTATTACACACCTACGAGTCTATTGCTGTCTATCGATCACTTGTCCTCCATGCTTTTATAAATAGAAACAGTCAATAATAACAACTATTAAATGCCGAATTTATGAAGCTGATGAAGCCATAAAACTATTAACCATATTTTTTTACTAGAGTTCCATCTCATAATTATAAACTCAAGACTTTGAAATAATCAACTTAGTTGTTTTACTTTACACTTGCCAAACTGAATGCATTTAAATTTTCTTAACGCCATCTATCGGCGAGTAGGGTCAAACTAAGTAGAAAATTGATATTATTGATTTATTATATTCATATATAATACTATATGAAATATTTTCACACCAGTTACATAAATAGGAAAGAAATAGTAAATACAAGAAAATATGCCTTGTTATTTAATTAATTTAAAAATAGTACCTACACAGTAAACTATTTAACTACCTAAATACCGTCGGTCGGTCTAAATACGGTCTGAGAGTACGTCACTGTGTGTTACTTATTTAGATTTCATACAATTTCAAATAACTAAAGGTAATCTTTTAAACATCTAAGTATAAATACCTTCACTAAATTTCCTAACGAGTCTTTCCAGCGTCAGATACCTCCCCACTAGTCCCATCTCAACAAAACAATCCTGCATCATTTGTTACAAAACTTACAACAAAATTCTCAAAATAATCTAATTTGCACATTTCAGATCGAAATCAATCAGGATTCCACGACACTGTCAACTTCATCAGCCAACAAAAACCTCTTAAGTTTCATTCTTAAAAAGTCCTTTCGCCGACTTAAACTTACTTTCAAATTAGACGTTTCAAAAGAGTACAAAAAATATTCTATCCACCACAAATATCGCACAGGCGGGTATGTTGAAATAAAACCATACGAAAACCTTATTTTTCTTTAGAAGTTTGGCATTGTGACGTCTGTGCTGCGTCTGCGCATAAAAGAAACAAGACTCGAGGCGCCTGACGACACTCGTTGGACAGAGATAGAAATATGTCTTGGAATGAGAGTGAGCGAGGTAGACGTGTTATGGGCGTTCCTACGTCAATTTTTGTGGCCAATTAATGGTCAGTGGGCTTCAACGAAGGCGGGGCGAGTTCGATCCAAGCTAATAGGGATCGAGCTGAAATGATCTATAGATCTCTGTGCGGCGCTGCACATTGTATTGTTATCGTTAATATCGTGGATTATTTATTTTATATCTACGTTTGATAGCTGAATAAATTTCCATGTGCCATTTTTTTTTACTAATTTTTTTATTGATTTTTGGAACGGGGAGGTCTTGACGGCTCAGCGGGTTTATTGTCGGGGCTGTTGATTTAATTATTGGTCATAAATTTTATTTTATTGGTTTTAATGAAAAGGTGAAAATTTAATTTTACGACTGTTCAGGGTTAGGGAAACTTCCCACATAAGTCGTATAAAAAGACGTTCAACAGATACCGTACACCGGTACCGATATATAACTGACTTTACAGAAACTCTTCAAGAAACTCTCCTGACTCCGTTAACCAATCTGGAACACAAATCAACTGTAAGGTAAAAGTTCTTCATTTGTTTTGAATTAAACCAAGGTTTCATAGACTTTGACCTTTAACTGATCAAAAATTACAAAATAGGAGTTATATACCACTAGTACCTAAGCATCAGCACTCTAGCTCTTAAAGGTAAATAACCTTAAAATATCTAGTATGTTAGACTTGTTGGTATTGAAGACACAATCTTACCTAATAAGGTAATACTGACTTATTATAAATTCCATAAAAACTTGTACTTACTACCTAATGGGTACTTTGATTAGTTATAAAAATGTAAGTTTATTAAGCAGGGTATATTAAGCATATATAGTATAATAGGTGTATGACATCCGTGTGGTGACGGATTAAGAATACGGAGTGTCACCACCCCTATTCATCCCGGGGGTGTCGTAAGAGCCAACTAAGGGAGCAAACTAAGCAGGACAAGAGCACCGCAAAGAGAAAGAAAACTTGACACAAACCTAGGCCAAAACCTCCTTACCCCTTTTTTTTCCGTGCGGAAATCACCACGGATACCACGGACTAAAAGCGCACGCCGTCTCGGGTACTAATAGCCGGGGGACCAGGTATACCCCAGAAATTAAGTCCCTGGTGCCCCGACATACCTCGGGCCATCTACAAACGAGTAGACGACCCCCCCCCCCCCATGTGGGAACCCCATGTTCCCTCTGCTCCCTGGAAGCGAGCGCGCTGCGCAATGCGCTCGCCGCCACCCCGGCCTGCTTCTGCTAGGGTGACAGATGGCCTCACCTGTCACCCCCAGGCCTGCGCTTATAGAGGACGGAGGTCGCTCTGCGACCTCCGACGCCTGAGTCGCCTGCGGTACCTGGCCTGTTCCCGGGCCGGGAGAGTTCTAAACCTCTCCCGGTCCCGCTCCGCCGTCTCCTTCGCCGGCATAACTTGCTCGCAGAAGGAGACGGCAGAGTTCCACTCACTCTCCCTCCGCACGATAGCCGCAATCAGGCCACGAGAACCTCCATATTCATCCCGTGGGTGTTGTAAGAGCCGACTAAGGGACCAAACTACGCAGGACAACAGGACTGCAGAAAGAAGGAAAACTTGACACAAACCCTATACCAACCCGTCTGGCCAGCGTGGTATAGTAGGCCAAAACCTCCTATCTAAGGAAAGGCCTATGTCCAGCAGTGGACTATTTAAGGCTGCGGATAATGTGGATGGTAATATATTGTAAAAATATCTCCGTTACGTCTTTATATCAGAAGGGGTAAATAGACGCGTATTGAAAAGCCATATAAAAATACCTAATAATAATAATTATTGATATTTTTAAAATATTTAAGTAACAATACATGTTTACTGATAAATTAAGTTGTTTTAATTAGTCAGAAAATGTACCTAGGTATATTTTTATGTGAACCCGAATTACTATACCAAAACCTCAATTAATTGTTTTTTTTATCTACATATAGGAACTTTTTTTTTCAATAAAAATCTAGGTAACTAGGTATATCTTCTTACAGAGAATAAACACATAATGGTTTTTACCACAAAGAATACATGTACCTAATCATTATTTTTCGGCCAATTTGAAAAATTAAACATGATGAATTGTTTGGTTTGTTCATTTGATTTAGGTACTCAGGCCCTATAATTTGAAAACCGACCATTGAATGAAACCCACAAATTTCTACACCACAATAGTGATTAATGTATAACAAATTTTATAACTGTAAGTAATTACAAATTACATGTGAAACTCAAACAAACAATTATCATGAAGTCTTAACATAATGCTCCCAAAAAATTATGCAAATAGTGAAATATAATAGACATCAAAAGAAGGCCTCTCATCAAATTCCATTCCACACTGTATTTAAGCGTAATTCTAAAAAAAAAATTCAATTGTCGATGGCAGCCGGCGTCCGTTCCGGTCCCTCGCTTGGTAGATAATTAGGGGTAATTTGACACTTCAGTGTGGCAACCCAGCGGAAACGCAACCGCCATTGAAACAGATAGGCGTTTGAGAATAGCTGTGTGAAGAAATCAGAGCATTAGAAATATACTGATATATGCACTTAGGTATATTTATACACTTATACCTACAGAGATCGATGTCGTATATACCTTCACGCATTTTTACACGGGCATTGAAATAAATAAGGAAGTATAGCTATAAACCTAAGTAGATATAAATGTGTATGTATATAATAACCTCACACATCACACACACACACACGGCTGTCTGATTCCTAACTAGGCAGAGCCTGTACTATGGTAACCAGACTGCTGATAAACACACTTATATATTTCTAAATACATACATATTATAGATAAATTATACCCAGACACAGAACCAACGATCCTGCTCATCACACAAATATTAGTCCTGGGTGGGAATCGAACCCACGACCTCCGGCTTAGCAGTTATTGTCACCAACCACTAGACCAAAAGGCCCGTCAAAATGTATGTAGTACATATAAGGTAAACATACATCACAGATGTTAATATAAAAATAACTACTGTTTATTATTTTCGGGTCGAGATTTAATACATAAACTATGTAAATTTCCAATTAAAGTGTTAAAAATTGTATTTGCAGTTCTCTGATTTCTTTAAAGTTACTTTTATTTTGAACATTTTTATTTATATTAAATTACGTAATTAAAAAACATACCTAGGTAGCCAGATGTTAAATTTTATGACTGCGAAATTCATAGTCATAACTATAACTTTTAAATAATTGCTATGCCGCTAACTTCCTGTATTGGTCATTTCACACAATGTTGTAAGAATAGAGGGGACATAATATCTTGGTAATAATTAAGTAGGAATATTATAGATTCGTCTCTTAGATGCGATTTTTACATGCATATCACATTACATAACATACCTATTCTTAATCCATCATCATCATCTACTGCCCCTAAAAGTCCACGGCTAGACATAGGCCTCTCCTCAGAAAGGAGGTTTTTGCCTACTATACCACGCTGGCCATACGTTTCTGTATAGGGTATGCTTCAAGAATTCTTTCTCTTTGCAGTGGTGTTGTTCTGCGTAGTTTGTTCCCTTAGTCGGCTCTTACGGCACCCAAGGGATGAATAGGGGTGGTGACACTCCGTATTCTTAATCCGTCGCTACAATTATTCCATAAGAATATCTATAAAGTTTATGTATTTAGAAATAAATGTACCCGATTGACCCAATAGGCTTGACTTGCCACATATTACGTAGGTCGGACTAAAAGTACGCCTTAATACGCTCTGATAGGCTCGCCTTGCGACATATTACGTAGGTCGGACTAAAAGTACGCCTTAATACGCTCTGATAGGCTTGCCTTGCGACATATTACGTAGGTCGGACTAAAAGTACGCCTTAATACGCTCTGATAGGCTTGCCTTGCGACATATTACGTAGGTCGGACTAAAAGTACGCCTTAATACGCTCTGTCTACCACATGCCGTGAGTGTATGCATAAAAAAGTTCCGTGCTGAGGTACGGAATAGCAATACTTATCTAAATTTAAGCGAAGCTGCAAGCAAAGATAACATTGGCCACAATATATGTCACGAAACAAGCCAATGTCACTAAACCTGTCTGAAATCAGTTTAATAATTAACCCTAAAGTTATTTAATTGTTGTAATGAGTTACAGGTAGGTACTTATATGTTTTGCAACAATTATCTCAGTCGTAATGATAAAAGTCATTTACTTACATAATAAGAACAATCAAAGAGTAATAAAGCTTATTTTTAATACCTCAGGCAAAACAAAAAACAGACTAATGTACAGAGAACATACAATAATCTAATATATAAAATTCTCGTGTCACGGTGTTAGAAGTTGAACTCCTCCGAAACGGCTCGACCGATTTTCGTGAAATTTTGTGTGCATATAGGGTAGGTCTGAGGATCGGCCAATATCTATTTTTCATACCCTTATTTTTTTTTACAAAAAAAACTGAAATGATGTATATGGCAAAACAACGTTTGCGGGGTCAGCTAGTATAATATAATAATCTACCACAATCACTCAACGCCATCTAGTCCCAAACTAAGCAGAGCTTGTACTATACGTACTAGACAAGTAATATAAATATATATATATATATATATATATATATATATATATATATATATATATATATTTGTAAATACATACATATTATACATAACAGCACCCAGACCAAATCAAACATTACATGTTCATGCACACAAACCTTTAGAAAACAGTCCGTTACACAAACCACTACGCCATTCGGTCGTCGTAAAATTTTAGAGTAACCTTGAATTAATTTTATGACCTTAAAACTGTAGCAAAATGCTGATACTAAATAACATTTTATAAAAATGTGAATATCTAAGTCGTAAGACTTGATTTCTGGTTTAGAAAGTTTTAGCTCAGGGTATTCAAGAAATCAAAACTTCATAGTTTGTCTTTTGGTTTAATTAAAAATAAAATCTAAAAACCTCAGACATCACACACTGTCGTGTGATCCCAAACTACGCAGACCCTGTATTATGGTAACCAGACTGCTGAGAAACTTGCCTATATATTTCTAAATACATACATATTACAGATAAACCACACTTAGATACATAACACAATTATTTGTCCTGGGAATCGAACCGACGACCGCTAGCTTAGCAGTCAGGATCATTCAGCTCAAGGCCAACATGCGCGTAACCGTCACCATACGTAAAGACCATTTATAGTTGTTTTTTAAAGTTTGTCGCAAAAACAATAGTATTGAATAAAGTGGGACGTGATGAACTCTATTATCAAATAGTTAACTTTGAACGTAAAATAAGTTACAATAATTATTATGGTAAAAGATAGGAAGAAACTTGTCATTATCACGGAATTATTAACATCATAAAGCGCTTGTCACTGACACGAACAAACATTCAATATTCAAACCTATTTAAGGGTTGCTATAACAGTCAATATTTACCCATTCTTTATGCCCTTAAAATAAATAATGGTGAATAGGTGAGATAGGTATATCATTATTTAACGTGTGGAGAGGAAAGGACAAGTTATTGAAAACTTGTAATCAATTACATTAAAATTACAACCGAATATCTAAAAAAATTGATTTTGGTTTCTGTTAGACTGTAATCTTTAGCCCAGACCGTAATTTTATTATATTATTACCCAGTAAGGCGTTCAGTTAGAGTTCTTTACAACAATATAATTATGTAGTTTCAATTTTTGCACTGTGTAATGTTTGATGCTCTTATACTCTCCTGTTATAGAAGTAGGTATATAACAATTTGTGTAGTCCATTTAAAGAATAAGGAAAAAACATTCTTGCAAATATAGACTTATATTATCAAAAAACTAATTTGAATAAAACCTATCGTAGCGTACCTAAAGAATTTAAGCAATTTCTCAAAATTAGAAGGCTGTTGTTTTAAATTCTAGCTCAATCTTTATATAAGTATAGGTTACGATTTCAATAGCCGTGCTACAATCACTGGGAATTAATAACTCTTACTACGTTCATTATGTTATTTTACTCAAATTAATAGAATGTAAAATAGAACAGTTAAAAATATATTACAAAACAATTTATTTATATTTTTTTTTTTTAAAAAGACAACTCCCGCATTAGGAATATATATCCTGTGTCGCGGGGGACTTTACAAACATACATGAAACGGACACAAAGAACACCCAGACTTAGAACAACAATTTGTGGATCACACCAAGTGTCGTCCCATGTGGGGTTTGAACCCACAACGCTCGGCGTAGTAGGGAGCGGCGTGGCGACCGCTTAAACCACTCCGCCATCCGTGCAGTCATATTAAATATGTACAAATGTATTTTAGTAGGTTATGAAAAGCACGGTTTACAGAAACGTAATAAAATATGTAGGATATCAAATTCTCAACGAGCATACATTTCATAAAAAAATAGGTTATGAAACCTTCTGTCAACAATCCATTTGTTGTCCTTTTCACAGATTAATAATAAATGACATTAAACCACATGACACCATCTGTATTTACATAAATGAACGTAATACTGCGGTTTGTCAACAGTATACGTAGATTTAAATTTAATAATGCCTTAAACTGCCTTAGTCCCACATGACCAAACTCCCACCCCATTATTACGTTTTTTCTACATTGGCAACACAGATTTCGAAAATTGAATTTGGAATTCACCATCTGCTGTCACTCAATACGGTTGTATTGTCCAACTTTTTATTTAATGACAATAGTATTCAATGCATTATTCTTACTTCATATTATGTGTTTCACGGGTGTATATTTCCTTTATTATACATTATAAGCTTAATAAATTTGTGTATTTTCGGTTAATCAATGAGTTATGTCCGAGTTTCTTAAACACATTTTTGAAATCATTAGTCTAAAGAATGATTTACCCACATCACTTTTCAATGTTGAAACTTAACAGAAATTTTGGATTGGCAATGTGAATTGTCCGTGTAGTGACGGATTAAGAATATGGAATGTCACTACCCCAATTCATCCCGTGGGTGTCGTAAGAGCCGACTAAGGGCGAAAAAACAACACAGGACACCAGCACTGTAAAAAGAAGGAAAACTTGACAGAAACTTTATACCAAGCCGTCTGGCCAGCGTGTTATAGTAGGCCAAAACCTCCTTTCTAAGGAGAGGCCTATGTCCAGCAGTGGACTATTAAAGGCTGTAGATGATGTGTGATGATGTGAATGTCAATATAACTATAAATAAGATAACCCTTTTCTAAAATAATTTAAATTGCTGTCCTGAACAAGAATCTCTTCAATAGTCTTTACTTTAAGCTGTAATTTACTTTCACTAGCTGGTGACGGGGTCAGTCTATTATAATAATGAGGATGATGTCAAATCTTTTTTTTTTGCTAGATATAAAGGGTAAACGGGGAGAAGGACATCAGCAATCGAAGAACAAAGGGACTCCCGACTATCTCAACAGCATATCAGGTTTAGCAGAAGCTTTCGTGCATTTATTTTAATTTGACACATCTCACATATACTGGACAGAGCCTGTGCTATGGTAACCAGACTGCTGATAAACATATCTACCTATATATTTTTAAATATACACATGTATAAATTACATCCAGACACAGAACAAATGATCGTGCTCAACACACGCATTTTGTAATGGGTTGGAAATAGAACCGACGACCTCTAAATTAGCAGTCAGAGTCACTGACTACTAGACATAGAGGCCCGTCAAAAAATAATAGGTAATATTGTTTTTTAATAATATATCCGACATCTAACACATAACACCATCTAGTTTCAAACTAAGCAGAGCTTGTACTATGAAGGCTAGATTGACTGAAAGAATGCATAGATATTTTTTTTGTAAATACATACATATTATACACAAAAAACAAATATTCGACTGACCCGGGAATCGAACCCGAGACCTCAGTACAGCAGATGCATACCCTACCACTACACCATCGAGGCAATCCTTGATAGGCGCATATACCTAATTATAATTAAAAAAACGTTCGTAACAAGCACAGCGTTAGTGGGAATCGAGCCTCTTGCTTAGCAGACAGGATTAGGTTCTAACCGTTGAACCAACAGGCCAGTGTATCAACACAACACCGTGTAAAGATTCGAACACCACACTTCAAAAGCTAATCCAACTTATAGAGGATTACACCAATGGGCTTCGCTTTAGTATTACTTTACATCGTCATCATAATATCGAATAACGCGCCCTCCACCTCTAAACATCTACGCCTTCACAAATTATCTATTGTTTCGCTAGATTTAATAAGTAATTTTGTTTAGTATGTATAGGCTGCAAACAAGCAGACGGATCATCTGATAGTAAGTGACAACCGCTGATAACCGTGGTGCCGTCTTTTGAGTATTATTTAGTTACTGCTCCCTCCTTCCCTCACAATTATGGAGGCTCAAGTAACCGTACTCCCTCAGCGAAAAGCAACATAATAGTTAGCTAAGTCTGGTTTCCTATGAGCCAATGGTATCACTTCGGCAAAACTAATTCACTCACTCACAAAAACTTGAATTTCAACGAAATTAATTAAGTTATTGAAAAATAAATGCTCATAAAATAAGAAAAAACAGGTCCCTGTACTACTGAAGTTCTTTAATACCTACTAACACTCAAAAAAGTTGGCAAACAAACATAAAATATCTCGATATTTTTTATTGTACCTATTTTTTTTGCGGTATTACTTTATTTGTCTTAAGCTGACGCCTGTCTGTCTATGAACACAGACGCCTATAAAGAAAGGTGAACTTGAAAACGGATGCCTAGGTACAACCGTGGGAAGTGAAACCTGGTCAAAACGTCAGGAATTCCATAAGTACCTACCTATGTAGGACGTGATTACGGTAATTCACTAACAAAATTAAATATCACGGAACACGTAAGTTTACTCGTATAAGTCATTTTGGAATGTGTTTTCCAACTGCGCTCTGTTTGGACCAAGATGGATTGGTTTTGGTGATGTGTATTTTAGGTTTTAGGTACTACAACAGACACCAGTCGCTCACAAAAGGAATAAGTGAAAAGATAAAAATATATTTTATTTGTTACTTTTAATGAACTAGGCTAGTTACAGGCTACAGTCGTTTCCAATTAAATTACACAATACATGAATAGTGAGTGCTGTACAATCCCCTGGTTGATTGAGTCAGGGGATTCAAGTGGCAAGAGTGATGGTTTACGCAAAAAATCCTAAAAGTTCTCAAGAAAAGAGCAGCCTTTAGTAGTCCACTGCTGGACATAGGCCTCTCCTTTGAAAAGAGATAAAAGAAAATATTAGTTTTAAAATGTAAACATTTAAAATACCGTAAATGAAAAGTGCACTAATGAAGATACTTATTGTAACTGTCATTTTATACAAATTAAAAAGTTCTGAATAACGTCAATAATAAATATCATTTTTTTATCTTAAGGAATTTAAAATCCAAAGATTTGTACATCTTATATTTATCCTGTAGGCGCCCGTCTAGCTGACGCATAAAAAGAGGGATGGGGCATGTCTCTTTTGAACTATTATGGTTCTGTGAGAACATTTAAAATACTGTACCTAAAAAAGCTTACGTGTTAATCGTTTTAGTAGCGAATTAATTAGGAAAGACACATAGTAGCTGTTCCTGTCACTAAACAATTCTAAGATACGATACAAATACAGCGCGGATTATTTCTTATTAAACGTCAATGGTTCAGTACCAAAACACAGTTCAAAAATTAAAGTATGCATTAAAAAATAATGGTTTCCGAACTTTGAAAACAAAATAAAACAAATATTTTTGTATTTTTTTAAAAGACAACTCCCGTTTTAGGAATACATCCTGTGTCACAGGAGACCTTACACACATACATGAAACGGCCACAAAGAAAACCCAAACTCGGAAAACAATTTGTGGATCACACAAGACGTTGTCCCATCGGATCGGGGATCGAACTCACAACACTCAGCGCAGTAAGAAGTGGCGAGGTGACCTAAACCACTTCGTCATCTGTGCAGTAAAGTGAACTAAATATATCTAATCAGTATTAGGCATAAATACTTCCATTACAACGATGCACAGCCACCCACTAAATAGAGAAGTCCTCGTGTTACTTCGATGTAGGTAATATTGTACTCAAGTTAGTAGCTAACCAAGTTCAACGTTAATTATAGGGATCATAGACAGATAGAAGCGGTAGCAGATCAGGTAATGGCGGCGCAATTTGCATACAACAAATTGCGGTCTCAAATCTATTCTACACTACCGATGTGTTCTTCCTTTTGTTATAGAACTGATGAATACCTAAGTAGGAATATACCTATCTGAGACTCTCGGAATTCGTCCTGAAATGAATTTAAATGAGAATATAAGGGAAATACGTCAGCTACTTTACTTATGGATACGAATTACTTACGCACTCCATTTGACTGACGGGGTTGCAGATCTAGTGGTGAGTGACCCTGACTACTGAGCCGAAGGTTGCGGGTTCGATTCCCATCCAGGACAAATAATTGTGTGATGAGCATGGTCATTTGTTCTGTGTCTGGGTGTAATTTCTCTATACTATGTATTTATTTAGAAATATATTAGTACGTTTATCAGCAGTCTGGTTACCATAGGAAAGGCTCTACCTAGTTTGGAGTCAGACGGCCGTGTGTGACATGTGTGAAAAAGTTTTTGTTTATAGTAAGTATATCGAGCGATCAGACGGGTCACCTGATGGTAACCGATTGCCATAGCTCATGAACTCCTGCAACTCAAAATTCATAAGTGCTTTGCCAGCCTTAGACTTCACCCCCTCGAGAATTGAAGGAAGGGGAGGGGAAAGAGATTGACCTTCTGGTAATCTCACACATTCGGAGAAAAGTAAAGAAGTTACTTAACAGCTTTCTATAAGACCAAATGTGCACGATACGACACTATGACGGCGACGACACGTGTCTAATAAGCATGTCTTTCTTCCCGTAAGCATGACTCTCTCGCAGTATTACCTATGGCTATCCTACCATACCTATCTATGTGGGATTTCGAGGCCGCATATCCACAAGTGTAAGTCTTAGTCATTAGGTAAACTATTGCTGTTACTTTCTCATGATATGGGTAACAAATTGTCGAATGTTGGTTTATATCGTTCAGGCAATAGATAACGGAACCCAGAGAAAGTATAAAACTGGAAATGAGTAACTAGGCTTTAAGTTTTAAGAGTTCCTTTGATACAACTTGCTTCTTTAAATTAATTTATTTGTGCATTAAGATTAATAAGTATAATTACTTTATTTTTAATAAGTATTTGGCATTTAAAAAGTTATATCTTCACAAGAACTCATCACGAACTAATCAAATTAAACTGTGGATTTTCCAGTGACGGTGACCGCTTTGATTTTCCAGTGACGGTGATACTGATGACGTTGGCATTGCATATCGGGTTAAATAACAGTGTAAATACTAATAGTCACTGATTTAAGTTAAAGGATAAAGAAAAAATATAGAAAAAAAGGCCTTAATACCTAATTAGGTATAAAATACTGAATATTATAAAGTACATAAATAACATAGGAGGCAGAGTCCTCCTGAAGAATTAAACAAAAAAAAACCTACTGGTAATAAAAGCAATTATCATATAAAAAATAAAAATAACTCGTCGACTTAATTACACAAAAAAGTAAAAAATTACTATGGTACCAACATGGCTTATTCCAAATTCAAATCGAACATCACCCAACGCTGCTAACAGCGCGCTAATGCGATGCAACGCATTACAAATATGGCGTGTAATTGTTTCGTAATCATTTTGTACGAGTAATTACAAAACGGGAATTACATGTTCATTTAGTTCCGGACAACTGATGGTACAGCGGTTTTTCATTAATTGTCTACTAAAGCGTTTTTGTTAGGCTTTGTTGATCTTATCTATGTTTGATAGCGGTGGCTATTAATGCTACACATTAACAGACAAAGATAATTTATTGATAATGAAATATGTTTTTTTTTATTGTGGAAACTTTTTATTAATTTAGAAAATACTTTGGTCGGTAAGAGCTTTCTTTGCAATAAATATTTAATATTATTAATATTAGAAGGGCTGAGACGTGGGACGGAGTTTAACTTTATAAAATTCTATTTTTAAATAAAAAGACAAAGACAACGAAGGAAAAGTAGGTTAAACGTTAATAAGCGTCTGTTACTTTTTGTAGAAGTATTTTTGCCTACAATTGAGCTCAGCACAAAGCAGCTCTGGTAATCATTTTACAAAGTCGTCCAATAATGTAACAGAACTATAAAAGCAGTATCTTTGACACTGATTTTATAATGGAGCATAAACGTAGGGAGTAAGTAATAAATTTATAATGTCTTGCTAAAGTTGCCAGTTCTATTATTCCTTCCATGATAAAAACATAATTCATTTTCAAGCTTTTTTTTTGGCTACACAGACAGACAACCCCTCATTTTCATCGAACAATACTATCAAAAAAGTCGAAGAGTATCGATTTTTACCCAAGGGAATAAGACAAAAAACAAATTTCACACTTAAAAAAATCGCCTACCAACCGCAACTGTCAAAATATCGGAATTGATTAAAATGCGAGTACTCGATGCATCCTGTCAGATAGTCGGCATCGAGAACGAACAATAGGGAAGGAAGTGGTGACCGCAAGTGGGAATTACGTCTGCGTCCATAATTATATGATTTTACTATAATTTTGCGGCCGGGAGCTAAGGAGCCGATACTTAGGGTGTAGGGTTGCACGTCACTATTGAATGCTTGTTTGACATGCGAAGTCTATTTCATTGTAGAAATGTGTTTCCATTACTTTCTTTTACTTAAGAATATAGAAATATATATACAGAAGAAGAAATATATGTATATATATATATACCTATATAGATACAGAAGAAATATATACAGATAGAAAGTTTGATAAAGACGATTTATCATTAGGTTTAAAGTTTTCTTTATTACCAAATTCATTTATCAGTAAGTGGCAGTAAAATTAGTTATTCTTAAAATTCTTTATTAGAATCATCATATCACTTACAGTTTAGTAATTCTATAAACCAGATTTAGTGTTTTTTATTTAAAAAAAAAATATAAAACGTTAAACCAAAAAAAACCTGCTAACCCTAACTAGCTCGAAATCGTCACTACAACTGTGACGGTAGGCAACTCCAAATCAAATAACCTTAACGTCTATTTAAGTCTTTTGTGTTGCTATTGTAAAAAACCGTTTCTTCCGTATTTAAAACACCGTCAATTATCGGTTAAATTACCGGTGGTGGCCACTTGGTGGCTAAGAGTAACGGTTTTTTGATGTATATAGTTGTACGTGAATACTTTGTTGAATGCTATCGTTGTGAGATAAATGATGGGTTTTTAGACCTGTACTTAGTTAAGAGAAATTTGTGGTATATAAATTTGAGGAGTCATTGAAACTGTACTTTTCGTAAAATTATTTTAAATTTATGTTTAGTACAGCATGTTTTGAGTAAGTGGTTTGGTGCAAGACTGCACGGATTGCGTAGTGGTTTAAACTGTCACCTCGCCGCTTTACTACGCTAAGTGTTGTGGGTTTGAACCCCATATGGGACAACAGTTTGTATGATCCACAAATTGTTGTTCAGTCTGGGTGTTCTTTGTGTTCCTTTTATGTATGTTGTATTTTAAAAAAGTGTACCTATGTAAACAAAATTATTAAAAGACGATAATTTTGAGAGCAACAGGTTAGCGTTGTATGGACATGTGATGCAGAGGAAGGAGATTTTTTGCCCACGGACACTTGCTCCTCAAGGTACACAAGTGTGTACCCGTCTTTTGAGTTAATCGTCCAGTTAACCCTCCGGTAACCTTACTCACACGGTGAATATCAACGGGAGAGTTAGGTTTTTTATGAGATTATATTAGTCAGATCAAGCCATATGTCCGGAAACATTGTTCTGCCATGTTAATGTGACGTAGACAGTTTTACTAATGGAACTTGAGGGACATGAGAGCAGAGGAATACTAAGGCAAAATATAGATGGACTAAGTGAACTAGAACAAAGGTAGCGAGAGTAACAAACTGACAAACGATAGCAGGAGTTGAAGGGAAAGAACAAATTAGGCTGTCCCTAAATAAGATTAGGGAAATAGTCAGAAGATGAAGATCAAAATACCTACCATAGACATCGACATAGGTATACGTGCATAAGGTAAATTTTATTAAATTACCAGCATTAGCATAGACTACGATATCGATCTGTCATATTTAAAATAACATTACAAAAATTACATCTTGCCATGTTTGCCGTGGGTGGCGGGGAGGGAGGGAGTGTTGAGGTTAGTCGATCGACAATTAATATTAAGTTGGAATCTGTGGGATTCCGCGCCGCTGTCCGAATTTTATAGAGGACGGCGCCACCCAAGCCGCGGGACAGGATAGTGGAGATATGTTATTGTGATATTTTTTTTCAAAAAGTCTCTTGACTTGTAATATAAAGGATAAACGCTTTTGATCATGTGCCACCTTTTGCAAAGGATAAAGCCACTTTCCGCGTCGGTATCAGGCTTACTGTGTTTTGACTTTGTATACTTAGTGATTTATTAAATTTGTTGATAGCTTAATATTGGATGAAAGTTAATTATGTTAAAAAAAATTAAGGTTTACTGAAAATGTTTGTTTAAATTATAGATTTTTTTGTTTTATCAAACTAAAACGTATTAAAGCTTACAACAAATGTACAGGTACGTTTGTTCTTTTCTTTTAATCTTTATTTATTTAGAGGCCTTACAGGCACGTAAATACTCAATAGTTGTGAGTAGCTCTGCCAATAAGGATAGTTTTAATA
This sequence comes from Arctia plantaginis, assembly GCA_902825455.1. Lineage (NCBI taxonomy): Eukaryota > Metazoa > Arthropoda > Insecta > Lepidoptera > Erebidae > Arctia > Arctia plantaginis. The sequence goes on along the minus strand of CADEBD010000327.1, from coordinate 4,265,862 downwards.
ATCTATGTAATCGATTTGTTTTTACTATGGAAAAAACGGGGACAAACGAACAGACGGGTACTTGATATTCAGTGACTACTGGCTGGCATTTGAGTACTCCCGCCAGGATTACGTTATTATAGTAGATATCCCTACTCATTTGGGGAAATGCATCTAAAGAATCACTAAACACCGGTTTGCTGTGAAACCGTGGAATCACTTCGTTCGGCTTATTACCATTGAATCTAACTATAAATTTGTAAAAAAATATAGTAGTAAGAGCGACTCCACGGCTCTGTGGGGAGCGCGGCGCCTAGACCGCAGCGAGCGGCGCGTCCCAACCGCGGTACATTATTTATTCGAGACGCACCAACTATGTTATACACACTACTATCACGGGTTTGTGTATATACGTGCATATTTACCTTATGACTAAGTTATATCTGAGTTTCATAAATTTAGGAGAAATCCGTCTTTAAAAGTATTTACTATTACTTAGATGGTTCACTTGTGAGTAAGTAAAATACCACTCTTGTGGGTGAGAAATTAGGAAATAAATAATTTGGTATATTACATTAAAGTGAAGAAGCATTTATCGAGGTCCTTCGTCAGTACACTACAAATTTGATCTGTGTGATAGGTGTCTTTCGGCGCCTATCCGCACCGGGCCATCACTAACAGCGCCCTTTGTATATCCTCTATGATACGTCCACCAAGTAACGATGTTTTAACTTAATTTCAGAACGTATATTGTCACGTTTTTTAAATGCCCGATTTCCCCAATTATACTGGTTTTATGGAGCATGGAGCCTTATTAAAAAATGTGGCCATCAACTGCTAAAACTGATATTCAACGAATAGTAACTAAGGTCAAGGCGTTAAAAAACTTTTGAGTTTCAATTTATTAGCATAAACAATACTTATATAGAATAAGATCTTAATAGAATGACATGTTTTATTTGTATTTCGAACGCACTCAAAACATTTGACAAATAGAGGTATCCATTTCAATAGTCAGATTTCTGATGATTGAAATGCTTACCTCTCTTCTGTGATATCTGATAACATTCTTTATTAATTTACAAAGTTAAGGAAATATAACTATACCTAATTAAAGATTATTATCATTAGATGCGGCCTGTATTTTAAAGTTATGTTTAAAAATAAACTTGTACGTTAATCTTTACCTATGTTAGAATTTTTTTAATTATGAGAACAATTTCTGAAGGCATTTACGGGGTATTTAACAGCTGCTTATGATAAATAGTAAGTACCTACGTACATAAGTTTACCAAAATAAAATAAATACTACCCTATATGTAGGCGATAAATGAGCTCATTTAATCGATCAAAATAAATACTTACTAGGAGCGGGAATCTACTGATTAAAATAATGTTCTAATAACAGTTTTTGTATAGTTTGCTCCCGTAGTCGGCTCTCACGACACCCATGGAAAAATTTCAAGAAGTTTTAAACATAATCGAACAAATTTTTATTCAATATAGAAGACGGAATTTGGAGTTTCTTACTAAGACTAATAGGTATGAACACAAGACATCACATCAAAATTGATACTAGTAAGTACGTTTACTTATTTAATAGTTCAATAGGTGTGAATATCACCGTAGCATTGGGCTCTTGGCTAAGTAAGTACGTTAATACATTGCAAAGTTAAGCAATCCTAGCCACATTGAGACAACTCCGTGCCTCGGAGAGCACGTTAAGCCGTCGGAACATCTGTGGCAATCGTTACAGGACTTAGGTACATGTAGTTAGCCCTAAAAAGTGCGACAACAGTCTTTCTACAGAACTTCAAATCACCTAGTACTTGGGTTGTGAAAGTCTGATGACAATCACTCTGAACCGAAGTTTAGGTTTGGGTAAAGGCCCGGAAGATGATGAGGTGTAAATATCATCTCTAACTAAAGGATCAATCACCGATTACAATAAAAAACAATAGCAATCATATTTTTAAAGCTGTTTTGAAATCAATACGTTACACCCCACGTCACTAGTTGACAATGTAAAATGATAGGAAATAGATATGTGATGCCACCATAACGCCATGTTGTGGGAAAATTAAAAAAACAGATGTCCAATGGCGCGGAATGATGTGGCGGGAAAAATGACGTGGGTCGGTCAATAATGTTGGCAACTCGCTTTTTTTTTCATTCGAATTATAAATTTAATTTTAGTGTTCTTTAAATTGTTTATTGTGAAATCAGACATCGATTAAAATTTATCTGTCTATGACAATAAAAAATCTAGATAGATTTGTAGTTTCTTGTCGTTCTGTACTAGTACCTAGGTGGTAGTGTACCTAGGTAGGTTCTATTTATTCAAAATCATTGAACTAATATTCAATGATTTTGAATAAATAGTACCTACCTAGGTATGTGTGGTGTCATGTTGACTAGTAACATACCTAATATGTATTTATTTATAACTCATCATTACTTATTTTATTATTTTTATTTCAGTCATCTTAAATTATTGTATTAAAAGACATGTTCGTCAGAGTATTTTATATTGTTTAATAAATTACATGTAACTTATGACTGCTTACTGCATATGAATTTACAAATAATAACACCGACACGTTCACGGATTATCTATCGTCTCCATATTTTCTCCGGCCGACCAATAACAAACTGTCGTTGAATCCACAAATAGCACTCTAGGTGTTAAATTTAACACCTTCAATTTCAAACTAAATTGAACCTTACTTAATTCACAAAGAGCATAAAATCAAATATAACAGATGTATCCCATGAACAATACACCAAAAATTCCACGGGAAACCAACCTTTACGATCATCAAAATAGAGTTCACAAGACACCAGATTGTAGTTTGGGTAGAGGCGTCAATTTTCACACCTAATAACTCAATACAATTCCGACCTTAAAGTGTAAACAAAATGGTCTAATATTAAATATAAACAATTGATTACTTAGGTCATTGTTTAAATATGTTCCAAAAAGGTGTCGAGTTTCGCGCCTCCGGCGTGAAGGGTCGCTATGGTGCTGGTTGATTGGTGGACAGTCCTACGCTACTCGCTAGGTTTTGATTACAGAAGATAACTGTCTACTTTATATATACATGGATATACCCAGACAGAACTATTTCCGTTCTGGTTGTGCTCACGTTACAGGTTACTTACCCTTTACAGGCAACACAGTAAATGTATTCGATGATCTGTTAATGAGAAAGATAGTTGAGTCTTTTTTTTCTTATTCATACGTATGCAATGTTGTTCTATCGGAAACAGTAGTTAAGTTAAGCAGAAATCCTCGTAATTACTGCACCTATGGATATGGACACTTTCTGAGGAGACCCAGGGTTTTGTCAATGTATAAATGTATTACCTACCTCTTGTATCCGTGTGGTGGCGGATTATGAATACATAGTGTCACCACCCCTGTTCATCCCATGGATTTCGTAAGAGGCGACTAAAGGAGCAAACTAAGCAGGACAATAGTACTGCAAAGAGAAGGAAAACTTGAAATAAACCTTATACCAACCCGTATGCCAGCGTGGTATAGTAGGCCAAAACCAGCAATGGACTATTAAAGGCTGTTGATGTGATGATGTCATTCCCTAATTGTGTTGCTAAGTTTTCCAAGTCCATTTTAGTTAGATGAGAATACAAAGAAAAACTTAGGTACTCATAAAATTTCTAATTACGTAACTACCTGTAGGTTTGTTGTCTTTGTCTTAAGAAACCGGTATTAAGCAGTTCTTCTGTTGCTTTTCACAGAGTGAGTGAGGTTATCGGAGCCCATACCCCCCTCTTCCTTAATTGGGGGGAGGGGGGGGGGGAGACTTGTCTTGAGTTGCAGATGTCCATGGGTAGGTAGTAGTCATTTACCATCAGGTGACCTGTCTGCTCGTTTGCCCTCTGTGCCAATAAACTTAATTTAGGACAAGAAAAACGGCGTAAGGGGTCTGTGGACCCCCGGTCGGAACGAAATTCCTTTCGCTTTTTGGTAGACATATAGCAAGAAGTGTCGGAATAAAATCTTTTTACACATTTAACGGTCTCGCTCCGTAACGTTCCGTTTCAGTTAATACAAGACACACTTTGTGTGCTATTTAGTTTATTCCTGACTGTACCTTTACATGGATAAGCGTTCATAACCAGCGTCATATAGTAGACCAGTCCACGATTCTATCATACTCTGAAGCCTTTCTATTCTAACACACCATTTCTAAAAGCCAACACAAATAGCACGGCATTCCACGAAGTCGCGACTGCGATATCTTAGTCGCACGTATCGCGGTTCGTATCTGCCGTGACGTGTCTCGCGTTACGCGGAACTCTCTAAATAGGCAAGATGATGATTGCTAGGGGTGGTACAATAGAATATTAGGTAATATTAATTCCATAGTCGAAGCACTTATTTCCAGTTGATGCACTTATCTAAGAGCTTGCTTTTAATATAGATAAATCTGAGTACCTGTGTATAAAAAAAAACTGCCAGTGTACAGTGGGAAAAGAGAAAATTATAGAATGTGAATCTCAAAATAAGAAGTCAATAATCAGGTACCGACCAATGGTGATGGTGAATTTAAAATACTCCTTATTAATACTCTCAGTAGGTATAAGTTTAGTTTAGTTGAGAGGTTTAGGTATAGAGGAAGAGCAATTGTATATCTCACTATTGCATTGGGCTAAGCCTGTAAAAATAGTTGTTTTTAAAGAAAATAAATAAATAAATAAATAAATCTCAATAATACCGTGGAATAGAATGTTAATTAAACTACCTAGAAAGGTGTAGATGTATTTATGTAAGTTGGATATTGGACGTGCCTGTTGGTCTAGTGGCTAGTGACACTGATTGCTAAGCCGGAGGTCGTGGGTTCGATTCCCACCCAGGACAAATATTGTGTGATGAGCACGGTGACTTGTTCTGTGTTTGGGTGTAATTTATCTATAATAGGTCACATCATGTTTATCACCAGTCTTGTTACCATAGTACGGGCTATACCTAGTTTGGGATCAGACGGCCGTATGTGAGATGTGTGAGATATTATTACCTACTTGTTTCACCATTCTTTGCACAAATGGACCCGGACCAAAAATCGCTGTTAAGCAATTCTTTAGTTGCTTTGGTCCGACTGAGTGAGGTTACTGGAGCCCTAACCCCCCCTCCCCCCTACTCCTTTCTGGACGAGGGGGGAGATATTGTATCTCTTGAGGTATCAGGTGAACTGTCTGCCTATTTGCCCCCGTGCCATAAAAAACTCTAAATGTACCTATGTGTTTTCAACCTCATCTAGCACCTCATATAGCAGAAGCGTAAATCTTCACTAATTGTTACAGAACACTAACTATAGAGTCCGAAAACCACTATACTACAAGTACCTTCTTTTTCCACTTTATTGGTATAAAACAAAACACAATTTTCACACAGCATTTGATTAACAAACCACTCTATAAAGCAATGGTAGTTAGCGAGGTGAGCGCTTAAATTACAGAGTTTATCAAAGAGTTCTAAATAGTGTTTCTAAATATGACACAGGCTCGGTGCGATCTGAGGCGGAACTTCGCCGCGCCCGACTGTGAGATAAATGTCTCAGATACGGTACAGATCGTGCGATTACTGGCGGCTGTCGTGCCACAACTCGTCGTGTGTCAAGACATCGGGAATATGAAATGTCCTGTTTGCATTCTAAATAGCTGGACACTGTTGTGATTCGATTTTTGAAAATTAGATTTACTTTTTAAAAAAAGGTTGCTTTTAAAGAAGGTATGTTTTGATACAAATGTAAGGCTATTTCTAAACTCATATGGCATACGACAACATGATATATTTGGAAAACTTAATGTATTTAAAAGAAGTGCAGAAAACTAAAAAATTTAAACAATCTGTGCTATAAAAAAAAATACCTATGCAAAAACTGCTACATACAATTAATTCTGTCTAGTATATAGGTATTTTCACCTGTCTTAGTACAAAAGTCAAGTAGGTACAAAGGAAATAAAACAAAAATACAATTTGTAAAAGAAACGAATTTCAGCCGTATTTTAATAGAATTAAAGTCGACTCTACTAGTTTGGGAAAAGGCTCGGAAGAAAAAGAAATAGTTCAATTTGGTCAAAAGCTTATTACCATCGACCGGGCACATATACTTCTAAGTAGACATACCTACTTATACATTTCTAAACACATACCTACATAGTTATAGATAAATTACCTACACCTACAGACAGAGAAAACAATATCGTTCTCATTCCAGAACATTTGCCCTATTTTAAACTACTGTTTCACGCACATTAAAACAGTGTAAAAAAAATAGATTTTTTCTTTAAACACACACACACGCAGATAAGCACAGTTTCGATAATAATTAGAGTTCATCGATAAAACCTATTTAAATAAATTTATGTGATGTCTAAGCAATCATTACTTCTACTAGGTATTACGAGTAAAACCTAAGCTACAAATATCGAAGTATCTACCTAGGTACTTGCAAAACACTCAGTAACTCTATCAAAACAAAAACAAAAGGTTAACCAACAAAGGCACATAATTCGCGTGAAAATGCACACTTCCCCCTCACACACACACTCACTAACCAGCCACGCACACACACGATCTCACACGTAAACCAAAGCCTACCACATAACGACACTGAAGTCCACTAAGGCGATTATAGTCCCCCCCACCCTGAAATTGATCTCCCGGGACCCACCCCGGCCGGCTTTGTGATGGCCCTTTATCCTGGACTATTGGTGACTTACGGCACACTCTTGGAATTTTAGGACGTACCATTATTTTGGTGGTTCTTGGGGTAAGTCAGAAATTGCGCAGCGTTATGAAAAATTATACAGCTTTACGTTATTTCGATGAATTTTCATAATTTTTTGGTGGGTGGCTTTGAATACTTACCTAATAAAAATCAGTTTAAGAAATTTTGAATGTCTTACAAATGTTAATTGTATCCGTCCTTTTTAATTATCTGTAAGCAGGTCAACACATAGACTACTGCTATTAATTACTACCGATTTTCAAACGTGTTCAAAAAAGAAAGAGATTTTTAATGAGTAACTATTTTTATAAATATTTGTTCCTCAATATTTTATAAATCAATTTGACCAATTCTTTTTATTAACAATATAAGTTCTACGAATATTTTTATGTGTATACATGTTATACAGTTTTTAAATGGTCACTAAAACATTAATGGAGCACTAAGTACTACTTACTTATAGTATTGATGCCTAAATATGTACCTATACCCGCCAGTGAGCTTGCAAATTTCATGTTCGTGTATTAACTAGGGACTATATTATTATACTCGTACTAGGTTAGCATAGTATCATTTACGTCGTAAAATGCACTACACTATAAAAAGAAAATAATAGCGATTTTTTCATAACAATTAAGCCGTAGAGGGATGTCTGGCATATGTGAAACATTTAAACTATTTTGTAGAAATAATAAAAGAAAATAATAAATATAGTACAATTAAAAACAAAATATTTAGAATGGCGACGCCTCGAAACACCGCATCACATATGCTGCACATGGGGTGGCGCGCATACCGTGGCGACTTGTCGCCACGACAGTATTCGGTCTGGACTTCTGAATTAGATGTTTTACATTTAAAAAATTATCTATAGGTATTAGCATATTTAAAAAAAAAAAACGCATTTATTTTTCAAGCCGATTTATAAGCCATAGAGTGATTGTTTTTTTTAAATTACCGATATGTTTAGTTTTATCAGCATTGCTATAAAGCCTACGGTGTCGTATCAGTAATATTCTGTTGGCACTGGCCATGAAAAGTACTTTAGAAGTAGGTAAGTATTTATATAATACACAGGTCACAAGTTTAATAGGATTTTACTAATAACTTAAGCGTAGCCATTTAACTGAACATTTATACTTTGACGTGGGTAATATGATAGTTGAGTCATAAGAGTCAGGTCACGGTGGAACTGAGCGAGGAAGAAAGAAATGGTCAAGGTAGCGATATTTTAATATACTTTAGCAAGAGTAGTGGGCAATAGAATAGACACGAACTGATTTTTATGGTTCATTGTTTTCTACCTATTTTATCTAAGTTATAGGTCATAGTGGTCGCACTAAATACTCTTTTAATCTTTATAAATGAAACGATAAAAATTGAAGCTGAATTGTTGTTGTTGTTGTCATCAGAGGTACTTGATGACAGCTCTTATTTAATTTTTCTCCATTTTGATGTTTTCTCTTCGACAGTTCGTATTCAAATGAATGTAGCTCCCGGTAATGGTGTCCTATTTATACATTTTTTTGAAGCTGAAGTAGTGGATATATAAGCAAACAGAAAAAAAATAATTTGGGTTTTTGTGCGTTCTAGAAATACTCGATTATCATTACTTATTGATCACCCCTCGTAGGATAGGATAGAAGGATGTAAGAAGTTAAATAATGCTGAATAATCATAAGATTATAAACTTATTGTTATTTTTTTGAAACGGTAGTTATATTCATAACGGAATGGGGGTAAAAGAAAACGATTAATAATATATTTATTTAAAACTGAAGAACAAATTACAAATATTTGGTTCCACGCCTTCCACGATTTGAAAGGTGACAATATTACAATAACGACGAAGAAAAGGCCTAGCGTAGGTAGATTTTCAGATTTTGAACTTTTCTTTTATTAAATGTAACACGATTCGTACGGCTTATTTGATGTTAAAAGTTTTAATTTTAGCATGTTTCAAGAATTTTGTCAAGTATTAGGTAATTGCTGGAAAAAAGTAATTAAAAAGTAATTACGTTTTTTTTGTAGCAAAGTAACAACGTAAAGTAACAGGTATGCGTGTGAAGTCTTTATTCTTAGTCATTATCACAAATATTTAAAAAAAAAACACAGAGACGATCGTTTGTAATAGACTGTACATTTAGTTTAATTTCAACCCATTCTCAGTAATTTAAGGCCAACACGTCGGTACTGTCGCGTGCTAAAGCCGCAAGCGCGGAGGAATTTAATGGTGTGGGGTGGGGGTCCTCCCTGTCTTCCCACCCTTTCGGGCCTCTCCTACTGCCCTCGCGCGACGTCCTGTCACTGACAAATGGCCCGGAGGAGAACTCGACCCCAGCACCCTCTTGAGGCTCGCGGTAACGTACTGCAGTCGTGCTGAAAATTGTTTTTTGAAAATTGTTTTGTGTTTAACAATTTCTCTAAATATTAAAAAAAGTGTTTGTATGAAGTCTAACCTATGACTCATTCTTGAATTCTTTTTACAATTTTTTTTTTCTAGTTATTAGGCTCTACGTATTTTTCTTCATTTAAATATATTTAATAGACATAAAGAAAAAACCAAATAAATACACGACTGGGTAATAACTAAAGCCCTTCTGTCATTGTCTCAAGACATTATTATTTTAACTGTTCAATAAAAATATGGTACGAAACTTTAATCAACAATCAACATCAGACACAAGAAGTACCATCTTAAATTTCTCCTGAAAAAACAAACCATCCCCTTGCTCCCGTACTCCACTGTTCTCCGAGCTAAGGGGTGCTATAATTTGTTGGGTCGGGCGTCGGCGGCGCTTATCTCTGGCGCTGGCTGCAGGCGCCTTGAGCAGCGCCTCTGCCTCCACTCTATTGTATCGGCAACTTTCGATAAACCACATTCCTAGTGTTGTTATGTACCATGAAATATTCCGGGAGCTTTGTTTTGGGTGGCCTTTAACAAAATATTATTACGAACAATAGTTCGTAACTGAGGAATGAGTGGAAGAAGACATGGAATGTGTACCTTGTTTTATTATTTATAAATTCTATACAACATGAGTTTTTACGGCAATTTCGTATAGGCTACTAGTTTTAACAGGTATAAGATATTGTTTACAGTTTAGGTAGGTATATAATATCTTGCATACTGTTGATAGCATTGTTGTTTTATTTTTCAAGGTTATGTAAGAACAACAAAATATAATTACAAACACCATAACGTATTATTAGCATACACACAAACACATCTAACACACTCTCAGACTCAGTTTCAAGTAATTTTACTTAAATCAAAGAGCCTACCGTTCAACAGTTGTCGGTGCAACTTGGTGGATATGTCAGATAATTTAAAGATAAATAATACGTACTGATTGCTTTTAATTTCGTGTAACTAATTACAAATCCACTAATCATCATACACTTTAATTATTTACTATGCTGCAACAAATTACTAAAACACACAAGATAATTTATTATTAATTGAACATCTTCAAGATAAATAAAAATATATCTACCACACGAATACTCTTACAACAGTAGTCCGACATCACAGAGTGTCCTGGTTTTGCCACAGACTGTTGTACATCGCCATAGGTTCAAACATTAATTACACACAGCCCGTAGTGCGCGACTGTACGTCGGTGTGCGCGAGACATTGACTAATGTCACTGTGTTGTTCTACTCTATGGTATCTACGTGTATACGTTTATATCAGTAATCGTTATTTATTAGATGCTATTGGTCGCATAGAGGTCGAAATTTGACAATTATTCATTGAATTATTCATAACCAGTGATCAGCTCCAGTTTCGCCCGAGTGCAATATAATAATATGCATGTATTAGGTATGCATATAAAACTTCCTTCCTAGGATCACTACTAAATTCCGTTGCGTAGTTTGAAAGATATAAGCGTACAAGAACGAAAAGCGACTTCATTTTAAACTATATAAGATAATAAAACTAGGTGTCAAAAGAAAAGTACTTAATCACCTGAACTTGGATCCACAAAACGTTACAGTGCAATCTGGTCGAAACTTCAGACATTTCAAAGGTATGTACTTGTTAGCTATCGTGAAACATGATTTTACAAATAATTTGTTTATTATGAAAGCTAGAAGCGTAGAAGCCAGAATACAACGAGACATACCTAATAGGCGATTGAACCGGTTGGTACAGAAGTGGTCTTACCCACAAGTTGATTAAACTCAAACTCAATTTCAAACTCAAAATATCTCATAAGTTCATAAAAAAACTTTCTATGTTTGTAATCGTCTCTTATGACTGTAGACTTCAGTCATAGATCAACAGGCACAATAGCAATAATTTCTGTTTTGTCAAATATTTAGCAAACTAAATATATACGTATCGAAAATCTATGATATGCCTGTGCCGATCTACAACAGCTCGTTTCCAAGGTGTTGAGCCGTATGAGAAGAAAGGGTGAACAAACTCATGGCCGCTCTTATGCAATTTACAGATAAATACAATGGCATCATTAAATATACCACAACATTGTTTCGATGAAGGTAAACAGACAATGAAGAGAAAACAAGATTTAAAAAAAAGATCGAATAAAATTTATTATATGAATGAAAAGTATTCATACTATGCTATCAAAAATTATCTGTATATTTGTACATTTTCTATTATAATCGGTAGTTAAGCCTTGATTTTATCAAACCTTTTTTTTTATTTTTCCCTGCGGAAATCCCCTCGGATACCACCTATCGGTGGCATGTCGGACTCGAACCGACTAAAACCGCACGCCGTCTCTGGTACTAATAGCTGGGGAACCAGGTATACCCTAGAAAGGAAGTCCCTGGTGCCCCGACATACCTCGGGCCATCTACAGACGAGTAGACGACCCCCCCCCCCCCGTGTGGGAACCCCATGTTCCCTCTGCTCTCTGGAAGCGAGCGCGTGATTTTATCAAACCTATAAAAAAATTGATTTCTAAAACTATCCATAAATTCATCCATATATAGTACTCCAAAACCTCTTTTCTAAGGTGAGGCCTATGTCCAGCAGTAAACTATTACAGGCTGTTGATGGTGATTCATAAATTTGTGTATTTATAATTCTGTCGATTTGTCCAGTTAAAGTCTGTTAGAGATTGTTTTTTAGCCGCCATTAGTAGATACATATTTATTGGATGTATTCTTGTTATAAAATTATTAGGTGTACAAAAAAGTTTATTCTGTTCTATTCTTCTATTTTGTACAGATAATTTTGGATAGTTTATTGACATCATTCACGTCTCTGCACATTACTTTTTACCTTATTATGGTATTTGGAGACTTAAATTTTTCTTTAAGTATTTGTAAGTTTTAAAAATATGAATATGTATGTAGGTATAATGTTTTAAATATAATTATGTAAACTAAGGTACTAAAAACGTGAAAATATTGCTTCCACGACACTAACATGGTAAAGTCATGCTTCGGCACAGATTTGCCGACTCGACCGGAGTGATAGTACAGCCTCACAAAAAAACCGGTGTTAAGCGTCTGCTTTTTACTAAGTGAGTGAAGTGACCGGAGTAAAGCCCCTCTAAAAAAAAAAGACACTGGCACTTCGGGAGTGCCAACAGAAGTAAAAACTTGAAAATTTAATTGTTTTTTTGATATCAAAAATTTACCGACATGAATATATATCTAATAACACAATATATGTTTATGTTTAATACGAGTATAATGATATTATCAATGTATTTCAACCCAAACTGAACTCTCGTGTAAACGGGACCAATATATCTAGATACAGAGGTGTCGGTAACGGTAACAGTGTCGCGAGCTCAATGGTTTTATCCCATCTCAAAAAATACATTCGTTTGTTTGTTGTTCAAAAAATAAGATTCCTTTTAAAGAAATCTGGAGTATCGAAGAAAGCATTAAAAGAGCTACAAAGCACTTATGCGCCCTCTTGAGTTTCATTTGTGTTATTATTTGTGGTCGAGTATAAATTCTGGTGAAAGATTAAAAAATGTGATCGTGTAGTATTAACAATATACAAGTTATAATACATCAACCCACAATTACTCATGTCTTGTCTTAATCCTACTTAATACAGTTAGTAGTTACCATAGAGATATAAGCATAAAGAGAACACGGGATACAGCTGCTTGTAAGTGGAAGCGATACAGGCAACGAGAGAGATAGATGCCCGATAGTTCGCTCTGTCTCTGTTTAGTTAACTTACGATTGGCTATCGTGAATTGGGAATAGGTTCGATCATAGAACAGGCGAAAGATTAGAAATTTCCCCAACCAACCACAGAGCTCGACTAGAAAGAGATAGAGAGAACTATCTATTATCCATCTCTCTTGTTGCCTATATTGCAAGATTAGGGCTCTTGTTTACTCCTTCTTTTACTCCTTTACTTATATTTCTATGGTAGTTACAGTATACGAAAGAAGACAGTTTATATTTTAAACTTTTTTCTTAAATACAACCAATTTTTTTTAAATACAACTGTTGTACTAGGAATAACTCCTGTGTCGCGGAGGACTTTACAAACATACATGAAACAAACACAAAGAACGCCCAGACTCAGAACAACAATTTGTGGATCACACAAAGTGTCGTCCCATTTGGGGATCGAACCCACAACACTCAGCGCAGTAGCACTTGTGACTTTTGAGTTACAGGTCCATGGGCGGTGGTAGTCAATTGACCATCAGGTGACCCGTCTGCCTATTTGCCCACTACACTATAAAAAAAAAAAACACAGCAATTTAATCAACTGATAGCACTTCAAGCTGAGTCGTACACAAATAATATTAACTTCAAGTTTTTTACGAAGCAATATCGTAATATCAAGAGTATCGCATAAAAACTATAAAGAGCCCGATATAGCTGATCTGGAATATCAGGCGCAGTTATTGGTGATACTCGTATAATCCTGAAACGCTGACACATATAAAAATGCTGGAATTATATCTGGACTAGTGAGCCCTGCGACTTCGCCTGCATATATCAAGAAGTACAGAGGAACTGATTTGACTCGACAAAAGTTTGTTATCTTACAAAAATAACACAAAGATAAAATACTAATTAAAAAATCAATTAAATATTGAACATTCAAACGTAAGTATAAATCATCATCATCATCAACTGCCTCTGATAGTCCACTGCTGGACATAGGCCTCTCCTTAGAAAGGAAACCTCCTTTGCCACGCTGGCCAGAATAAAATATGAATTGAAATAAGTTAACTTAAAAAAACTAACTCTGACGTCTTAAAAGAGGATCATTTTTAAATACATTTGTTTATAATTTAAAAATAACTTATTTATAAAAAAAAGTGGGTAAACCAAAATAACAGCGAATAATCTTAGTGCATGCAGTTTAGACTAAGATAAGTTTGCAATGTATTTATTTTGTACTACTACTGCGCTGTTGGTACTGTTATCGCGGTAAAAGTAGCATATGTTACTCGCTTAAATCGGCTTAGTGGGTTAGGCGTGAAAGCGTTACAAACCAACTCACTTTTACATTTATAAGTATGGAAGTATGGATGTAATAGTGTACTCATTGTTGAAGAGCCAAATCAATAAAAAAATAAAGTATTTTTTTCCATGAGACATGATGTCAAATTTGACAGACGTCAAAATCTATTAACCTTCAAGAATAGTGGTAATTGGTAATAAAAGGTATCTGCTTCTGTCATTAGAGATAAGAGGCGTGAAGAATAAATTCTGTTTAGTATTGGACGTTGGAGAAACAAACACACAACACGTTTATAATATTAAGGATAGAATGCCCCAAGTCTAGTCGGCGTTGTAAAAATACAGGATTATATAAATAAAAATATAAAATAAGATATGGTATGAAAGTGGCGTGGGGCGCAAGAAACTCGTGATCCTTTTGAATGTGTACTGTGTGGGACATAAATTGTGTGGAGTCGCCATTGATTTTTATTTTATTTTAAGGGTTATAATGTACTAGTTCAAGTTATTGGAGTGTGGGGAAAATATTTAATTCTGAGTATTGTGAGTGCTCCATTAATCATATTTGTATATATATCTGTCTTAAACGGTAACGGTTGAGTGTTTGAATATGTGAAAATGAGATTAATGATAGTCGGCTTTTAAGAGGATGAGGATCATAGAAAAAGGAGACAAAATTTGGTCTTCGTGGTACCTACTCTACAAATACAAAACTAAAATAATGGTTACTGTAAGAGAAATTGATAGTAACAACTATTATTTTAGTAGTTTTGATTTACTTTGTATCTACTACAAAGAGTATTTGGATAGATATTTATTATTGGTTGTCTTATATTAATATTTTACTGTATATAATATAGTATGTTTATGTATTCAACATTCCAGACATTACTGTTATGTAAGTTACTTTTTAAATAATATAATATATTTCATATAAATTCTGAAGACAACTCTACGCCTTTGTTCTCAGGGAGTGTTTCTTTGGCCGTAACAATCTGAGGCGGCGCCACGGGTCAGCGAAGACCCCCCAACCTCCTCGCCCCCCTCAGTGTGAGTATGTGTGTGTATGTGTGTATATGTATGCATGTCATAGATACGTGAGAGGCAGAAAATTTTGCCATTTTGTACCAGAATACGGGTTAGGGAACTGAGTGTTCTACTTGTGTTTTATTGATGGGGGTTTAAGGTGAGATGTCATTTTGTTCTAGAATTGGATAATTATAAACCAGTTACAGTTTAATACGTAAGATACTTGTAGGATTAGGGAGATCTAAAGATGTTTCACAAAGATTAACTACTACTAAATTATGGGTGATCTAATTATTTTTAAAAACTTTATAGTTTTCATCTTGGACGTGGAGAATCGTTAAAATAAAGGTTTTGACAATACTCTTTAAAGTGTGTGTTTCTTTCCTCTATAGGATTTTTATTAACACATAATACTTCAAGTTTTCCATCTTTTTTAAAATTTAACAATCATTATATTACGAAATCTCCTCAGTAATTGACCCATGTTCTATATTGACGTCACAAGTGACAGTTTGATGTTACCATACTTTTAAAAATATTAAATTTTTTGTGCCATAATATTCCGGTACTTTTCATCTAGTACTTTATGAAAAACAAGGCTTATCAACCACATGCATTGTTAATCAAAAACATGTCGTATCTGCTTGACTACTGAGTTGCTTAATCTCTGGCCCAGAAACATGCATCCTTTGTTCGTTATCGGCCTTCGAGGGCAGTCAGGTTATTGGGGCCGTGTCGTCGTAGAACTATCCCATTTTTCAGTCATTTCTCCTTGAGACACATTCTGTATATTTAAATTGTTTTTGCGAAGGAAATGCTTTGGTTTGTTTACGAATGCGAATTATCAACTGTTTGATCTTTTTAATTGTTTTGGACTGACTTTTCCTGCATATTGGATGAGTCACCACGTGCACCATGGCTCTATCATGTTTGACAACCCTACTCATAAACATAACCATAATCATTTTGTGGTGGTTGCTTTAATAGTCAAACGATTTTAATTAAATTAATTTTTTTTTTCTTTCTTTCTTTAAAAAAAAAACAACTCCCGCACTACAAACATATCCTGTGTCGCGGGATACTCTACAAACATTCATGAAACGGACACAAGGAACACCCAGACTCAGGACAACAATTTGTAGATTTAAAAAAAAAGACAACTCTCGCGTTAGGAATATACATCCTGTGTCGCGGGGGACTTTAAAAGCATACATGAAACGGACACAAAGACCCAGACTCACAGTAACACACATAAGTGTTGTCCCATGTGGGGATCGAACCCACAACACTCAGTGCAGTAGGAAGCGGCAAGGTGACCGTTTAATCTACTACGCCATCCGTGCAGTCGAATTTCATTGAAATTCAGTAAAATTGCCTTATTTAAAAAAAATACTTAGCTATTTAAACAATACATTTATTTTTCAAAAGGAAAACTATTTTTTTTCTTTTAAGAACAGGACGTAAATCTCCAATAACACTTCATCACCTTCTTCAGTAAACTGCATCAAGCACCGCCATTAACCCATTAAAGAAAATTTTCCAGAAAACTGACGCCCAACACTTAACAACTCGGAAGTAGAACCGACAAAACTTTTAATAAAACAGAAGGGGAACAAACTTGAAGGCTGGAAGTAGCAATTAAGATGGTGGTCACTTACTTAACTCTTCATAACTTTTAAAAATATGAACTGTACTCTCTCTGATAGTTAACTGTTGACTGTATTAAGTAGGATCAAGACAAGATATAACTAAAATGATGGATGACTTTGTCATGACTTGTATATTCTTCATACTACGTGATCACGTTTTTCTGTGAGACTCCAGTCGAAGTCCAACTTTCTCACGAGATTTAGTAAATAAATACAAAGCTATGACTGCATCGGTGGTGCAGTGGTAGCGTATGCGATTGCTGTGCTGAGGTGTCGGGTTCGATTGCCGGGTCAGTCTTAACTTTTTTATGATCTGCAAATATTTGTTTCGGAGTTTGGGTGTTTTCTATGTATAATAAAATATGTATTTATTTACAAAAAAAAAGTATAAAAGTATTCTAACTCTCAATCTAACTGTCACCGTACAAGCTCTGCTTAGTTTGAAACTAGGTTGCGTTGTGTCAGATGTCCGAAAATATTATTATTATTATGTAAACACCAACTCTGATCTTTCTGTTTGCTCGTTTGTCCTCTTATGTAATGAAAAATAGAATAATAAGCAAACCTAACAAAACAACAAATCTGTAGACTGGCCTCTAAAAAAAGATCCTTTACCTTTTACCTGAACTACTGCAAAGTGATTCTATTTCTAGATCTAATATAAAGTGAATCCTTAGTATAACAAAAATTAAAACCAGTAGGTTTGCTTGTTGGCGGTTAAAACAACAAACAAACTGCCAAAACCAGTAACTACAATATATCACAAGGAAATCCAGTTTTACTTAACGCGTTACCCTTCTCCAGCTGTACAGTTAAGAGGAATTATCTCTTCACCTTCACAGTTCGACCCCCCTTTTACCCCATACCTCAGCACTCACCCATTTGACCCCACTTCCAAGATAGCGCCTGCAGGTACTGTCTTGGATGAAGTTTCCTTTTGGAAGAATTTCGCACTTGGTTGATTTAGAACTTTAGATTCCCTGTCTTGTGATAGCTGTATGAGTAATAGATTTTTTAAATATATGTAAAGCATAACACATACACTCACACTGACGCTTATATCCCGAAGCAGTAGGTAAACAGTTGTGTTTCTATTGACGTTTGTGGACGTAAAATAATGAAAAGATTTGACAGCCGCTGTTAAAAAAAACAATATTGTATCCTTAGATTATTGATATGTCTGATGATAGACTGTCAAATTTAAGAAAACTTCTAGAAAATAGTGTCTAAACGTTGTCAACTGAGCTTATGTCCGCTGTCAGCTGTGTTGTGGCTGTCACTACAGATGGTTGATTTGAGCATTATGAAGTTGTCTCGTTTCAGTTGTTTTGTTTGTGACACTTCATCTAGACATCACCGGGCCTGGCCGGAGGTCATGGGTTCGATTCCTACCCAGGACAAATATCGTGATGAGCACGATCATTTCTTGTGTCTGGGTGTAATTTATCCATATGTATGTATTTAGAACTTTATAAGTATGTTTATATGTATTCTGGTTACCACAGTACAGGCTCTGCCTAGTTTGTACATAAAAATCATCAGCTGCGCTTACAACATAAAATACATCAGCTGTCAAATTTCAAGTAGTCACAGCGGTTTTGACTCTGAGGTCTACCCGTTTATGAGAAAATCGGTGGTAACACACGGACAGACGGACAAGAAACTGATCTTATAAGGGTTCCTTTTTTACCTTTTGAGGTACGGAACCCTAAAAATTAACATTTCGACTCAGAGGCTCATAATTATGAATAGGAAATACAAATATGTAAAGTTCTTGATAATATTTAAATGAACTGTAGCCTTTATTACGCTTTAGCGTGACTATGATCTTGTGAGACTAAGCCGCAATAGGTTAAAAATTGATTGATAAATTATTGGTATAATTATCAAATCGATTAACTGCATTCCATTTAAATAACATTTTAATATAAAAAAACTAACAGAACTTATAAAACCTTCTTTAAAGAAAAAAAACCTTACTCAGTCAAAATACTTTTCTATAATGTAACATGCACAGGCGTTCTACATACAACCTAGTTCACTCAAACCACTCTGATCGCCTCACTCCCAGTAAGGAGGTTATTACACCTACACGGTGCGTATCCCGGCTATTTTCCGGATAATTTCCCGCACAGGCAGGGACCGTGTTAAAAGGCCCTCGTTGACGTCAAACAGACAGTAGGTACAGATAGACCTATACCTCACTTTGTTCTAGTTTAATTTGTGCAAAATTCTATGTTTCGAGCGTTTACGTCATAATAGTAAGGTGTTTTTTTTAAACTGTCACTTCAGTGTATTTTTTTAATTCTAATTAAAAAAGACTACTCCCTCATTAGGAGTATATATCCTAACATACGGGCAACATAACATTTGACGGGCCTGTTGGTCTAGTGGTTAGTGACCCTGACTGCTAAACCGGAGGTCGTGGGTTCGATTCCCACCCAGGACAAATATTGTGTGATGAGCACGGTCATTTGTTCTGTGTCTGGGTGTAATTTATCTATAATATGTATGTATTTAGAAATATATAAGTATGTTTATCAGCGGTCTGGTTACCATAGTACAGGCTCTGCCTAGTTTGGGATCAGACGGCCGTGAGTGTGTGAGATATATATATATAAAAAAAAAAAAACATACATGAAATGGACACAAAGACCCAAACTCTGAACAACAATTTGTTGATCACACTAAGTGGTGTCCCATGTGGGGAGCGGACCCACAACTCTCAGCGCAGTAGGAAGCGGCGTAGTGACCGCTTAAACCACTACGGCATCCGTGCAGTCAAGTTAATGGTGACAAATCATTTGTCATTCGATATCTACCAAATAGATTTTCAAGTTTTGTTTTTTTTTGTTTAATACTTCGCTGACACATGACACACGGGAACATAGTTCGCGGGGTTTATTGGCTAGACCGGTTCTCTGGGAGTCCCACACACGTTTCCGTTTCCCCAAAGGAGGGTATGGTGCTAAAAGCAATGCCCGTGTTAGAAAAAAAAGGTATGTCATGCAAGATGTAAGCTAAGTTGAGTAGAATATTCTAGAGAAGTGATAGTTATAATATTATACTTGGCTTTACACCGAGTGAGAACCCACCTCCCCTTTCTTTCCCGAATTAAGGGGGAAAGGGACTAAAATATAACGCTCTTGTGACTTAAGAGTCGCACATATCCTGGGCGGCGGTTGCCACATACCATCAGGTGAGGCTGCTCGTATGCCACTCTATAACGTACCAATAAAAAAATAAAGTTGACCAATATATATATTACAGTGTAGAACATTTCGGTTTAAAATAGATCTTAGACGATAATTAGACTAAGTTACATCAGCGTAAAACTATAAAAGTGTTATTTTATTCTTATGATTGTATGATTCATATCGTATGATTTCATGCTATCATATTTACCTAATCTATACTAATATTATAAAGCTGAAGAGTTTGTTTGTTTGTTTGTTTGAACGCGCTAATCTCAGGAACTACTGGTCCGATTTGAAAAATTATTTCAGTGTTAGATAGCCTATTTATCGAGGAAGGCTATAGGCTATATATCATCACGCTAAGACCAATAGGAGCGGAGCACCAATGAAGAATGTTTCAAAAACGGAGAAAATTTATTACTATTGAGAGACGCAGACGAAGTTGCGCGGGTCAGCTAGTACTATAATATTTACGGAACTAGCCACACATCACTGTAACTTATGCGTCAGACTTATACTCTTGTAGAAAGAATTGATTGTAGGTAAGCGTACCTATGCTCTTTTTGTCATTGCATAGGGATAAAAGAAAAGACGGGTCTTTTTATGATGAGTGACTACAACCGTGGCATTTGAATGCAGAATATCCCTCCAAAAGGTAAGATATTCTGACGGGCGCACTCAAAGACCACGTAATACTGCATTCACTGAAATGTAACGACAGAATTACCTACTTAACACCAGGTTTGTTACCATAAATCTACAAAGCAATATAACCATTTAATATTTGACGATTAGATAATCAATATAATCACAAAAGAGTATTTACACGTAAACAAACACCGTTGTAGGTAAAACCGTGCCGTAAAGCTTTTGCAGGTTTTAATCGTTATTGGTTTCATCTCGTATTCATTGTGCAAAGTTTGAGGTACACTTTCGATCAAATTCGGCACAAAATTGAACATAATTGCCGTAGCTCTGTGCCTATGATACTATAATAAGGGTTCGTTCATATTGCTTATGTTTTGGACACTAATATTATAAAGCTGAAGGGTTGGTTTCTTTGTTTGTTTGGTTGAATGACATACAGGAACTACTGGTTCGAATTGAAAAATTATTTAAGTGTTCATAGCCCATTTATAGAGTAATTCTATATACTGTATATCATCTTAGTAGTAGTGTATGCTAAATCTCAGTGAGTGGCCTAGTAATTAGCCTCCTGCCTGCTAAGTCAGGTTCGAATCCCACCTAGAACAATTATTATTCGTTGCCCTTGACAACGTTCTTTATATCTTCTAATAAATTGATTTTTTTAAAGACTTCTCATTCTATTAAAATGCAGCTGCTTTGTAATGCAAATTAGAAATATTCATATATGCATCTCAACTATGAGCCTATTCAAAATCATAATACGAAAACTCGATGATTACCTATAAGTATTATTATCATTAAAAAAAAACTTATATAGCGCCAGAACGCTTTTTAAAATATTGCTGTTCTAATAAATTACTTAGTAAAAGATTTACATACAAATTGATAACTTGATTTTTTACTCCACCGGAAACCGCTTCTTTAAATTGAATAAAACTATTTGATATAGTCACGTCCTATTTCAAACGACAAAACATATTAACATCTCTAACTTGTAACCGTAACTCAAGATGGCCGCCGCTTTACAAACTACCGAAATGTCACTCCAATTCGATTCGGTCTGTTGCCTACGAAAACATGGAAATAATAATATCGGCACAACTTTCAAGAGATTAATTCGTCATTTGGAAAGCAACTAGTTTTGGAGCGCGGTGGCGTTGATTTGTCGTTATACCTCCTGTATGTATATAGCTTAATATAGATCTTTGATAGCAGCGATAATTGGGATACCGTAACTATATTAATATACAACTTCCTATACATAATCTATGGCATATACATAGCTAAATAAATTGTGTCTTCATTGCAAGTCTATCTCTAAAAGTAAAAGACGAATTCAAAACAGTATTTTTGCGTTTGATAGTCCAATTCTGATTGACGTTTATGACATACATGATAATAGTCAATTAGTCAATAGAAATATGCACTTTGACCTCTACCTCCTCCTCTTGCATGCTTTCCTCCCAAGTTTTTAATTTTTATCTTTATCCCCAAAGTTAGAAAAACGTGTGTTTAATATGTCATCGAGAATATCAGTAACAATACGCTTTTAATGTAATGCTAAATCCAATGTAACAGTGACCTGTTGGAATTGCTAGTATTATATAAAATCAATCGAGTGATGTCACTTGCGCTTTGCCATTCCATTACCAATCCCTACTTTGATGTATTTTGTGAATATACGCAGCGATAAGCACCAAAATCTGTAATATATATCTGTATAACTATGAAATGGTTTGGGACTTTCAGTTGTTTTACTTCTTAAAACCATTCCATAGTAAAAAAAAACACAAGTTACTCATGCTTTAATATATGAATTCATCAACTACAAAAAATATTACAAAGAGAGCTCAAATAAGTCACCAAAACCATTTAAACTTAAAAACACTTCATTTAATCTGTAAGATATTTCTAAATTGTCGTTTAATTTTAATCCTACGTTGGCCATTTGTAATTTCGCTACCTGAAGAAATTGCATCGTCGCACACAAAACGCATGACAGATTAACCAACGATGCAGAAACTAAACGCAAAATTAAAGATGCCGCTTCATTATGTTGTATTGGATTTTACTAATCCTTGCAAAAAAATGTTCAAATTGCTCATGACATTTCGTTGTTCGACAGCTTATTTAAACGTTTTTAAACTTGGAATTGTTCGTGTATAATTGTCAAAGATATCCGTCTAGGCGGGTAACATTGTCCATGGGAGATGTATCAAATAAAGCATTGTATAAAGCATGAAGGGCAATGAGGCGTGTTCGGTTTTATTTGTTGCATCATGGGCTTAGGAGTAATAAATATAAATGTGGGCGCACTAACGGTAATAAGTACGGTTCAGTCAAGTAAAAGGGCTTAGATAATTACCACCTGCTCAGCCTTTTACAGTTTCAGAACTAAAATGCACATTTGGAGTACGCGTATACGAACGTTACTGAGGACAGCCCGCGCTATCAAAAATATTCTTGCACTTTACACGTATGACGGTGAATTTCTGCTTGTAGTGCCAGGCAAGCGACAAATGTCTGAGAAATGCATTAGATAAAAAATCCCCCTAAACCTCGGACGGGGCGAGGGTAACTTGAATTGCAGGTGTCAATGGACAGCGGTAGTCGCTTACCATCACGTGACCTGTCTGCTCGGATACTTCCTATACCTTTAAAAAACATTTTATGTTAGTAGGATTAAACTTAAAAGCAATATAATTGCGGTACTAAAGGATCGGCACTAGGCAATGAAAGTTCAATGTAATTTATCTATTGAATGTTTAAGTAGATACTTTATTTATCTCACTTACCAACATTTTGTTTGGAGTTACCGCTTTTCTAGCTTATTTAACTGCGTCGGCAGTAGCTCATGTCTGCTAATAATGGAATTATTTTATAAATTAATCTGTGGAAAATGTTGTGGGTAGTATATTAATTAAGTTTCGTTATAAGTCTTTCATAAACTTAAAATAAATAAAACAAGGTAACCTGCAACATTTTGTAGTATGGAGTTATTTGACTGTCCTTTTAATCTAGTGTCTAGAGATCAAATGTTCATTATATGATGGCCACGATGAATACATACATAGTATTTAGAAATATTCAAGTATGGTTTTCAACAGTCGTTGCCATTGTGTCTGAAATGTATCAAGTTTTTTATTACTTTTCCAGTCCAATATTACCTACTTTTTAAACATGATTTATATTACATTACATATATTATTATTTATATTTATATTACAGTAGCTGACCCTGCAAACGTTGTTTTGCTATTTACATTATTTAAAAAAAAACATTTCTTTTTGAATTTCTTAAAATCCGTTCTTAGCTGACCTCTACTCGGTGAAAAAAATATTCCTACCAAATTTCAAGTCTTTAGCTCTAATGGTTAAAGAGATATCGTGATGAGTGACCATATACGTGGAAATCTCTTATATATGTATGTATAGATTGAGCTTAAAATAGTATGTTACAAACTATTTTTGACTAGAAAACCAATTGGGTAATTTCAGTTTTGATGGATTTCAATCCGTCATGTAATACAATCAGAGATGTGTGGTGCGCCAATATATTTTTATTGGCCAAAGTAAAATATTGGATTTGTCTTTCTGACCGCGACCGCTGTTACTGGTATGTCATAGCGGCGCCCAGGGAATTGGATTCATTCTTCATTCGTTTTATTCGATATTTTCATTCGATATTTAGTCGATTTTACTTATGATCGTTTAAATAATTCTCTGTAAAATTTCTGTATTTTCTTAATGTGCAGTGAACAAAACCGTCAAATTTATTTTCAAAAACGTTTAGTAATCACATCAAAATCACATTAGATTGAAGTGAACTATGGGATTTTTATCGTCTTACTTTAAAGGTCGAAAATGTAAGTATGTTTAATCAATTTCTGATCTGTTTTATGTCGTGTGTGTCCATGATCTTTCGTGTGGTGGGATTAGGAATACAGACTGTTACCACCTCTATTCATCCCGTGGGTGTCGTAAGAGGCGACTAAGGGAGCGAACTACGCAGGACAACAGCACTGCAGAGAGAAGGAAAACTTGACACAAACCCTATACCAACCCGTCCTGCCCGCGTGGTATAGTAGGCCAAAACCTCCTTTCTAAGGAGTGGCCTATGTCCAGTATTAAAGGCTGTTGATTTTGATGTGAACTATGCGTGTGTACTGAACTATGTAGGTAGATATATGTGGGTATAACTAGTGTACATTAGAAACACTCTGCAAGCGTACACAATAAACCATAGATCTGGGGTTCGTATTTAGGTTGCAGGTTGTACTTTGGTTTGCAACAGGATTTTTTCAAAATTAGGTATAAGAAACTATTATCTGTTATGAACTAGTTTAGGTTAGGCCACATGCCCATTAGATTGTTTTTAGTATGACTGGCCAGTTGGTCGAGTGGTAAGTGACCAAGACTGCTGAGAAGGTCGTGGGTTCGATTCAAATGCTAATTATAGAATATAATAGAATACCAGTTTATTGATTTCAGCATTACAGCACTTTTGTAGAAATATACAGAAAAAACTATAATACCGAAAGCAAAAGGTCTAAGCGTCAGCGTCAGCGTTGAATGTTTAAACCTTTGACGACCGATTACAAAAAAAAAACTTATTGATAAACATTTAAAGAATTTCTTCGTGATCATACATTACCAAAGGTTTTAAAAAAATGTATTGTTTAAAACACAATGAGTATGGGCATTGGGGAAGGGCATTCAGTACATGGCTACGAGGATGTAAAATACCATAAGACAGTTAAACTTATACAAATAAATTATCTTATGAGTGAAACAACATATGTTGGTGTCGTCGCGATTGCATATTATGTTGTCTCTTTTCTTATTATGTAATGAGTACGGCCATTTGTTCTACATTTACGTAGAATTTATGTATTTTAAATATATACTTTAAAATCTTTAAGTATGTTGTAGTAGTATGTTTATCAGTAAACTGGGAACATAGCACAGGCTCTGCCTAGCTTGGGATTAGACTGCCGTGTGTGAGATGTCATTTTTTTTTTTTTTTTTTAAAAAGACATTAGCCGCCCGCATTAGGAATAAATCCTGTGTCGCGGGGGACTTTACAAACATACATGAAACGGACACAAAGAACACCCAGACTCAGAACAACAATTTGTGGATCACACAAAGTGTCGTCCCATGTGGGGTTTGAACCCACAACACTCGGCGTAGTAGGAAGCGGCGTGGCGACCGCTTAAACCACTACGCCATCCGTGCAGTTATTGTAATTCTTATTTTTAATACATACTTTATACCTACTGCCATTTAGTAGAATCAGCAAAGTGGTATTACAAACCATAAAAATTATTTAGAATGCCAAAAAACTACCTTAAAAATAAAACAATATCCACAACAGTATCCACATAAAAATAGTTGAAAAACACAAAACAATCGGACATGACAAAATGTCGAAACAGCAAGAAGCGAACGCGAACACGCGAGAACATTCCATTTTTAAAAAAATTAAAAAAAAGATGATCTCAAAGAACGGCAGACATTCAAATAAAGAGCATCGCGGCGAGTTGGCGCCAACGTTCCGCCGTTTATTTTTTTAAAGGACCACGATTCAATTTGCTGAGCGCTGAGGTCACATGTCAGTGCCTCCCGCTAATTAACTAGGCCGACGTACAGAAAGAAAAATATCAAAAAAATACATTTATTTATTATAGGTATATTTTTTCTTAACACTGGTAAAATAAGTTTTATTGATATATATGGTGGTACTTGTAGTTTAAAAATGTACTTTACAAGTTTACATTTGCTATTTTTCGCTTAGGTCGTAGTACATAAATTTGTGCATAAAAATTAAATAAATAAAAATACAAACATAGGAATATTTAGGTATTAAATACTTAGCTTAAATATTTTTATAAGTAAATAAAATTATTAATAATTAAATAATTGTTCTATTTAAACCTATATATTTTATATTTGAGGGCTCGGGCACGAGTTAAAAAAGTATAGGTTTGAGACGATGATTTGCCATGACCCATACTTAGGTTACTTACTACAATTTACTACAATATCGCTAGAGTCTTCTATCTATTCCCTTTCCAAAAAACGCCCAATCTTGAATTCCCATAGTTGCGAATTTTTTAAACGCATTCCTATTGACTTGTCCCTTATTAATTACAAAATTAAATGCGAAAAAAACGTAAATTTTTAAAGCGCTTTGTCTACCTCTTCAGGATGTCAGGCGTGAGTCTATGTATTATTCAATTCCTGAGAATTTATTGTAAGTCACAACACCACGTTCATACATTGTATTCCTGTATAATTATGTATCCAACCATCTAAAAGGAATATACACTACACATCCTTACACACACAAGCACACTCATATACATACACGCATTCCACAAAGAGATAGATATAGGTATGTAATTCAATTACATTCTCATAAAGGGGTAATTTCTGAAATACTTTCGATTTCACCAGATACCGTCGACAAGCGGCGTATGAGTTATTTTATAGTGAAGTTCGTATGCGCGGCGGGGCGTCCAGCGGCACGTCTCAGTGGTGGACCACCCGACTTTGCAGGGTTGCCAACACAAAATACACATCCGATAAAGAAAGAGGTTTGTTTTCATTTTTTTTTCTATTTTTTGTTTTGTTATTGTGTGTAAATATAATATTCGATTTATACACAAGGGTTGAGTTTCAAGCCCAGTTGAATGATTTTGTTTAACTAAACAATGATTGGACGGGTATCATTATTAACACAAGAGAAAAAAAACAGTTGTATGCGTTTTAAATTGGTTATAAAAAAGAAATCGATCGCGTCAATGTGTATAAAATACGATGTCTTTTTGTTTACTAAGAGGGGTTTGGGCCTAAGTAAGTTAATACATTGCAAAGTTAAGCAATCCTAGTCAGGTCAGTCCTTGGATGGGTGACCATTCTTAAGACATCGAGACCTCTCCGTCGGTCCCCTTTGCCATACGAACATCTGTAGCAAACAGATGGTTACAGCCCTAAAAAGTTTGACAACAGTCTTTCTACAGAACTTCGATTTCGCCTAGTACTTACTTGCGTTGTGGAGGTCTAATGGCTCCGTGTAAAAAATCTACGTTCAGCCGTATCGTAGTAGATCTAAAGCCGATCCCAACCTAGTTTGGGAAAAAGGCTCGGAGGAAGTACCTTTTGTGTTTACTAAAGGATTCCAGCATTATGCTTTGAGCCTGGTCGAAGGACTTATGATTTGGTCGGAAATTCTTTTCTTTATAGCCAATTCGATATATACGACCCTGAGCTACCTCGAGCCATTGCTAACATTCATTCATTCATTCACCAATCTGTCTAAAGCAATATCCTTCCATTGTTTTCTCTTCTGTTTAATTCACTCCCAACTTACTCATCGGCAATAATCTTGTAATAGCACTGCAAAGATAAGGAAAAGTTGACTGAAACACTATAACAACCCGTCTGGCCAGCGTGGCATAGTAGGCCAAAACCTCTTATCTCTCCTCTCTCCCCTCTTTTATGGAGAGGCTTATGTCCAGCAGTGGAATATTGAAGGCTGTTGATAATGATGATGAATAATCTTATTCTGTATTACTTAACTGGTGCAAATATTGCAGTGTGGGTAAAACGTAGGCTTCAGGGATAATGGCTTAAATGTAGGTAGGTGTTTTTAGGTATGTATGACAATAAGGCGATCCTTCTTACTAACAAAACTTCATTCTTATTTAGGACAGACCTACGTCCAAAATTGCACACAATGGTCTAATTTCCAGAGTCCCAGAAGATGGTCAGACCAGATTTCTGAACAGCTGAAGATACCGATAAGTATCACACTCCACCAAGCTAGTAATCGCAACCGATGGAGACAGATTGTTTACCTGATGAAAAGGTGTCACGATACAGCAGTGATCGAACGATTAGGAATTGGTAATCTTGGAAGTAGTTCGATCAAAACTTGGCCGTACTCTGTCTCTTTTGTCTAGGCATGTGTGTTTGTATATATGTATAATATGTATGTATTTATAAATATATAAGTATGTTTATGAGCAGTCTGGTTACCATAGCACAGGCTCTGTCTATTTTGGAATCAGAAGTTCGTGTGTGAGATGTGTCAAGTTATTATAGTTACGTAACACCGGTTTTCTGTGGGATCGATCGGTGTTCTCGGGTTCGATTCCCGGATCGGATCAAATGTTTGTATGATCTGCAAATCTACTATGTATGTATTAAAAAAACGTATATGAGTATTCTATCAGGCAATCTAGTTTTCATAATACAAGCTCTGCTTAGTTTGAAAATAGATGGCGTTGTGTGTTAGATGTCCAAAATATTATTATTATTATCACTCCGGTAGAGACGACTAATATTTACGAAGTATGGCTCTTCCACGACACTTGATGCAGCCATATTTGTTTCATGTTCTATCTGTCATATCATCTGTCTAATCCCAAAATAGCCTCTACAATGGTAACCAGTCTTTTGATAAACATACTTATATATTTCTAATTATCTTCTTCTGTCTGCGTGGTAACGGATTAAAAATACGGAGTGTGCCCACCTCTATGATCCTGTGGGTGTCATAAAAGTAGACTAAGGGCGCAAATTACGCAGGAAAACAGTACTGCAAAGAGAAGGAAAACTTGAAACAAATACCAAGCCATCTGGCCACCGTAGGCCAAAACCTCATTTAAAAGGAGAGGCCTATGTCCAGCAGTGGACTATTAAAGGCTGTTGATGTGATGATGTGATATATTTCTAAACATACTATAGATAAATAAGAACATAACAAATAGCCGTGTTCATTACACAATTGTTTATTAGCAGTTAGATTCACTATCCATTAGAGCAACGGATGCCTTAGCGGTTTCTGCGGTCACCTCATCGCTTCCCACTGCACTGAGCGTTGTGGGTTCGATCCCACATGAGACAACACTTTGTGTAATCAACAAATTGTTGTTCGGAGTCTTAGTGTTCTTCGTGTCCGTTTCATGAATGTTTTTAAAGTCCCCCGCGAGACAGGATATATTCCTTGTGCGGGAGTTGTCTTTAAAAAAACAGTGTGTATTAAAACTTCGGACATCCCTATCTAGCTAAGTAGCTATCCTAAAATCATAAAATTTTATAGATAATAAGATTAAATGTAATTAAAAACTATCTAAATGAGCGCGTCGATAAATTTTATGTCTAAAATTAAATTACAGATTGAAGTTCCCAGAGTGGCGCCACTGAGATATCGCTCATGGTTATCGATCGACTTGTGATGATATGCTTTTTATATCACAGCTATCATCACTAGGACGTAGTTATAAATATATCTCTCATTTCGGAGATGTAGATTAGGGTATACATACCTCGGATGATGCCGTTCATATTAATTATAATATACAGGTTGAAATTTAACTCATGTGAGTAAATCAGTAGCTATTCTAACTTTTCAAATTTCAGAATATTAAAAGTCCACAATGTAAGTATTTATTTTTATTTGCCCGTGACTTCGCCCGCGTGTATGGCGGTTATCGCGGTAAAAACACAACTATAGCATTAGGAATATATCCTGTGTCACGGGGACTTTACAAACATACATGAAATGGACACAAAGAACATCCAGACTCTTAACAACAATTTGTGGATCACACTAAGTGTCGCTCCATGTGAGGATAGAGCCCACAAAACTCAGCGTAGTAGGCGGACGTAGCGGCGTGGCGACCGCTTAAACCACCACGCCATCCGTGCAGGCTGTACCTAGATGACGATTTTATAATAAATTTATTTAAGATAACAAAATACATAAATTATAAGTAGATAGACCTTAATAACATATATAAATATAATCTGAGTCGTACGACTGAGACCAATCTCAGGATATCTTATGAAGACATGATAAAGAGTTTAACATTAAAGTTTTACGGAAAAAGTCACTAAATTGCAAAGTGTTTTACTTATTTATATAACTTACTAGAAATTTAACTTATTAACTTATCAGAAATAACTGTAACCTATAATGTCCTCTGTATAGCTATTAATATTTATTGACATCTTGCAAATTTTTATGACATCTTATTGCTTTAATTCTTTATTTCATGACATTTTATTGCATTGACTTTAGTGGCTATTTCTGTGTGATTGTATGAATTATTAATTATTTGTAATTTATATAAATAATTTAATGTATTGCTTTGTATAATGATCTGTGGTCTGTATATCTGATCCAACGTAGTATAGCATATAAGCGTTTTGGTTGTGAGACTGTGAGCTTGTAATGTTACTTAAATAAATAAATAAATTAAAACATTTTTAAACTTTCGCGTTCCATGATAATTAATATTATTTAACGGGAATTAACGCGATCTCTTATTTAGGGTATTACATACCTCTGGTTTGCACCGGCCGTGGTCAGTCAGCCTGTGACCTGGTCGAAACGTCAGGCAAACTAATTAAATTAAAACATGTTTTTCTGTTATTTACAACCTACGTTGCGTCAGAATTCTATTAGTTAAGCTTATCGAGTGTAATGTCTGGTTATTACGTAAAAACTTTTAAGGTAACATGCAATTCTGAAAATAATAATAGCGCACTCGCGTTTAATAAGACATGTATTTCATGAGTGAGTTATTGGATATCTTTATATTAATACGCAAAGAAAATTCTTTGTCCTCCTTTACAAATGTGACGTAGGTTTCATAATACTACAAGGGTCTAATATGTACTCTGACCTGTCATTGTACAACAGGTGAACAACAGTCTACATACACATTCTGAGAACAAAACTTTCAAAATGGCTGAAATATCACAGCCATGCACCAGGCAATCTCTTGTAAGAATAAATTTATAAACATATTATACTGTTATTAATCCAATGAGTATGCAATTTTCTTACACATTTTTTTTTTACATTTACAGTTTTCACACATGTGTTACAGTAAATTATACAAAACCTTTTCGTTAGTTAAATTCGTTAAAAAATATTTTTAAAATTAGTTTATATATCTGTGGCAAGGTTTATTTCAATCGTCAATCTTAGATATGTCTACTGAACACGATTTTGTAAAAAAGAGAGGTCTTAATAAATTGGTCCTATGTAAAAAAAATACGAGATATATTTAATACAAGACAGACGACATACTAAAACTTGCACCAACACTGAATTCCTATTATAGGTATCACGGTAAAGGTAGTCACAGAAAACCAGTTCTCCATCCAAACATGGATAGGAGTGCGTTTAGTTAACTCATATATTTACATGAAATACAACGTGTCTGTTTGTTTATTAGAAGCATTTGTACAGCCCTAATACAGGACCCCATATTTCAGACGTAAGCTGCTACTTGATAAATATTGAGCTGAAGGTACAACAAATTACAGTTTTAATTTTAAATGGCCTACTAAATAAGTTCTAGTCCCTTGTCCTTGAGGTGAACTTACTTAAGTGTCCTTATTTGGTCCAAAACTAGGCCGGGCATCCCTAAAGTACCTACGTGAATACAACTATATAGCTTTAGTAAATAATATAGGTATTGTGAGACGGAGATAACATCATGAATGCTAGGCGATACTATTGTAGTTGATGGTGTTTATAAGTGTTGGTAACCGCTACCGGTAACCGGTACCTTCAGTCATATGTTGATCATCGCTTCACCGCACAAAAAAATACTATTAATAAAAAAAAATATATATAAGGTGATTTTAAAACCGCCTAACACCAGTTCCTCATTTGGAAGAAGTTTATCAGGAACTCTGCAGTCTTCCCTACTTCCAGTCCTGTTCCTGGTACACGGAGCGTCGCCACGTGCTCTCCCACGGGCAACAGCGGCATCTTTGTCGGCGCATCAAACGACACGCGTCACCGCGTGCGCCACAGTACCACTGCGCCGGCGCAGCGTGCGCGCCTCCCAAGTTATAAGTGAAGAATTTAATTCGTTAAATTTTTAAGTTATCGTTGACATCACTGTTGACATTAATGGTTATCGGAACATAATGGTATTTAATTTATGATTAGTTTAAAAAGAGTAAGGGCAGAATGACTTCCGTTTGAATTACATCAT
This sequence comes from Arctia plantaginis, assembly GCA_902825455.1. NCBI lineage: Eukaryota > Metazoa > Arthropoda > Insecta > Lepidoptera > Erebidae > Arctia > Arctia plantaginis. Next base: position 4,233,152 of record CADEBD010000327.1, on the reverse strand, counting down.
CTGAGACTCTGGATTGCAGGTGAAGAGTTACAACAAGTGCCCATTACACCCACCTGAAACCCGACCAGCACCACCTCGACTCGGTGTCCTCTCGTTGTCGACGGGTGGTCGCAGCGTAGACGCCGCATTGTTAACCAGAAAACGATTCAGGCGCGTTCTAGGGGGAGCAGCGTGCCGCCGACGCATCGTCCTCGCGCGTGAACCACTCGCGGACAGCGCCCGGTCACCGAGTGGTCCATTGCGCGTGGTTAAGCCTTGGGCGAGGCGAGATGAGATGAGATGTAGTGTACGGAGTACCTACTATGGGTAACCATAGTAGGTACTCCGTACAAAGAATACTAACCGCTCCAGGCGAGGCGGTGCTGGTCGGGTGCCGGGTGGCTCTAATGAGTTTTACATGTAATAATTTACTAATAGTTAAAAAATCAAGCTACATTTGTTCAGTAAGACGATAACCTTACGAAGAACGAAATATCTATAAAATAAATAGTTAAATACCCTCTCGTATCCTCACTCACTCAGTGAAAAGCAACAAAATAATGCTTTACACCGGTTTTTCTGTGAGTTCGTACTGCCGGTCGACCCTATACGTGCTTAATCATGGCTCTCCCATGATTTAGTCTAAGCATTACCATATATTACAAAGCGATGGTCCTAAATGAAATGCTAGGGAAAGAAACGTAGCCATTATTTGCCTGATATTAAAAATCTTCTTATAATCTTTGGGTACTAGGACAGTAGAAAAATACAATAATGTACTATATTTTAAACGCTTTACTTTCTTTCTTGGGCTCCACGTATCGGCATTAACAGGAATGGAATGCGATGTCATATGGTGTGGGTGAGCTCGCTCGTAGGTTTGTATGCAGAAGCACGATCTCTTTGTTTTTATGCTGCCCTGGTAGAAAGTTGTAGGGTCTACACTAAAATGACTTAAATTTGTTGAAAAACCGTTTCAAAATAAGAACTGTTTGTTATAAATTTGTTAATTGTTTTCAATTATAGTTAAAGTTATAGTTTTATTTTTGTTTTTGGTATTATTCGAAAGATGATCCATGTCATCTCCTCTTTGTCACATGGTATAATAACAACCTAGCTCGAACGGATTTTTTTTTCTCTTTTTTACATATTTTTTTTTTTCACTTTTACATAAAAAATTATTTTCATTGTTAAATGGAAGCCATGATCACAAAAAACTTACATGAATCGATTTAGGAGTAGTTCGAAACTAGAAGAATAATGATTTATACAGATATCTTTAAATATTATTGTATAATGAAAACAAAATGCATACCCATGAAAATACTGAATATTTCACTATACGTGGAATTAAAGTAATTTTTTTTTTTTTTAAAAGACAACGCCCGCATTAGGAATAAATCCTGTGTCGCGGGGGACTTTACAAACATACATGAAACGAACACAAAGAACACCCAGACTCAGAACAACAATTTGTGGATCACACAAAGTGTCGTCCCATGTGGGGTTTGAACCCACAACACTAGTAGAAAGCGGCGTGGCGACCGCTTAAACCACTACGCCATCCGTGCAGTCAAATATTTCAAGTCTATATCCGTAACTAACCGTCTACATATTCTCTAGGTTAGAATATTAATGCTTATATCACGTGCGTATTTGGGGCAAGACCAATAAGGTTTTGGATCAAAAGGAGAACCTCAACAGACCGACCTGTCTAGTCTGTTTAAGGTATTTTAAGAGGGTACATTGTATGCACTGCTAGCGTATCCGAACTTCTTATTGAAGGTACTTTTTTTTTGCTGTATAGAAACATGCTGATGTCATTGCTAGTTAATCAATTTTTATTCGTTAAAACAAATGCTAATTAAATTCAATAAAACAACACAACATCGCTGAATATATCTCGCACTAAACTCTTACACATTAAATCCATAATCTTCAAAAATACTGGGAACGATATGGCCAATTAACGTGGGCCACACATGCGTATCGACGCGATCACAGAATCGACTCCCGCGCATGCGAATTATACGCGTCATGCGAAGATAAAGTGGTGTGATTTACTTTGATGTGAGTCTTAGATAAGGATGGTTTGTTTTGGGGAACATTTCATGTCTAGAAACTTAGACAAATTACAGGCAGAAGATAATAGGATAAAGAGATCTTTGGCACAGATTGAGAAAAACCTACAGTAGAATGCAATAAGCTGGTGCATTTGTGGTGATTAGTACTAAAGAGGTTTCGTCTATATCAAGCAGGATGGCCAGTTTTGTCTACATTTTGATAGTGTGTCTGTCCCAACAAAAATACAGTTTCTTCTGGTGAGCAGAATTATCTTATTTTCATACTTTCATATACACATTTATACACTCATCTCTATATCCTCAAAGCGGTATACAAGGGCGCATTATTCACCCGTATTTCGCAGACTACTTTTAGTCCCACAAAATTAATAGAGGTCACACCCATTGGCGTCCAAAAAAGTAGGAGTATTTTGAAAGAAAAATTAAGCAATAGATATTACTTTTCATCATCAACAGCCTTTAATAGACCACTGCTGGACATAAAAAAGAGGCTCTCCTTGGAAATGAGGTTTTGACCCACTATACCATGCTGGCCAGATAGGTTGGTATTGGGATTGTGTCACGTTTTCCTTCTCTTTGCAGTGCTGTTGTCCTGCGTAGTTTACCCACTCACGGGATGAAAAGAGGTGGTGACGCTCCGTATTCTTCATCCGTCACCACAACACACAGCTCAGATTAACTCAAAGTATCTGTTATTGGAAGGCTACTGTCACAGAGAAGGAATCGGATTACAGACTAGCTTGTGACATCATAGGAATTGTGAATGGTCATGTAGAGAACCGCTTATCAAATAAATCGTTATCTACAATCTTAGTGGCGTTTTGTGTTCACAAAATACCAATCCCAAATGACCAGTGGCAGGTGCACCTTACTATACAGCGCAGTGGTTGTGAAAGCGTGTAACTTTAATATTATAGTAAGGAACGTAAATAATTTGAATCGTATAAAGAACCAGCCTTTTTTATCACTCACATCAAATACCACCAAAGGAAAATAAAACGGTTATGTTAAATAGGATCAAACCATCTAAAATTATCCAATGATCAGTTTTTGCCTGAAGAGACTGAAAAAGTGTCGTAACATAAACTTATGGAAATAACACCGAAGCGGTAAGCAGAGGCACTAAACGCACATAGTTTGCGGACTTTCTCCGAGCCTTTTTCCCAAACTAAGTTGGGGTCGACTTTAAGTCTACCACGATACGGTTGAACTTCGATTTTTTATGTGAAGCGACTGTCATCAGACCTCCACAACCCAAGTACTAGGATATCGAAGTTCAGTAGAAATACAGTTGTCGGACTTTTAAGGCTCCAACTAACCGTAACGATTGCCACAGATGCTCGTATGGCAACCGGGACCGACGGCAAAACGTGCTCTCCTTTTGCTGACTATTATATCTATTGCCTTCCTTTCTTATCAGACAATAGGTATAATAGTCAGCAAAAGCCTACCTATTGCCATATCCTTATCGAATTTTTCCACCGAAGGCAATAGGTTGGAAGGAGATTTGCTAATACGGATAGATTTATATTTGTTACCAGGCAATCTATTGGTAATATTGGCTTAACTACGGGTATTTATTTTGTAGTCATACGCAGTTCGTATTTCAAACGGTTACCATTTGTCAAAATTAATGCCAAAAGGATTTATGTTTATAAAAAAGCAGCATAAATAATCATCAATAGGTAGGTATTTATTGCAGTTGCTAAAAAATAGGTGCAATCAGCAGAATGTTAGATTTTGGTGGTCTTTATAGAATTGGATTTTCAAAATATAGATTTATTTCTTACTTAAGTTTTTAATTGATTAGATTCTTAGGTTTCTTTGGCTCAATTTTCAATGTTTGTTTTATTTGGATTTAATCGTTTCTTTTCAAAAATTACCTGGATTTCTTCTATAGACCTTTTTACTAGAAAAAAATGAGGGTAATTTTTCAAAAATCACTCAAAACTTATAAATTACAAACAAACAATTAAAAAGTTAAAAAAAAATAAAAAAGTTTAGAAATTAGTTTTAACAAGTGGTATCCTTTTAAAATATTTATTAACATATATATTTTCATATTTATTATATGATTACAATGATATTACATTATTGTTCGAATGAAATACACAGACAAATCGAGATTATACTTAGATATATCCGCGAAAAAGTAAACATTAAAAAAATTAAACATTTTTACATCGACAGTAGCTGATGCCTTTGACTCACTACCGAATCTTGCCTGGTACCATACAACTCATGTCAAGTTAAGCAGAACAGGCCATTCATCGTGTTGAATCCACAGTATCTAATATTGGCACATGTAACTTGCATACAAAAATGAATTAATACATAAATAAAGACAAGGTATAAATAAATAAATACAAATGGAAGCTACTGGCGCCACTCGGCGCAGGCGTTCCTCTTATTGCCCAATATGTGGACAAAAGTGCGCTGCAGTGGTTAGCGTTTATAAATATTTTGGGATGGAGTTCGTGTATTGTATTAGATTAAACCTAATAATTTACTTTAAAAAAGTATCACTAACTTAAAGCGCATATGAATTGTAATAAACTGTGTTCTTCATTCCTAATTTTTTCATGCTTTTTCAAATTAAACTGATTCAGTTTAAACTGAATCAAACGGAAAGTACACTCTTTCAAGAATTTTTGGAAACGGTTTATTTAAGACGGAGTTCTAAGATATAAGAAAAACAACTGAAATGAGGACTTCCTGTTTTAAACTCTACAAATAAGAACAAAAACGAATGCCAGTAACTTTTTCGGCATGAGTATTTTATTTGTCATGCTAGTTTCTTTTTTATAATTCAAAGCCCAGATTTGAAAAACAATTGAAAAATATATTTTACTATGCCAATATTTACAAATTTTGTTCTATTCTTCTCAGAATAATATGAAAGTAACATTACAATGAAACAATAATATTTCGAAAATTAATTAGTGGATCATTTAGAATCCAGCTATAGCTATTATATCAGTTTTTTTTTAAATTGCATTATTTTTAAACCTAAAAAAAGTAAAAAAAAAATCCCCAGTCTCTCTACCGCATGCTCTGTGCCGTAGGCTTATCCGATTTATAAACGCAATATTGTATTTGTATAAAACAATGGCCTTATTATAGGTGGTTCAGCCGTGGCCACATTTTGTTTTTATTTCCACCCGCCCGCGCCGATATTCGCCTTCGCCAAAATGTACGTTTGCTACGTTCTGTTATTAATATTTGATGTATTTTATGTTATTGGAGCTGTGGTGGATTTGGGTAGATTTATACTTGTATGGAATCAGCACATGGGTAAGGGAAAAAAGAATAAATTGAGTAACACTTTTACATGAAAATATTTTTTCTGGCACAATCACGAGATATTTTTTACAAATATATACACATACAAAATTACAGTTTTCTAGCACAAATAGTCTCTAAGCCAAGCCGTAGACGAACAGACAGACAAACAGACATAGCAGCTAGTTATATGCAGGCAGAACTTCGGCTAATCACGTCTTTTAAACAAGATAAATCAACTTAGTACTATAGAAACTACTATTTATTGTGATAACCATCTTCGACAGTGCCACGAGCAAAAACTAGTATTGATACATCACCAGCATACAAGACACCCTTCATATTTATTTTACTTCTGCATGACAGTGGTTTCTGTAACTATATTTGATTCTTTTAAATGGTGGTCGGCATTAAGTTATTGCCAAGTCCAGCGGTGGTCCATATTCAAGAGTAACGATACCTCAAATCAATATAAACACACGTACAGCAACATTAAATATATTAACGATAATTAACACAATCATCAATGATTACTTGCGCACACGACGCTTCTTTGATCCACCGCTAGCATCTGATTGGACAGAGCTGGTGCTGGCTCGTTCGTATTGGCCCGTTTGAATTTGGAACAATGGCCGTGACTGATTGAGTAATGAGATTGAGTGGTTATAATTCTCTGCATACTACTACTTCGTTTAGTAAAGTTTTCGTATGTAGTTATAAGAAATACAAATATATTTTATACCAGGCATACGTCGCGTCGTGTCAAAATTAAAAAAAATAGTTTTAAATTTTATGTTAAGAATCACTTAGGGCTCGTGGTTAAGTGGTAACCGAGTGGGTTCATTGCAAAGTTAAGCAATCCTAGCCAGTTCAGTCCATGGATGGTTGACCAATCTTAACATATTGAGACAACTCCGTGCCTCGGTAAGTACGTTAAGCCGTCTGTACTGGAGCCCTAAAAAGACCAACAATAGTCTTCCTACAGAAATTCGTACTTGGGTTTTGGAGGTCTGATGGCAGTTGCTCCACGTAAAAGATCGAAGTTAAACCCTATCGTAGTAGACCTAAAGACAATCCCAACCTAGTTTGGGAAAAAGGCTCGGAGGTAAGTGAAAAGTAACAAAAGAACTGCTTAACACCGGTTTTCTGTGAGGCTGTGATGTCACTCTGACCATGCTGGCCCATTTGTGTCGGAGCATGGCCCTCCCACGGCCACTTATGTAGCAAATCGCCGTGTGAGAATTGTCTTGAATTATCATTAGTCTTTTTATTTAGTACTGCAAAATTTATTGCAGATTCCAGAAACAACGACATGTTAACAGTATTTTAAGATCTGAGATCTGAGAGATCTGCTTTTATGATCTCTGCTTCCCTCCTAAGAGTCGTATCGTGATGTAAAAACTCTATCCAATACATAAAGAGTAATACGTATCTGACTAATACTTTCAAATATAGCGTATTTAATTAAACAAAGAACAAACAAAATAGTCAGTTTTATTACATATAGTACTCGTATACGTTGCTGAAATTTCCAAGCGACTAAAATGTGGATTACAAAATAAATTAGATAAATTAATAGATAAATAATAAAAAATAAATAAAATAAATAAAAATAAATAAATAATAATAATAGACAAATTATTAGATTATTATTATTATTAAATAGGAGATATTTTTTTTTAAATGTCTGGTTTAACACACAAGTAGGGGAAAGGAAAATTTGTGGAAAAGGACTATGAAGCTGTTTGGTTGTTGACAATAGGAAAAACCCTGGGTATTTGGAATTACCCGTGTGGTGACGAATTTAAAATATGGAGTTTCACCACCCCTACTCTTCCCGTGGGTGCCGTAAGAGCCAACTAAGCACCGCTTAGAGAATTAAAACTTGACACAAAGCTTATACCAACCCGTTTGGCCAGCGTGGTATAGTAAGCCAAAACCTCCTTTCTAAGGAGACGCCTATATCCAGCAGTGGACTATTAAAGGCTGTTGTTTATGATGATTTGGAATTCCCAAAATATTTTTCACTTTCACTTCATACTGTGTACAAAGAACGATTATATTCGCAAGGAGGATTATCGTCAGGCACGCGTCCGGCCATAGAAAAGAAAGAAAAACCATTTCGCAACTAAACGAAGGAGTTCCTGAAAGAGAATGTTTTGTGATAAAGGAGAATGGAAGAAGAACACTCATTGCACCGACCAAAAAAAAATTGGAAAAAGGATAGGATGATGATGATGAGTATGGAATGTTGGTATTTTTTACTTGAATCGAAATTAAGCTCGCTTGTTATTGCTGCACAGGCCAACAACACTGCAAAAAGAAGGAAAACTTGAAACACACCCTATACCAACCCGTCTGGCCAGCGTGGTATAGTAGGCCAAAACCTCCTTTCTAAGGAGAGGCCTATGTTCAGCAGTGGACTATTAGGTATAGGGTGTTGATGATGATGATGATTATTTTATGTCCTTTAATTGAGACTTTATCTTTTGAGTCCATCTCCATTCACGTAAAAACTAAAGTAGTTATATACACTGCCAAGACTTCGAAACTTACCAAGCTTATTTTTAAATTTTAGATTGTTGACCTATTTTCAGGCTTCGTGTTTCAGTTGAATGTCATATGTTAAAAAGTCTTAGGGAAAAAACGTCAGGAAATCAAACAGTTGTTGAAAAAAGAATACCACACCGTATAATTTGAGGGAAGTATGCCCAGCCATTTCCCCATTAATAATAAAACGAGCCCATTCTTAAAAATACACCACTTGACTGAACCCTTCATACATTATTCCACAATCCGTTAGGGCGTCAATGTCACGCCTTCGCGACTTACTTTGGAACAACAAAACTAACTATCAACGACAACCTCCATTACAAAATAAACCTTAACATGTACCATAAAAGTCGATTATCAATAAACGGTTAACGTATTTGTGAACGGGGTAATATGGCACACTAGTTTGAAGAATAAGACTTAAAGGTGCTAAACAGTATTTTTATTTGAATCTACATGTACTTTATTTTCAACAGAATAAAGTTAATTTTTGTATGGTTAAACTGTTTGGATAACTTTGTCAGAAACTAGGTGACAATTCCGCCGCCATGTTGGTTTAGTGGCACGGGGGGGGGAGGCATGGGGTGACTAATAGGAGGTTTATGGCACTTTAATTGGGTCCTCGTATAGTATATTGATACGATAAATACGGACAAATCAATAGCTTTTGTGTGTTATACAGAACTTCGTTGAATATTCAACCAAATATGTGATCAGGTGATTTTATTGAAGACATTCTTGTTCAATTGAATTATTAGCTTTTAGATAAGAAAGTTATTAACAATTAATATTGTAGATTTATTTAGAAAAGATTTAACAATCAAGAAGAGAATGACAGACAGGTTGAACAAAAGGAGTCAGGTAAAGAAAACCCAAACTCTTTCGGGAAAATCTTGTTGTTATAAATTGGAGAATGAGGCTGCAAAACTCGGTGGACAATGGTAAATAATAACACGTAAGTAAGTTACGAATATTGAGTTGGATGTCTGATTTGACACTTTATGTATACATACACCTACCTACAGAAAGTTGTGATGAGAAAAAATTAAACACATGAAAGAAAATAATGATGCGCCGCCATTTTTTTTAGACATATATTGTCATGTAAAAATTAAGTTTGAATTGAATGGAATTCTTAATACAATGATGTAGTATGACGGTTACTAGCCGGTAATATAAATTGACAGTTAATTCTTTGCTGGATAGACAGTAGGCCACTGACACTCCTGGAGTAATAAGTAAGTATAGTAACTGCATTTAACTAATTTTATGTATAGTATAGTATTACATATACTATATTAAAGTATGTATTGATCGTAAAAGTACTAGCTGGTGCTCGCGACTTCGTTCGCGTGTAATTTGCAAAGCGCTGCCTTAGTAGGTTCAATTCCCGGATCGGGTGTAATTTTACTTTTTCTGAAAGAAAAAATAGTCTAATTTACTCCTTATATAGACAGCTACCTCGTAGTGAAATACTATAAAAATCTGTCAAGCCGTTTTTAAGATTTCCCGGAATTAACAGACAAACGGACGAACAAAAAATATTTAAACTGGTTTTTTGGCATAAGTATCGTTTAACTAACTATGTGAGCATGAAAAAACCTATTATGTTGACAATACAAACAGACACTTCAATTGTATTTATTTGTATGCCTAGTGCATGTGTGTACCCTGGTTATTTTTTCGTAACATATGTTAATTTATTTTGTTATTTTATTTGTTTGTAAAATGCATACACCTACCACACATAGCTCTGCATCACCCAAAGGTTGGCTGGAAGAAAATGCCTACGGCATTAAGTCCGTCTTATGCAATATATATATGCAGCAAGGGTTAATAAATTAATAGATTTAAACATATAAGACAACTATATGTTTATTACGTAACTTTATTTAGTTATATGAATGTATCTTTATTTAACACCTCATAGTATTCTAAATATTATGTATTCATATCTTTAAAAATATTAAAATTTTATTAAAATATTGTTTTACTACAGAAATGCATCTGAATTTATCAATGGTAATTCTATCATAAAATACGCGCCATACCCTTACTGCGTAAGTTATAATTTATTTTTCGTTCGAACTTCATTTTTAATTGATTTTACCAATTTTTTTTGCAATTTATAATGATGGATGAAAAATGTTTGCATGACAGTGTGACTTAATGTTAGTACTTATGTCTTCTATGACAACTTATGTACAACGTTTAATGGCAAATAAACAATTCTATTCTATGAAAGTCCAAGGCATAAATCAACAAAAAGACATTTAAAACGAGGGACAAAGCATTACAAGTATTTCATATCGTAGACTCGAGAATTTCAAGTGCTAATTTTGACCTCTCCAGATCTCAAGTTGGGTTAGCACTTAAGGGCAATCGGGGCATGGCTGAGAACGGTCTTAGAGGCTCCGTTAGTACATTGTGATAGAGGGGTCTGCAGAGCGAGCGTCTCCATGACACCTTTAGATGTCCGTTCGAGGCCTTACTATTTAAATGTCATGTGAGTTTCTGGTGAGAAGCGCGTTATATAACAAAGGATACCGGGTAACCGGGTTTGTCCGTCAGACTAACCATGGACAAGAATGAAAAAATATCTTCTTCTTCTCAGCCTATGCTTGTCCACTGCTGGACATAGGCCTCTCCCAATAATTTCCAGCGGGGACGGTTGATTGCGGCCTGCATCCAACGGTTTCCGGTAACCTTTACCTTACGGACGAAAAAATATCGATAGCAGAAAATGAAAATTTTGTACATTGGAAATTAGCCTAAATGTAGAACTTACTAAGTAGTTTATTTAATCTGAGAAAAACCCCGTCAAATATCACACAGCTTTCTAATTTTTCTAAATCAAAAAAAAAGTGAAAGACTTCGCGAGTTATAAATTTTTGTAATAGTTTTATTTGTTATATTTCGAGACCCGACAAAATCGCTTACTGCCGTTAATATAAGTTAATTGAAGATGAAAATACAAAATACTTATCAGATTATATTTTGACGCCAAATGTTTTGTTATGCTGTTTCATTGATTTTTTAAAATACAAAAGTGATAAAATTTTTGAAGACTAACTTTTCTGAATGTGTGTTTTTTTGTTGTATCAATAAAAAGCTAACTGTTAATAAGTAACAGTATGTAACAGTGAGTTGAATAATTCTACTATTTATATAAATAATCAAAAAAACAACAATCGAGACGAACGACATCGATTTTACTTTAGCGAACTTAGCGAAAGGTGACTCGTACGATCGAATTTTGATAGTAGTAACACATCTTTGAGACGGTTAGTGGGGTGGGCGCCCCAAGCGGCGTGGACACTAGAGGGGGACATTGTCCGCCATTGGCTTTTGACAGGCCGCATTGCTGCGAACCCCGGAATGTTCAGTTACATTACTGGAATACTATTGCTAATGCTTTGTTATACTGATTGGTAAAAAGATTTCACATTCTGTACACTGCGAGCAGTGTAAAGAGACTCTAGATAACTATACGACAATGAGACTTAAAACATGTACTTATGCAAGTTACGTTTTATGATTCTCTGACACACAACACAGTTTAGTTCGAAGAACTTAATATTGAAAGATGAAAGAAAGACAGAAAATATATTATACTTTTATTTCATGAAACTTCAGCGTACATTTTCTTGTTACTTATCCTTAATAATAACTTGTAACAACTGTATCTGTTTGCATGTGTGGCTAAGTATTTCTATGTGTAATAGGTAGTAATATATGTATTTAATAGTGTAGTGCCGATTCGATGATTTGATGTATCGCATCGCATCGGGCATCCCTAATTACACGCCAATAGTACCTACGTCATAAAGTGTTCTATTACTTCTTGACCTACCGATCCTACCGTGGAGTGGTACAACTACACAAATACAACACAACTACAACAAATAATAAATGCGGTCCAGTGATGGCGCTTATTAGTGATATTTTCTAAATTTATTTTTTATGTTTAATTCAATTTAATTTTAGATTTTCCCCTTGGTAGTGCTTGTAGCGTTAACTTGGGCGCATGCGACGGCACAACACAGCAAAAATACTAATCTCTGTCTCCGTAAAGAGTAGCCGATGTTGCTGGCCGATAATGTAGCTTTCCATTGGTGAAAGAATTTTCAACATCGGTTGAGTGGTTTAAGCGTGAAAGCGTAACAAACAAACAAACTCACTTTCACAATACAATATAAGAATGGATGGAACACAATAATTCAAGTTAGATGTAGCGTAGACTAAAGGTTTTAATTTTTCTACTTAATTCTATTAGTAGAGATGGAAAACCTTTCGTAGGTACACAGTTTTCACTGGCATACTTATGAGCAGTTATTATAACAGTGTGTTTATTCTCACGAAACACCACGCTATAAGGGTGACGGGTGTATATAATAATGGTGTGTTTAGGTGGCAGATAATGACAGGATAGACGTATCTGCCTACTTGACTCCACGGTGGGAAGTGGCAGCTGATTCTTGTGTTTACTTTTTCAATTTTGTCAATTATGTGGTACCTACATAAAAAAAAATACAGATAAAATTAAATTATTAGATAGATATTGAAATATATAAGATTCAAAGAAGATATTAAAACTAAATAAGAGTCATCATTATCAGCCTATCGCAGTCCACTGCTGGACATAGGCCTCTCCCATTGCACGCCACTTAGATCGATTTTGGGCTTCTCGAACCCAACTCCTACCAGCCATCTTGCGCAAATCGTCACTCCACCTGGCCTGTCCTGGTCCTACACTACTAAATAATAGTAAACTAAAATAAGTCGAATTATTACAGTGCTTCTACGTAGTTTGACACAAAGGGGGGACCTGCTATCACATTGTCCGCGTCCTCCCTTATAGTTTAAAGTGGAAACACCCGGAGATCCGAAGGAATTTTCCACCTATCACCAAAAAAAACGCAGTCTGACACAAATAATTAAAACTGTGGCGAAATGTATTAAAAGTGCACTAAAGCTGTATGAATTTTAGTAAAAAAAATATTAAAACTACCTTGGGTAACTGGAACTGTATCATACAGAGACCCAAGATAGTTTGAATAATTTCAATAATATCAACATCCAATGCTATCAACATTTTCATTAACAGCCTTGTCCACTGCTGGACACAGGCTTCTCCTCAGAAAGGAGGCTTTGGCCTACTATACCACGCTGGCCAGACGGGTTGGTATAGGATTTATTTCAAGTTTGAGACGGAGCCCGCAACAGGAGCGGGCCGGCGCTAGGAGGGGTCCGGATGTCTTAATAACAGCTGTTCCCCGATCCCTCCTATTACAGGCGCAGAGTGGCACACTGTGTGGTTTTAGTCGGTCCGAGTCCGACACACCACCCCGCCGCAAACCCCGGTGGGGTGACGGTCCGAGGGGATTTCCACACGTTAAAAAAAAAAAAAGGGTTTATTTCAAGTGTTCCTTCTCTTTTGCAGTGCTGTTGTCCTGCGTAGTTTGTCCCTTAGTCGGCTCTTACGACACCCACTTATTGTTAATCCGTCACCACACGGATCCATACTATCAACACTCAAAGTCAATATAGATTATATCAACAAATTATCGTGCTTATCAGAGTTATTTGTCCTATGAAATTTGAACCCACAACCTTTGGCTTAGCAGTTAGGGTCATTAACCACTAGACCAACAGGCCCGACAAAGAAGACAAGAAGAGAAAACAGTATCAAAAATGATGAACTGTGCCACTGCAGTCACTCGTACTGGCTGTGTTCGGAAAAACCAGGAATTCTACGTTTATCCTACACAAATATGTTGTGTTGTTTCATACAAGTTTATGCATGCTTCATTAACGTATAATATAAATACAGGAAAAAGTTATTAAAATGGAAATGAGTACCATAATAAGAAAACCCTATGAATATAATTAATTTATTGGGGCCATGTTTTAAGTTGCATGTTATATTTTGTATTAAATACTTTAATATTTCGTTAAAATATGATAGATATTTTAATTATGAAAATTCATTATCGTTACATCACTAGGCTCTCTGTCCAAAGTTATTTAGGTAAATTTTCAAATAATATTTTTAATTATATTATAAGCATTTTAAAGTAATATTAATGCTATCGGTTTTTCCGGTAATTAATTATAAATTTACTTCTAAATGTCTGTTTTCAAAATTAATATACATTTTCTATTTTTCTATACACATGTATATATATAGGTACCTAAGTATATATACACATTTACTTTTTCTTCAGATACATCTAGTGCGCCAATTTTTGAGTGATGTTTACACAAAAATCAGTTGTTGGATTCGATAGGATGTATTATTTTTTACTTTATGACACTAAAAAGTACAAAGATCATACACTTTTCTACAAAGCCCGTATCAAATACAAGTAAATATGAAATCTTATAACAGCATAAAATGACTGTTCTTGTATATTTCGTAAATACGCTGTTTACAAACTGCATTTGAACACATAGTTTGCGTAATTTTTGACAACGGCGATTTAACATCTGTACTATTTATGATCAAAATTGCCACACCAAATAACTTTGTATTTTTTAATTACTATCTATAAAGTCACACCTGCGACCTCCTGCGTATGTCATCCGAAAGCCATTATAAGCTTTATCGCCCTATATCAATAAAATACCGTGTAATATTTTTAAACAAGCAATAAAGTACATAAAGCTATGTGCAGAAGTTCTTATTAACATAGCGACGACTGTTTATATCACTAATTGTCTCTGTCAACTAGTAATTGACCTTATAGCTTCCTATTTAGCGGACCACCCATGTTTTCTGCATCCGTGGCTTAAGATAAACTGGTTGCTTTAACAATAGTTCATTGTTGACCTACATCTGGGGGTGATACTTCATTTTTACTTACCTAATACTGTACATGAGAAAGTAAGCTTGTTAAGTGTTGTTTTTACGTCTAAAATACTAAACAGATTCTAACACTTGACAAAAACTTACTTTTTATAAGAAAAAGTACCTACTAAATTACCTGACGCTAAGCTAAGCTATTTTACTTTGTATTGCCGTATGCCTGACGTTTCGATCAAATTTTGGTAGCTAAGTTCAAGTATATAATATACCCATTATGCGTGCATATGGATGCATTTATAATATATCAAGAATTGAGAAAATTTAAAAATAAATAGAAAAAAGTAGCGTTTCATAGGGATACATAAATAATTTATAGGCAGGTGGAATCTAGTTTAAGAATAAGCCAAAATATTTAGGTCGCAAAAAGTCTACATAAATATGATTAAAAAGTTAACTTCAAGCAAATCCAATTTATTTCCACAACGTAATATAATAGTTATAAAAACTTAATAAGCTGTATCGATCACATTTCTTTTCCTAGCCGTTCGGCTTTTGACTAAGAAAGCTCTTGTATCCATTTCACTACCTATCACATCCAATTGGTTTCCGAACGATAACGCATCATGATACTTTTAAAAAACATGACATTTTACATCATCTATGGTCGATTCTTTTTTTTCGGACTTGTCAATTCAACTTTTTTGAACATTCCTTTTTTAAAATTATTTTTTTTTTCTTATCTTGTCAAGTCAATGAGCGTTAATGTAATGGTAGCCGAACATAAAAGATCTATGTTTTTTAACAGTTGAGTTAATCTTGTTATCTAAAAATGGCGGTGGTTTATAAACGATGAGGAGGCGCCGTCTTTCAAACGCACCTTCCGTTACTCAAACTTTTTGAATTAAGAATTTTATTTATTAGTATACTTTTTATTGTTAATCAAAACTCAATTATCAGGATCGTAATTACTAATTGGCTTTTAGCTTATGCTTTGGGACACGGATGCTTTTAATAGTCAGGTTATGATGGCGGTGAAATAAAATTGTTATTTTAGTGATAACTTTGTTGTTGTTACTAACGGTACTTTAAATTGGTTTTTGCAATATTGCAAGTAGTAGTTGTAGTATTTAATAAGATAAGAGAACAGTAATAACAAAGTACTAAATAATTAATAACTTAATCACGTACATCCGTTATCTAGGCCTATTTAGTTAAAGAATATTTGAAAGACAGTTTAAGTATTGTGTTACACTACTGAAAATAACGAACACAAACATACAATAATCGATCTGTTGGTCTAACAAACAGTTGTGTTGTGGCCTACTATACCACGCTGGCCAGACGGGTTGGCATAGGGTTTGTTGGTAAATTGTTATGTGGTGACCTACAATGTGGATGTATTTAAAAATATTTAATAAGTACGTTTATCAGCAACATGTTTAATATGGGATCCGACGGCTGTGTGGGAATGTGTCAAAATATTATTATTTTACATGTATTCACTCTAATCACACTTTGACTGCACGGATGGCGTAGTGGTTTAAGCGGTCGCCACGCATCTTCCTACTACGTTGAATGTTGTGGGTTTGATCCCTACATGGGACGACACTTTGTGTGATCCACAAATTGTTGTTCTGAGTCTGAGTGTTCTTTGTGTCCGTTTCATGTATGTTAGGCGACACAGGGTATATTCTTAATGCGGGAGTTGTCTTTTAAAAAGAAATCTATATCCTGAAAGGGTTAGACAGACGCGAATGAAACGACAAAATCTTGCCTATTACTGTTTTACATATATACAGTTGACATCTACAGGTTATTCCTGCTTCCTATTACGTAAGAATGGAGCCACCTTGGTGACCTCCCCCCCCCCACCAGAATAAGTTAGAAAAGGGGGATTTCGATGACTTCACTCACTGGGAGCAATGACAAAATTGCTTACCACTTGTTTTCAGTGGAGCCGTAATATCACTCCAAGGCAGTCCATGTATGCTGAAGCATGGCTCTGTCATGGTAATACTGTAATAGGTAACTGCATACAAAAGAAAACAGTGGCACTCCGGGAGTGCCGACAGAAGTGAAAGCTTGAATATTTTAAAAGCATTGATTATAAACAGGTTTTTTTTTTTATATATATCTATGTTGTACGTACTTACACAATACATGTTTATATAATATATGTATCTTTTGGTTGTTGTTCAAAAATGCTAAAGAAGTTCTCGCTTCAAAATATATATAATAGGGGGACGGGGTAATTAGATTACCTTCTAGTTTGTATCTACGAACTAGCAGGTGATCTAATGACTAATTCTAAAATCTAAAGTTTTAAAAACTTTGAGCAGCGGGGGCGCCTAAGCAAGATCAAAGGTCCGAGATAGTCCGCGACATCGATTCCACTCGATTCGGAACTCAAAATAAACTAAAACCCTACGGCTACAAGAGTCTGAATTCCTTTAAAACTGTCTTTAAATATCTAACAAATTCATTAGGAAATATTCAACACAAATTTGTCAAAAGAATTTTTAACACAGGGATGTTACGAATATGATATTTCAGATTCGAATATTTTTACGGATATTAAATTAATTGAGATTATCCGAAAATGTTGGTTGAAGATACTAAATTTATGGTTTAAATTAGATATACAATTTGAAGCAACTAAATACAAGGTAAAGTCATTACAGAATTTTTGTCGGAGATTTGGACTGTTGTAACAAGAAGAAAAATACAATAAGCCGTAAAGGTATTGTAATGGTAAATTTTTAACAGTTTAAAAATGCGAAAACAAAATTATAATTAACTAAACAAAAATAATTGAACTTAAGAATATTTTTATGTAAAAGATATCTTAATAATTTCTCTTAAGTTTGGCACCGCCCGTCTCCGAAATTATCCGAAACATTGATTATCACATCACATTTGGTTATGGTTAGGATATCTACATATATATTACTAGCTGACCCGCGCAACTTCGTCTGCGTCTCTCAATAGTAATAAATTTTCTCCGTTTTTGAAACATTCTTCATTGGTGCTCCGCTCCTATTGGTCTTAGCGTGATGATATATAGCCTATAGCCTTCCTCGATAAATGGGCTATCTAACACTGAAAGAATTTTTTAAATCGGACCAGTAGTTCCTGAGATTAGCGCGTTCAAACAAACAAACAAACAAACTCTTCAGCTTTATAATATTAGTATAGATTTCGGATATGCGACAGGTTTGGTTACGACTACAGAGCTCATAACATCCCTGTTTGAATTCCATGCATCCATTGCATTCCATGATGTTTTAATGGTTTTATAGAATTTTAAATCATTTTTGGTAAAAAAAAAATACAAATACAAATTAAATAAATGAAGGTAGTAACCTTCATTTATTTAATTTGTATGTGGGGTCAAGACGTACATGGGCAACGTAGCTGTTCCTTGCATGCTTTCTGATCAAACATTCTTACTAGTGGAATAAACGTTACTTTTAGAGAATCATAGATATACCTATTAGCTAGAATTCAGGAAGAGGTAATCCAAATTTAAATACAAAATACCTTTAATTCTGTAATTGCAAAATGGAGACTGCACGGATGGCGTAGTGGTTTAAGCGGTCGCCACGCCGCTTACTACGACGCTGAGTGTTGTGCGTCCGATCCCCACATGGGACGACACTTTGTGTGATCCACAAATTGTTGTTCCGGGTGTTCTTAGTGTCCGTTTCATGTACGAGTATGTTTGTGAAGTCCCCCGCGACACAGGATATATGCTTAATGCGGAAATTGCCCTTTTTAAATAAATAAATAATAAATAAAATTACATTTTCATAAACAGATACTTATCGTGGAAGAGCTTGGGACTCCTCAGTTGCAGGCGTTCATGGGCGGCGGTAGTCACTTTCCATCAGGTGACTCGAATGCTTGTTTGTCCCTCTTCCATAAAAAAGGTACATATTTTAATTTATTGTAGGTACCTAAACATGTTCTTTTAATTATGATCTTGCAATTTCAGATAATTGAAATGCTGGAATGAAAACCTAAAATTTTCAATTAATGATTTTCAGCTCCACTCTAATCATTCCCTTACGTCATAACTAATTTCTTTTATTTTTTTGGATGTTGATGTTTAAATAACCAACTATACGAGTATAATATACGAGTAGGTATATAAACGGCGGCTCTTGTTATAACTCTAGCTATCTTCACTAACAGTTACAGCAATAAGATCTCTCTTTTTATTCGTAATATCTCTTTGTATTTTTTACAACTCTATATCAAAAACGCAAAACTTACAAGAACATTTTTGTGCGTAATAAATTACGTCCAAATGCGATGTATTTATTTAATTAATTTTGTCTTAAAAAAACCAAAACCTTTAGTGCCAAACCTTAACTTTAAGCCTTCTTATTTTAAACATAGGATTAAAAAAAGGTATAATGATTACACGTTCCGGCCAATTCTATATAAGTGACGTCATTTTATGATTTTACAATCGGAAACCAATGAGGAAACAGCTGTCATCGCAAATTCGACTAAATCACAACATAGTACAATAAACAGCTTACAACCCGCGTCACGAAGAGTAACTTTCTTCGCTGCTCGTAATCACTTACTAAAACGAGACAGGTGATATTTTTCATAAGTTAAAAAAGGAGAGGCAATCTTAAATCCGGTTGAGCATAAGTAGACGAGGATGGCCTTATGGCTCTGACCGCGGGAGTGAAGGGTATGAAAAATGTCTTGGGTGGTCACCCCCCACGGTTGGTCGATGACCATAAAAATGAGTATAAAATTGAAACATCAATATAATAAGCAATCAACGGTCTGACCAGACCTAATTATACAGGGCGAGGGTATGCTATAAATTATTTCATGACTACACATACAGATGGTTTCAAAATTGTTTGTAGTTTGAGTAACCTAACCATTTTGTTTTGAGGATATCAAATAAAAGTTTTTTTAAATCTATTTGAGCTACTCTTTGTATTATTTGCAGAAATATATACTAAATTCCCAGGTGCTTCATGACGTGGGAAGCCGTATTGGCGTGTTAGGCTTTTATTAAACTCCTTAATCTACTAAGTAATCTAGAAAATAAATCTCTACTGGTAGAAATTATCGCTATCTGCAGGGATAGTTGAAAATTGTAAGTCCTTATTAATCTATTATCAGGATAAACATCTGCAATGATAAATATAACTATTACGTCATAGTTCATAATAAAGTCTTTTACGAGGTTGCTGATAACATATAGGTATATGGGTTCCACATTTGCAAAATTATTTTTACAGCTGCAACAATATATATGTAAAGAATAAAATTTATTGTTACCTTTCTACTCAACGCCTATCGATTATAGCGTAATTAAATACCACTTTCCATAAAGTCTTTTGATTTGTAGCTTTTACAAACAACAAACGAATTCTTAACTTCACTTTTATTAGTTGTAATGTTTAGTGTAATTTAGGTAACATTTTATTTAGGCTGTTTAAAACGTGTACCTCTGAAGTATGGAGTGGATTTTATTAGTCTATCTTTTTATAATTACTTTTTTAGCTTTCTTTAACATTTATCCTAGGCTAACGCAGCGCCACTCTTATTGGATGCGTTTTTACGGACACTTTTCAAACACAGACATGGTTCTCCTTGCATCATTGCTGACAGTTGCGGATTCTGAACAGAAAAATGGTTAAATAATCCTCTCCGTTTTGTGAACACACTATAAAGTGGAGTGTCTGTCATAACTATATAATATGTGTGATTAAATTTCGGCTCCCCGAGGCAGCTCCGTGATATTCTGTTTGTTGGTTTTTGAGCTGTTGTTTTTTTGGGGCCTGTTTTGTTTTATGTAAGGTTAATATGGATATTCCTAAGATTAAGAAGTTACGTTTTGATTTTTATAATGTATCTACCTTTTTAAATTTTATTGGTTTGTATAAACCGATTGACATTATATCGAATAACTGTGGAATCGAATCAAATCACAAAAAGTTTTTAGTTATAAATAAACATAATTATATATAGGGTCTACCAATAAGAATGTCCTGGTTTAAAAATTGAATAAAACACACAATTTTTTATGAAAAATGCATCCGATTGATTTATTTGATAGATAATTTTATGCAATTTTGTTTTAAATAATATATCGGCCAAATGACCGCCGCGGCTCTTTTTGCAGACGGTCACCCGCTCACGCCAATTTTCGATAACGCGGTGCACCATTTCGGCCGGTATGTCGGCTATGGCTCGTCGAATGTTGATTATAAGGTCACGAAGTGTAGCTGGATTATTGCTGTACACTTTAGATTTAACGTAACCTCAAAGAAAATAGTCTAAACGTGTTAAATCAACACGATCTTGGTGGCCAAATGATCGGTCCATTCCTCGAAATTAACGACTCACCAAACTTCCCACCCAATAATTCCATGTCTTGTTGAAAATAAAGGTCGTCTTCATCAATATCATCAAATTCCGGAAAGAAGTATTCGGTTAACATCGAGTTATAGCGCTCGCCATTCACAGTAACAGGGTTTCCTTCGTCACTTTCAAAGAAGTTTTGGACAATTTTCAAGCATTGGTTTAAATTTAAACGTGACATGATAAAATAGCAAACCTTACTGAATACAAATGTCAAGAGACGTCAAAGATCCATCATCAAACATGGCCGCTATGAGCTGTCAAAACCAGGTCATCCCTATTGGTAACCCAGTACTTATGCATGCGTAGGTAAAATGCTACTTTGTTTTTGTAATTTTGTTTGATTTTGATGTGTCTAAGTAACATTCACATAAGTTTCACATCTGAATTCACTTCATTACCCTAGAGGGGTAGGTAGAGGCGTTTTAAATACCGACTAATTTGACAACTTTATTTGGTGCAATAATATTAATCAAGGTTGCTGCCGTCCACTAACCACCACACACAACTAACTCGAACAAATAGGTCGACTTGATGAAAAGTACACAAGATTAGGTTAATCCTAACCTAAAATCAATCATTTATGTATATAAGGAGGTGGAAATTGAGACACACACGGATATTCACACTGAACATTTAAGTAATTATTGGAATTGTTTATTACTTAATTGGCACTACGCAAAATGCACTAATAAACAAAAAATTTCAACTCTGAATACATCATTTTTTTCCTAGAACTATATCTGATTGATATCTTCTCTCATAATTAGTATGTACCTACTTCTAAAAAAATTACTTTTATACAATTTAAATTGAACGCATCCTTATTAAGCTGTCGTAACAAGGCAACGAATTTAGCAGTCGCCACAATCTTGAATTCCCATAATTTACAAGCACCATTGGTGATAATTATGGTTTAACCTAACAGCAGTTGTAGACATAATGTGGGTGGCACCGATGGTGTTGCCACATTTTATATTGATAGTACAGGTTTAGAGTGCTTGTTATGGCAAAGGGCCCGCCTAGATAGATGCTAGTTGCTTCAACAGGCTTGCTGACGATTCGGACATATTCGGACACTTGCCCGAATTGATACTTTTTACTACTAGACGGGCTTCACAGGATTTTGTTATCTGACTGTTTGAAACAGCTTATTTGTTTTAGCTGCAAATGTTTTATTGTGCAACTTATTAAAAATAAAGATATTCATCACCATCATCAACAGTCTTTACTAGTCCACTGCTGGACATAGTCCTCTCCTTAGAAAGGAGGTTTAGGTTTAATAAAAATATTAAAATTAAGAAGTGTGAATTCGGTTCAATAGTTGAATATAGGGTTAAGTGCTCGTAGGTGTCAATGGATGGCGATAGTCACTTACCATCAGATGACCCGCCTGCTCGATTGCTCCGTATACCATAAAAAAACAAGGATAGCGGTACTCTATAACCCTAGATTAGATTTTAACCTTAGACCATTTCTATAGAGGGCTGTTAGGAAACTCTAAAACCTAGATTTTAAGTAGTCAGTAAATAACTTTAAAAAGTAACTGTACAGTCGGTTTTAATGCTTTCTAGGTTAACAGACTCTTTTGGCGTAAGTGGATAATTCGTATAATCAAGATGGACGCTGAGAAAGCTCAGTACTCATATTTGGGTGATAATTACTTGTAACCTGGTGGGGACCAACAGCGTTGATCTGTCCGTGGGTGGCTTCAATAGGGTAGCCACAACTTTAGGTGATAAGGAAACTGTCATGTCTAGTTAAAGATGACAAAGAATCTCATGTTAGGGATTTTTAATATTAGTTTGCGTAGTTAGAATATCTTTGTTTCTTTTTAATTTCTTTCTCTACTAAATTTATTTAAGTAAAAGCTTATTTGACTTATTCGACTTTGATGGCTATAACTTCTGCTACGTCGGGGAAGCTAACCGACTGTAGCTTGGAACCATCCAGACATCCCTACAATTATAATAATTAAACTCACTGGCTCGCGTGACCAGTCTGTGAAACAAATTGTCACCTGCGGTGTTCTCTAATCGACATGACCTTCCCATGGTCAAAAGAAAGAGCGTATTCTCTCTTGAGATTATAGGTAGTAATAGACGCGTCTAGTTACTAAAAATTCGGTATTGTTTTTTATTCGGTAGTCTGGTCACCACAATACAACATACACCAACTTAAAATTACTTAGAATTTAACAGCAACTTAGAATTGAACGCATACAGAAAAGATTCCTCAGGCACTTATTGCTATAAACTACATAAACAGCTTAAGACTTACAATGATAAATTTAGACATTTTAGAATGGACGCCCTGTGGGTTTGCAAGCAACTACACGACATGACGTTTCTATACAAAATATTAAGGAGTGAGCTTGATTGTCCATCACTTTTAAATTCATTTAGCTTACGTGTCCAACATCGAGTGCCTAGGCGAGTACACGTAAATGCTGGATTGTTGCATCAGCCGTTTGCCAGAACCAATCTGAAGCAATTTTTAACCACATGCCGTTTGTCCAAAACCTACTACACCATATGCGGAGAAGTGGATGTGTTTGCTGACAAACTTCCCACTTACAAAAAAGTAGTTTTGAGATTATTGAAACCTAAGCCTTTTGAGTATTATCCATTTTCCTCATTTTTTATTTAATTTTATTACTTACCTTTTAATTGTGTTATTTTTTTATTGTACGTTTACTCGTGCGTTTATTGGTGCATGTTGTGACACCTAAAAATGCTGAGCATTTATCCTAGTATTTAGTAAATTTATTGTTACATATGCATTATGCATAATAATAATAATAATAATAATAATAAGTATTTTTTATTTTCTCTCACACAGAATGACATATCTTGACATATTAAAGTAGATACACAGTTATAGGTGAGTTGAATCTGTGTGAGAGACTGGTATCTGCACTAGGTACACCTGTATTACAGATTACCAGCCTCTCCTGACACTAGATGCGTAAGTGTTATCCTGTAGGTATAACTTGATTAGGTGAGAGCTAAAGCAAAGTGAAGTGAAGGAAAAATGTGTGTGTGTGATGCGTGTGATTATGGTGTGTGTGTGTGTGTGTGTGTGTGTGGGATATGCGTGATTGAACGTGATTTACAAAGGAAATACATGGCACCAATATGTGTAGATACGACTATACTTATACAGAACCAGATATATAGATCTTAGATAATTGTCTATTACGGGAGATATAACAGATTTTCCGTTTCCTCATAACTGAGTGTTTTCAGCCAGTCAGAAATAGCCCTTTTGCAGCGATATTTTGAAAGGCAATAGATGTCTAAAATTGCATTTACCCTGTTATATAAGTACCTGCCCATGAAACCAAAGAATTTACCAGAGAAAGCTGTGGTCCTGCGACAATCACTTTTTTGGACTACTTTATGTTTTAGTCGTTTATTAGTAAGTGATGGGTCGTAAGGTAGCATTGAATGCTGTCTTATGACTATGCTTAGAACGTACAGTTGGCGTACCGTCAGGACGTTGGTAAGATGGTATAGGTCCCTTGTTGGGTGTAAGAAGGGGAGTGAGTAACTTACCTTTAGAACTGCCCGTTGAGCTCTTTCTACCTTAATCAAGTTAGATTTACATGCACCGCCCCACACTGATATACAGTATGACAGTATAGACTGACATAGGGACATGTAAACCAGATTGATCACTTTCCTATCTGCTACGCGACGCAAATTTTTAAAGATAAAAATTAATTTACGAGTTCTTGCTGAGAGTAGGTCTAGATGGTAATTAAAGTTAAGGGTGCTGTCAATTACCACCCCTAAGTATTTAACGTGTGAGACACTTTCCAGGTGGTAGCAAAAACAGGTTTGGTTGGGTAGGCATGAATGGGCTATGATAGAGTAGTCATCATGTACGTTGGGTGAAGTATTTTTAATAGCGAAAGGTATAAACTTTGTCTTGTCAACATTAAGGGTTAGTCTATTGTTCTTGAGCCAAGAGGACACCTCGTTGAAACCCATTTGTGCGGAGGTGTAAGTGTCCTCCCAGGTGTCGCCATGAAAAATCATCGCAGTGTCATCTGCGAAGGTCACTATTTTGCCATTAGCAAGTTTGAGATTACAAAGGTCGTTGATGTAGGTGAGAAAGAGCGTTGGACCTAGTACACTGCCCTGCAGTACGCCGAACTCCATAGGTACGTCATCGCTAATGACATCACCAACTCTCACCCTTTGGTATCTGTCGGTGAGATAATCAGCAAACAACTTATGCTGTATGCCTCGAATACCTAATTTTTCCAGCTTGTCTAGTAGGAGTGGGACAGAGACCGTGTCAAAAGCCTTGGCTAAGTCTAGGAATATAGAGATGACTTTTTTCTTTTTATCTAATTTGTGCACAATATGATCCGTTAATGCGTGGATAGCATCATTAGTTGATGTACTTGCTCTGAAGCCAAATTGGGATGTTGATAAAAGTTTTTTAGTTTCCAGGTAATTAGTTAAACGTTTATTTAAAAGTTTCTCTATCAATGTAGAGATTGTTGGTAGAATCGAAATGGGCCTATAGTTATTGACACAGGCTCTGTCTCCACTTTTGTAGATAGGGATCACTTCAGCAAGCTTGAATTCCTTGGGAAATACACCAGTATTAAACATAGCATTAATAATATAGGTTAAGGGTGGCACGAGAATGTTGTGGTACCGTTTTAGGAAGAATCCAGAGATGTTTTTTTTTTTTTTTTTTTTTTTTTTTTTTAATAATAATAATAATAATAATTTATTGACAATAACAATAAGCATACATGTTGTCCCGTCCAGTTGTATTGACCTTTTTAAGACCCAAGATGTAACTGCGAACTTCTGCTTCAGAGGTTGGCGCAAGTGCGAATGAAGAATGAGCGGATTCCGCAGTCTGTTCAATGGTTACGTTATTGGGTATAATTTTATCGGCTAGATTCTTCCCCACTGAGGCAAAAAAGCTATTTACATTATTTACTGATGTTGTTGGGTTTGTAGATGATAACAGGTCAGTAGCTGTTTTCAATTCTTTGTTGTAGTATGTGATTTTTTTTATAGTGTCCCACAACTTTTTGCTGTTAGTCTTTACCGCATTGTTTAAAAGATCTTTTTCATAGTCTGTTTTTACCTTGTTTAGCAGCTGGTTACAGAAGTTTCTATACCTAATATAAGTTATCTTGATAATTTCATTATTTGGGATTTTTATTACATTTTATGTGAAGTTTGTCCCGGTTTTTTACGCATCTTAACAGACCGAGAGTCATCCATGGTTTTTTAAGACGTTTGCGATTTGAAACAGTGATGGTTCTAGTGTTGGACTCAATTGTTGAGCTAAGCTTAGATACGAAAAGAGAAGTAGCTGTACTAACGTCGCTTGAGTCATAGATGGAGTCAAAGCACATGTTCTCCATATCAGTGTCATATAAGATTTAATGTAACAGCAACTGGTTGTCATTATTAAATAAATAGTTGGCAAAATGTCGTAGTTTATGACGCGTTTGTGTATCCCTTCAGGGATATAAGACCGTCAGCCTATGTCTGTATGTAGTTTATTCTTCTGGTTTATACGTCAATCGGAATGACCTACTACTGAAGTTTGAAAAAAAATTTTCCATTTTATAACCGAATCAATAATATATTTCTTGACGAAGCTAGGATTTTCAGAATTCAGTAGTCTATAGCGTGATGGATACAGTTCAATTCAAGTTTAACCTAACCAATACACCATGTCGAAGTATCCATAAAGTGTGGTCTCCCTACTTTACATCTATTGATTGGCATCAAATTGCTCGCTCGTGACCGCTTTCGACCGGCTAATGTTTCTAATGTCTCTTTTTACGTAACTCCGTCGAGATTTTAATGCCATCAGTAATTCGCCATAGTATAATAGCTATTACAATTACACCGTAACTAGATTTAAAATGTTTTTTTTCACAGGGCCATTGAGGTTTATTGACCATCGTGGGGCTGATGAGAGCTTCATTGGCTGTTAGACATTTACCGACAAAAAAACTCGTAATGGGTCCAACCTATATGTATATAAACGCACATATCCATATAGATTTTGTGTATTGTTAGTAACACATATACTAACTAGTATAGTTACGGAAAAATCAACCATAATGCCATGAATGAAGTTACGTCTGTGACCTATCTATTCATTTAAAAACCTTGCCCTGACTGCCCCATTCATTAACGAAGAGCCTAAATCCATCCACTATGAAAGGATTTTTTCAAATTTTACCCCTAAAGTCGCAAGCAACACCTATTTACTGTTTTTATGTTTTAGAATTTGTTTTGATTTGCACAAATGTGAGTTGTGCATCATTGGTTTCGTACACACTGAGGGGTGTTTTACTTTTTTTATATTATTCCTTGGGCTACTTCCCTTAATATTAAGACACCACATAAATTCGTAGAAATTTAATATTTTTATTGTATGTCTTGTCACACATTGCAGACCCCTCTACTTACATTGCTAGACACCAAGTTTACCAGTCCATCCCATTAATATAAATAGCCATGTTTTGAAGGAAAACTTGAAACAAACTATATCAACCCGTGTACCCTACGTTGTATAGTAGGTACTAAAATCACTAAAAATATATTTAGTCCTGTCAAATACTACGTTTTCAGAATAGGTAACGTTCTTTGACAGGACTAAGCTAATTTTAGTGATTTTTATTTTAGTTTAGAGAGATTTCGAACCACAGAATTAGCACCATTGCTTCACTTCATATCTGTATCATACTATTTTACTAATAGCACCCAATAAGTAAAAAGTATAAATATTTGGGCAAAATAACTTAATTTTTCTTAATTATATAGGGTAAAATAGCACAAATATGGAGGCCTACTGGGTATAACGTCTTGTTTAACAATCGGAAACAAAATACCTAGGGGTGGTCTCAAAATATTACACCAAGGGTGATTTATTGTAAAATCCATTCACCTAACACTGGTTTTAACCCGTCGCCACCCAGAGCGTTCCATAATCTCTATATTTAACCCTAATCATGGCAGAGCTATGATTACACGTCAATTTGCGTCCGCCATCATTATTTATATTTTTTAAACGAGCAACCAACTCGATAATGAGGTTTCGTATCACGAACCTGAGTTTTACGCTCAAGAATAAAGCAGTGGAAGCGCCAATATATATTTTTTTACGATAATCAGTTTAAGATGATAACTTACCCTAAACAAAAATATTAAGTTAAGTATATATTACGTATTAACATGTTTTTTGCATTCACTGCTGCAGACTCTTATGAAATTTGTTGACTTTGAAAATGCAATTAACGTCATATATTGGCCCAGGAGCTATACAATTACGAACACTACCTTAGTGCCAATAATTTTAACATACACGTGCCAAACAAAGCTTTAAGTTATTCACTAAGGGTTTTCAAATTACCAAAGCCATGACGAACCCTCTGGATTGACTGTGATGTACAAGATGCAAAATAGCTTGAGATGTTTTGATACGACATCTGTTTATAGAACAGTTCTTACTGATACCAGAATTGTAACATCATCCCATAATAATATTAACGCGTTTCCAGGCCTATATACTTATAAACTCAAATAACAATATTTTTACTAGAATGACTTAGGGTCGAGATATTTGCCCACTCTCGTTCTCTCCTCTAGTAGAAATCTGCAGCCACTCATCCTATTTCAAAAAAGGATATGATGATAGAGACGATCATGGAAAAAAAGCAGACATAAGGTAGCTCCACTCAGTTCTCTGTGCCACAAACAGGTGATAATGTGGCGCAGTTAGCTGCAGCCACCGCCGGCTACGCGGTTATCGTATCATTCACTGCCCACACGACACTACGACTTAATACGCTGCTCTCACTCATATAAACCTGACTGTAATTTTAAATTGAAAGTCAAAGCCAACAGTCCCTAAGAGTAACGCTATCATTAATAGTAATTACTTCATTTTGTAGTTATCAGACTAATTCTAGATACGACGGGCCTGTTGGTCCAGTAGTTAGTGACCCCAACGGCAATGCTGGAGGTCGTGGATTTGATTCCCACCCAGGACATATAATTGTGTAATGATGGGTGTAATTAATTTTTGCTCTTATTTAACTCTCTTGTAACTCGAATAAAAGGTAATCAGAAGTAAATACAAGGAACTCCACTAAATTAGAATAGAATAAACTTTATTGTACACCAGTTTAGTACATCATACATACAAGAGTACATCAAATTAATGAATAACCATGTTCAAATGGCATCCTTATCGCTAAAAAGCTGTTTCTTGCAAGCAACCTTTGGATGGACAAATCGACTGTAGATAGACAAATAAATGAGTAGTTTTGGTGTAAAAAAATTCATAAAACATTTATACAGCATTATTGATTGTAATGCAGTCAGTCCTAGCAATATTTACATACATAATATCTACATTTTCATTACAGACAACAGATAAAATATGTTTTAGATGAATAATAAGTTAAGATTACATTTAATGTACTTTGACGATTTTCTTAAAGATAGGCATAGATTTGGCACGTTTTATAGCTTTTCGCAAAACATTCTATCGTCGGACAGTCTGTACAGTAAACGACTGATCGTAGAACCTGATACAGTGAGCTGGTACTGCCAGTTTCAAACATTTATATAACCTTAACGCAACAAGGATCTTAAATACAAAGCAAAGTGTTCCTTTAAAAAAGTTGCAGTACACGGATGAAATAGAATACTATAAAGCATGGAAAGAATATGTGCATTCCGTGGAAGGCGAATTAGGAGCACTAAAGCAGGTTGTAATATTCAGATATATGATCATTATTGCGTATTCGATTATAAATCTGACACCAACGTTTTGAAGGCGCTCAAGTTTATCGAGTTGCTTT
Organism: Arctia plantaginis; assembly: GCA_902825455.1. NCBI lineage: Eukaryota > Metazoa > Arthropoda > Insecta > Lepidoptera > Erebidae > Arctia > Arctia plantaginis. The sequence continues at coordinate 4,203,184 of CADEBD010000327.1, read as the reverse complement.
TCCATGATATCGACATAACCGACATCACCATAGTCGAGCATAGGAAGAAGGAGGGATTGCGCAAGTGCAATTTTAGTGGTCGTTGGAAGAAAATTGCGTAAGCGTCTTCGCAAGGAGCTTGCCGATGTAAATAATTTTCGACTGACCGCCCGCAATTGAGGGCCCCAGGATTATATTGTCAATACACCTAAATCCCTAGATTTTATGTTAGTTCTGATAATAACATATTGATGGAAATTAATACTTCACCAAATATGTAAAAGACCCTTGCAGAACAGAGAACGCATTATGGACTCAAACAAGAGGATACTTTGACTTTGAGATAAATATCAGACTATAAACAAGTAAGAAAGATGACGGTTTATTCTAAACCAATGCAGTTGTAGTTAATTCCACATGCGGCCAACACATATTTGGTTTTTAGGGTATAATGTTACTTACGGTTAGTAGTTCGTAATAAAGCAAAAAAGCCTTTTTACCGGTATAGCTTTAATGTTCACACTACACACACGACACAAAGTTTACAGTTTACTTAGAAGGCACAATAGAATAGTTAGAAAGGTGGGATGTATCTAGAACACAACAGAGAGAATACACATACGATTAACACTTTATAAATAACTATATAGAACAATATTATAATAGTTATTATAATATATTTAGCGCAGGGCACCGAATACAATATACGAGGCGGTAGCAAGCTGTGACTGGTGGTAGGTGCAGCGTAAAATAAATACACATAAGTCGCTTCCAGGGTCCACCAGGTATTGGACTTTCGACCTATGATTCGAACAGGTGGCCAGTGGAGGAAGGGCAATCATCATCCGCCATTATCGACTGCCCTCTGCGTTTTCCGACTGGAAGTCGAACGGGTGGATGCACTTCTTCGCCCGATAGCCAAACTTGTAATGCGGGTACTTCCTATAGTTAGACTGCAAACGCAGGGATGGAGTACGGCTTCTGTGGCCCGCGGCCGGGAGCGTCTGTGGACAACACGAGACGAAGGAGGCGTTAAGTCGTGTACCCTGTCTGCGAGCTCGGCGAGGGGCAGGCTCATTTGTGAAGCGATGATGGTCTGCAGGTTATTGGGTATAGGATAGGATAGGGATAGTTCGTAGAAAGTCTTCTGGTATAGCTGGCAATTTACTCTCCTTAAAAAGGAGGATAAGTTGATCAAAGCAAACTGAAGCTTAAAATTTACTGAATTTAAGTATTAGATTTTATAAAACAGCTCGGCTTTTAGAAACTATCACCGTTCATGAAACTGAAAGTTAACATAAGTCAAACTTGGTCTATTTAAGAACAAATTTGATAACATGACTTCAGCAGTAAGCATTCATGATTGTCTTCGGTTAGTCTTATACACAAAAGATGGTGAGTGAGTCCGATGTGCTGAGGGTAGCTCTATTGTGTGACCGCCACGCACCGTGACCATACATTAGAGTACAGTTTGCAAAACAAGTAATAAAAGTCTTTTATTTTTTATGTAAATTAATAAAATTTAGTAGTTTAACTATTTGGAATAGTTTATTTTATTTTTGATGTAGGGCTTGTCGATCTAATGATTAGCGAGTGTCGATAACCACTAGATCAACAAGCCCGTCAATAGAGTCATCTAGCCTATCTATCTAGCAGTCAGTAGACTACTAAACTTGAAGTCGTGGGTTCGATTCCTCTTTACGACAAATATTGCATGATGAACATGTGTCTGTGTCTAGGTATGATGTATTCAGAAATATATGTGACCGGCTTAAAGCAAAAGGCTTAAGGACAGGCCAGGTTTTATTGTAACTTAAAGAGTCGTGAATTATAGATATTGATCTTCGTTCATGAACAGGAGTAAGATTATTCTTTAAAGATAGTCCCTGTTTACCAATGTGGCCATAATGAATTAAAAGTTAAAACGTTGAATCTCAATTTACTTTTTACAAATATAATTATTGAAACTATTTTTTTTATTTCAAAAGTGATGAGTCAAAACTATAATAAAATAAATATCTCATATTTAACCTTTTTTTGCTGATGGTACATAACAATCACCGCTTATTTTCACTTACATTAGTTTAGTGAAGGATAGTATCAATGAATTATGTGCACTCGCGTGATGTCTTCTTCCCTCTGGAGGGAGGGAGGAACACCCACGGACCCCTCTCCCTCTCCCTATACTTAGGTGATTGGATTTTTTATAAGAATCACCACTGCAGGTTTCTTTGATGTTCATGAGTGTGTGTGTTTGAGATGCAGTGATGTGGTATGTGTAAGTGACAATGAATATGTGCAGTACGTAAGAGAAAGTTTCCACCAATAGTGTTGCAGAATTTTAATTTAAGAAGGGAAGTGTTGTATCAGAATCCAAGGGGTTTGGGAATAAGTATTCATTTGATATGTTTCAAGTAGGTACTGTTGAGGGTAGGGAAATGGTTAGATGGTGTGTAGAGCCCTTGATGAAGAAGTTCGTGTGAACTTGACAAGACAGATCAGTTTCTTTAATTTATAATAAACTTAGTACTTAAATGAGAGTTTTTAATTACTACTACAACGGTGTACTAACTAAAAAAACAAAATATATTCAAGACATTATCACATCACATCAACAGCCTTTAATAGTCCACTGCTGGACATAGGCCTCTCCTTAGAAACGAGGTTTTGATCTACTATACAACGCTGTCCAGACGCGGGTTGGTATAGGGTTTGTGTCAAGTTTTCCTTCTCTTTGCAGTGCTGGATGTCTTACGTTAGCTCCCTTAGTCGCCTCTTACGACACTCACGGGATGAAAAGGGGTGGTGACACTCCGTATTCTTAATCCGTCACCTAGACATAAACAATACATAAATATGTATAACCTGACTATTTCCTGGGTAACTGTTTCCCTATTTATGTACACGTTTTAATCTATTGTCATATCCAAACATTTCTTTTAGCCTTAGTTTAAATTTACATTTTTGTTTAGACTATTTTGCAATATTATTTTTTGTGTAATTAAGTTAATCACCTGACATAATAATTCTACAGCAACATCAACAACAACAACAACCAATCTCTGGAATGGGTTATCGTCTGCGGTATTTCCGGACCGATACGACCTTCAAACCTTTAAGAAAAAAGCGTAGGTACTCCTTCCTAAAAGGCCGGCAACTCGTTTTTGACTCCTGAGTTGCAGACGTTCATGGGCGGAGATGGTCACTTTCCATCAGGTTGTCTGCTCGTCTGTCCCCGCAAACAAAAAAAAATCATTCTATTCGATTTACATTAAAATTGTTTGTGATCCTTAAATAAAATACTTTAGGTTTTGTCTTAACATTTTGAAGTACCTACTTAAATCCTTTTAATTGTCCTTGATTTAAAAGTCTAGTTTAAAAAGAGGGAGATTTCAAATAGATATTCAATAATTGTAAATTATCTCCATACTTATCGTCATTATCAACCTGAACAAGCGAACAAGATTTCATACATAAATACAGATATAAATAAATGACATATCCATACTAATCCACACTAATATTATAAAAGCAAAAGTGTGTCTGTCTGTTACCTCTTCACACTTAAACCGCTAAACCGATTCAGATGAAATTTGGTATAGAGATAGTTTGAGTACCGGGAAAGGACATAGGATAGTTTTTATCCCAGAAATTTTCCTATAAGGGGATGAAAAGTGGTGTGGAAGTTTGTATGGGGAATCAATAACCGATGAAGAGATTTAGATGACATAGGACTACTTTTTACCGACATTCTATAGTAGACAGATAATAATATAGTCATTGTTTACCGGCTTCTCTTCGAAAATAGTTTCTTATTTAGTAACTTACCCTTCTAAAAACAAAATACCCTAAGGGGCGAACGACACCACTGTAACAACCAAACCTTCGAACCGCAAATCAAATAACACCACCACATCATAAATAGTCACCAATTATATTCGTAAATTGCATTGTAAAGAGATTTTGGCACAAATCCTAATATTTATAACGTTACAAGGAAAACGACGAACTAGCAAAAGGGTGTTCAAGACACGTGGCCGAGGGGAACATCTAACCAATTCAACATGACCCCCTTAGAATTCTTATTCCGTATAAAATAGATAGCAAAGGGGGTGTAATAACTACAGTGAAGGGTAATGATATAGTGGTCGGTGGTCAAACAAGATTTTATTTAATACGTTTAAAATTTATTGCAGTGCTTGTTTGTTTTGTTGGACAAAAACAGTTTTGGATGCGAAGTGGTTTTTTATGATGTCCATCAATAAGTTTTACGATTCCAGTGGTGATTGTTATTGAATTATCATTGAGGTGATAAATTAACTTAATATGGACTTGCGTGGGAATGATCTAAAGTAATTATAAGTAAATCAGTAATTTTATGATGATCCCAAAGAGGTAATAAGGCAATGGTTCGGCTTTTTGCTAATGCTTTTATCTTTACTCCATGCAAATTTGGGTAATGGCCTATTGACTTTGGGTTTTTTGAAAACTAATAAATAATTTAAAAAATATGTTGTTGTTTTTAACTGATAGATACTGAGTTTAGAGCACCGTTGTTTATAATTTTATTATAATACAATTTCTGGAAAAAGAGCAAGAAGTTATTCAAAGAGAAGAATGTGTAGGTAAAAAGCTTAATCAAGGAAAGTAACCGATGTATAGACTGCCCCTTCTCTACTTTTTATTCTGGATTTCTTCTTAGGACTCTGTTTTCCTAACGGAATTTGAATGTAGGCTTTTTAAGATCAAAAGTTGCTAGACATTTTGAGTAAGGTTACTTTCATGATTTTGTTGCTATGTTAAATATGTCAAATCTTATATAAATTAATATTATGATATTATATGGATTTGACGGGCCTGTTGGTCTAGTGGTTAGTGACCCTGATTGTAAAACCGAAGGTCGTGGATTCGATTCCCACCCAGGACAAATATTGTGTGATGAGCACGGTCATTTGTTCTGTGTCTGGGTGTAATTTATCTATAATATGTATCTATTTAAAAATATAATCATATATATAGTATGTTTGTCAGCAGTCTGGTTACCATAGTACAGGCTCTGCCTAGTTTGGGATCAGACGGCCGTGTGTGAGATGTGTGAGATATATTATATAATATATTCGCCTCCCTGTCCATTTTACTCTGATGCATTTCATCACCATCGTCCATGTGTTTTTCTTGTTATGTGAAAATGTATGATTCCTGTAATCAATAAGTTTCATTTAGGCTTTACTACTTAGTAACAACTAATGTAAAATCTAGAAGTCATAGGTTATCAAATCAAAGTTAATCTACCATGAAGACCAGCAAAAAATATTATATCAAAAACCATTGTACTCCCCTAGCAAGGGGCAAGGAGACAAATTATTATTTTCCATAATATCATCACACGAACATTACACGTCGCAAGCGATGCGTGACCGAAAATTATTAGGCTATTCTGCGTTTTTTCGCGCGTCCGCTCTCTAGCGCGGTTGGGGAGAGAATGATCAAAACGGAAGTTGTAAAGTAGTGATTTGTAACGCACGCGCCGCGACGCCTGACGTCGCTTCCGGTGAGGCTGTAATGACGTTGCAGTAAGATACATCTAAATATCTTGTGAGTTTCTCCCCTCGATTGCCACCCCTTATGGTTTTATTGTTGCTTTTACTTTTATGCTCTGTTTAGCTAAATTTCTCTTTCCATTTAATTACACTGGGAGTTGTAATGTGTTTGGCAGATGACATGGCCCTAAATGACTCGTATAAACGTGTTTTTGGACTGTCCATTTCTGTCAATGTGTGGGTTAACTTGCAGCTCTTTCGCAAAAATACCATTAAATGATAAGTGACTCAATTTAAGTATGTTTTTTATAACATACCTCAAGATTTTTTTAATAACAGTCGCAGTATAAACGGTATATTGCCTGGCAAGGATTTCTCCTGATTATTAGAAGAAATATAATAATTGGCCTGTTGATCCAGCCAGAGGTCGTGAGTTCGAATCCCACCCAGGATAAATAACCGGTCTGCTCGTTTGTCTAGCATATGACGAAAACAAAAACTATATATACTGAGAATACTGTGGTGTAGTAGGATTGGTCTCACTTCACTGAGTTTGAAAAATCTTATTATTCAGTGCAAATTAACTACTTAACTATACTTTATGTCATTAACTGCACGGATAGCGTAATATTTTAAGCGGTTACCTCGCCGCTTCCTACTGCGCTGAGTATTTTGGGTTTGATCACCGCATGCAACAATACTTTGTGTGATCCAAAAATTGTTGTTCTGAGTCTGGGTGTTCTTTGCGTCCGTTACCGTGTATATTTATGAGGTCCACCGCGACACAGTATATATTCCTAGTGCGGAAGTACATAAAGTATTTTTTATTTTTGAAAGACATTCAAAAATAAAAATTCTTTATGTTGTGTTGTGTTATCGTAGAATATATTACAAATTGTTTGAAAATCTGTTAAGTCCCTGATTATCATTATCATTCTTTTAAAAGTATCATCACAGCATACATAAACAGCCTTTAATAGTCCACTGCTGGATATAGACCTCTTCTTAAAAATGAGGTTTTCGCCTACTATACCACGCTGGCCTCACAAGGTTTGTGTCAAGTTTTCTTTCTTTTTGCAGTGCTGTTCCTGCTCAGTTTGCTCCCTTAATCGGTTCTTACGAGACCCACGGGATGAATAGGGGTGGTGACATTCTTAATCCGTTACCACACGGTAAAAAGTATACTCTGGTTTAATACTGATCTCTCTTTCGTGTTGCCAGTAACAAAAAGGATCGATCGTTCGGACTCCCTTTTCAATTTTCAACAGTTGAAGAGACATCTTAATGAAAAGAAAAAGTACATATAAACGTTCCAATCGTGGTTGATTGATAGATTAAGCATTGAAATTGAAGAAGTTACTACTACTTATGTTTACGCAATATATTAGTCTTGGACTGCATAATTTGAATTGAAGATTACCTGAACTACTAGGCTCAAGGTAGATCAATACTTGAAACGAGAGCGGAATTATTTTTTTAACCATCTTTCCTGCCCTCTAGACGGCTTGACCTGCAATGTTAAAAAAGAAGAAAACACTAGATTTAAATCGATTTTTCTTTGCCGGTATATTATATTAGCGTGAAATAACGACTTACCTAGCTCGATTTTAATGATTATCTTTTACTTGTACAGGCAAATGTGATCGTGTAATGCGCGCCTACCCTCATCGATAAAACACGTGTGTATGTTTTTTTTAACAGAAAATTTTGCTTTTAAGATTGTTCAATAAAAAGATAATAAAAATTCGTGAATTTCTTTTAGAAACAGCCGCACAGCTTATTGATTTTACAGAATCTGCTTTTATTAACAATAAACCCATACCATTAAAATGTATATAAATATATTTTTAAGATAAGTTAATTCCGCACCAGGAATAAATGTACAGAACACCTAGATTCAAAACAACAATGTGCGGATCACACAAAGTTTTGTTCAATATGGACTTCGAACCCACAACACTCAGCGCAGTAGGAAGCATTAGAATGTTCATTTCAACAGTCTTTATGCCGGTAGAACGAAATCAAAATTATATTTTATTAACTTAAATGTTTACACGAGCGAAATGTCGGCGAACAGCATCCATTTGTTTAGAAATATCTCAGGCGAAAATAACGTTTGTGACATGAGGGGTGACAGTGGCAATAACCACCCTCGAGGGCAAGGGAGCGGTGGAAGTTTAATATAACACATATTTTTTTTATGCCAAGATATTAGACAGCGTATGCTTGATTTCGAGCGGACACTTTGAGCGGTGTTATACATACGAGTATCTTGTTATAATAACTTTAGCCATATTGGAGTCTGCTTAAGAAAGCAAGTTTTATTGCTAAGAAAAATAAATATATTTACAACATCTATAGGCCATAATTAAATTTTGTAATATCGTTGATCTGAAGATTTAAATGTTTAGAATAGTATAATTAAAATAGTTTTCTGATGAAGCCTCTTAGTTTGATTGTGTGATGGGCACAATCATTTATTCGATCTGGGTGTAGGTATTTTATCTAAAATATGTATGTATTTAGAATCAAATCAAATCAAGGCTGTAATATAAACATATAAGTATGTTTATCAATCACCTGGTTACCATAATATAGGCTCTGACTAGTTTGAGGCCATACAGCCAAGTGTGAGATGTGTGAAGATATTATTATCATTATCATAATTATCACAAAGCAAGAAAAAAGACAAAAATATTGTGTTCAAACTAATGAAAGTTGAATGATTATTGAATGTTGTTAAACAATAAAAATCTCTCAACCCGCTGCCACTGAAGGCCCACCCCAGTCGTCCATCTCGTACGATCAAACGGTCTCGATTCCTGAATTAAAACGCTCATTGTGTAGCTAAGTTATACCCGAGGCTACGATTTATAGCGGCTACTAAAACACTTTACGGTGACTTCGTGTTAAATATATACAAATATATAGATAACGCCTACCTATTTTATCTACATTTACGCTATTAAGGCGACAATACACGAAAAATTTTGTGGGTACTCTAAGACAGCCCTAACATCTATCTGGTTTTTAACTAACTACATTGTATAATACATTCCACAAATCAAGTATACAATGGAAAAAGCAATGTTCCTCTAGTCCTTTTTTCGAGATATCCTAGTCTGTACCTGCGTGTGTAGCTACAATGGGATAAGGTGGGGTACTTGCTCCATTCTAGGTGCCTTAATGGGTTGCAGAACATTATAACTTTTTCAAAATTAAATCAAATTCAAAAAGATACGACATACGAAACCGCTGTCGTATAGTTACCCTGCGTGCCTCGTCCTGTTTTTCTGCCAATTAAGTTTCAAATCACGCAACGTGAGTGTTTCCTTCAAACGGCCAGTTGTATTTAGACAAGTCGACATTTTCACCACTGCCGTGCTCCTAACTACTGACCTCTAAGTATAGGTACGTGTACAAGTATACATGCGATACAGTAGACATTGAAAAAAAGGGCCCTGGTCAAGATTGAAAGGGATTCAGTCGGCATTTCATAATCTTTCAAAAAAATAAGTACTTTAATATCGTTTTATAAATATTATTTCACGTAGAATGTTATTTACTTTCCCTGATTCGACAAAAATATTGTTCACTACCTATGCAACATTACATGATATCCGTTTGAGCTATTAAGCCATATAAACGTAACGAACAGATAAAATTACTTTCACAATTGTACCTACTATTAAGTACTTAGAATCGTCATTATTTAATATTTTAATTACTTACCCGAAATGGCCAATTAGTAGTTTAATCTCTCATAGCTGTCCGTGTAACATCGCACTAAGCGTTGATTTCAATTGAAACCACTTTTCCTGACTTTTTTATAGAATAAGAACTCTGGTTTTGCAAAACACCGCGGTTGTGTATTTAATCCTCTAAGAATTAATATTGCACTATTCTGTTTTGCTTCCTTTGTAATAAAGACCACCTTACACTGGCCCGTAATTTTTTATGATGTAGTGGCCAACCATCAGGTTAGTGACTATACGCCTCAAGAGTCATAACTCCGTTGCCGGCCTAGAAAATAAAAGTAGCTATTTATTTTTTGTTTAAGAAAATTCTAATAAAAGTCCCTCACTACGGTACGGTACTTGTATTAAAGGGGTTTTAGGGAGTAAATAGATATTAGGAAGTGGTAGATATTAATAGCTTTATTAACAGTCTGGAAGTAAATCGCATGAGGTTGTGTTATGCTTACTAAAAAGTAACTTCTATGTTGGTTTTTTAAAGATAACGCCCGCACTAGGAATATACTCTGTGTCGCGGGGGACTTTACAAGCATGCATGAAACAGATACAAAAAACACCCAGATTTAGAACAACAATTTTTGGATCGAACCTACAACACTCAGGAAGTAGGAAGCGGCGAGATAATTTAATCACTAGGAAGATACAATCGGGAAAGGGGGGAGAAGAAGAAGTCCACAGAAAATGATTTAGAGCCAACTTTGTTCTTTCATAAGCTTTAGTTTTATTCTAAAAGAATTTCCACGCACACGCATCAATCAGTACAATTACGTCGCCGCTCTAAACGTCGCCGGCGCATCCCGAGTGCCCGCCGTCACCGCCGATGAATGCCGACCCTTCCCGACAGCCTGCCACACTGTCATTGATTATGCGACTCTCTTCAACTTTATTACTCTTACAATACATCAGTTTATTCTTCGAGTGTAATGGAATGTTATCGCAGACAGACTTGTAAGATAATTATTTTCATATATTTTCTTACTTATGCCTATTTTTACTCACATGGTGAGGGTGGACACTGTGGAGTTGTATCGTCTTAATTGGTTCAGCATCATCAGCCTATCCCCGTCCACTGGTGAACGAAGGCCTCTCCCAAGGAGCCCCAGCCATCTTGGCAATGAGCAGTCCCCATCCATCCGCATCCACATCAAATTGCTGTTATGCATAAATTTAAGAAACATAATACAGATGTCGCTTCAAGGTACGGTAAAATTTTAGAAGCATCGTATATTAGTTGATGTACATATAGTCATAAAGCGAGGCCGGTGTCTTATGACAAAGCGAGGATCCTCCGACCAGGCTAGGTGATTATGCTTAGTAGTGTAATAGTTAATACTGGCCCAATGGTTGGAAAATAAAAATATATATTGGCATTACAACTTTCAATGCACGACACAGAATCATTGTTAGTTAGACTTGCCTTGTAGTAGTAGTGTTATAATGTGCGTAGTTTTAATTTCAGATGACATTGAAGTCTGAAGTATGCTGTAGTAGAAATGGATATCGCCACACTAATGAAGTCTCATAAAATTAGCATAACTACAATTGTCATATAAACTTAAAATTAGATTACGTACTAGTTTCTAAACAAGGTCCAGTCAGGACTAACAAACATCGGATAACAAACTGACAGTATTTGTTTGCTCAGTTAGTGGTCAAACACTAAAAATGTACGTAACGAACCCCGTAATCCGATTCCAAGTGGTCAGTTTTGTAAAGTTTCGATCGACAATCAACTGTGCCAACAGATCTATTTCGTGTGCAAACATGCGGGGGCAACCCTAGCTTTGTATCTGTGTATGAGAAGTTATATGAGTACGCAAAAGTGTGAATGTGTGCTTTTATTGAGATTTCGTGTTGGTGATTCTGATTTCAAAATGTTGTCATGATATTGAGGTCCCTTTTTATAGCGGTGTGTCTGATATGTTTCCCGTCGCAAAATAAATAGGACTTCTGATTGTTATAATATTTGAATTGCAAAATTATAAAAAGTTGTAAGTGTTGTTTTAAGTTATTTTTCTAAGTTTTTAATGTCGTAGTACATGTAGCTTAGTTGCTGAGTCCTCGCTACGTGCTGTGGCCTTTAAAAATACTTTCCTGGGGCGAAGCAGAAGAAGAAGATACAAGCATATTATACAGATGTCGCTTCAGAAAACCTTTAAATTATTTGAAATTCTCATTCAAATTAAACCATAATAACAGTAAATTCGATAACATTAAAAAATGGAACACTAAAATCACAATTTGATCACAAAAACTTTACAAACAAAACCGACTGATATCCTTCAAACAGAGCAATTAATTTCAAGAAACAACCACCTAAAAAGTGACGTACATATCCCGAAAGCAAAATCGTAAGATCGACTAACAAGTACATCACTATTCATCGGTCTCATCAAAAAGAGCTTAATCACACAAAAACAGGAGATTGATATATCCGTCTAATTTGACTACGCATTGGGACTTTCAATAAATCTGTCATATCATATGGCCTGAGGCCCATTGTGAAAACAACCAACCTAAAAAGTCCTTTGAGGCCGAATGGTGTGTTTCCTGTGCATAAAATGGAGTACTAAGATCCTGCCAATTAAAGGGTTTGAGTGATGTGGGTATATAGTTCTTTAAATCAGTTTAGTCGATTTTAATTATGGTAATCAGGATGTCCTTCTCAATGTTGTTTTTTAATTGTATTGTTAAACGAATAGGCCGCAATTGAGATTAATAATTGAGAGTATTAATTGAATTTTGTAAAACGTATTATCATTTCATAGTCAGTTGTAAAGCGGCGAGGCATAGATAATTATAAGCTAGATTTACTGTTATGCGAGACTTCTTTGATAGTTAAGTAGAGTAATAATTGATGTTTTAAATACTACATAGTACTAAAAACAACTCAAATTGAAATTAGCTAATTTCGAACTTGTAAAATTTAGTAATGGTATAAACTCACATGCACAACTTAAGTATAAATTAGAATGATTTTTGCTGTTGTTTGTGACAGTTGAGAAAGCGATAGTAAGGGGTCATCAACAAAATAGAACTAACCGTAAGGAGTTTGGAAGAAACATAATCTATCTCTTCTTTTTGCAAGAAATAAGAATAAAACTAAGCATAAAACGGCTAAACTATTTTCTGTTAGTAACGTTTACATTTGAGCGAGATGCAAATTGATAATTCTGATGCTCGAGTTTATCGTTGATACAATGGCAGACCCATGGCATCAACGATAAACTAAAAAAAACAATTAAAAGCCTAATGAGATTAATTTCTCTAGAACGGTTTTAATGATCTGACTAGTATGTTACTATATATACGGACTTATTACTCGTAAAATCTAAATTTCAAACAAAATATAATTTGTTGAAGAATAAACGACTATGACTGTGACTTTTATTGACTAGGAGAAGATTGGAGACATTAGGCGGAGTCTGAAAGAAGAGAAGAAATAAACCCTATATCCCTAGTTAACTCCTTTAAGATTTACAAGTGACATAAAAAGTAGCCCTTCTTAAAGGCCCAAAATCTCTGAATCAAACTCTTAAGAAAAGGGGTTAGCAATCTAGATTTTAGTTTAAAAACAGACTAAAAAACGTTTACACAAAGTCCCCTTTTCTCAGTAAATATGCAAACGTACAACACTATTTATACGTATACGTAATTGGTTCACGGTTGGTACCTCCGAGATGTAATTAATTATATATTTGTACTAACGCAATGTATTAGACTGTCATTATAACGCTATTAGCGGTAATTTTATTCTTTTTTTAAATTTGGGTTCTGTTTGCGGTTCGTCTTGTTAACGCATTGTCTATTTTATTTTTCGTTATTGATGTGTTACCTCTTTCCTATCGTTTTTTTAATCTGTGAGAAGGGAAGAAAGAATGTAACAGAAAGCCGGATGTCTGGGCTTAAATAATACACGTCACATGCGACTGCTGTAAGGTACTGTAAAATATTTTTATAAGCTGATGCATTGGGATGCGTCGATCAGCGATTTCGTGAATTCCTCATAAAGTAAACGAAATGTTTTACCTAATAGCCTACTAGAATAGACATGAAGAAATTATTGAATGTACTCAAGTTATGTTGCAAGTAGTGAAATAGACAGGTGTTTCACACCGTAAACATTTTTTTTGTACCAACACATCTGGATTAAAATTTGTAAAATGCAAATCTTTATTAGAAATCGGTTACAAGAAATGTGATAGACGGAACCCATAAACCATATCCCGCATTCTCAACAAGGTGGTGAATTTTTCCCGCGTAACCATGCTCTGTGTTCCGTAACTAATATATCTCTACATCAAGATACTATACCTGGTATTGTTTCACAAACAAACGTCTCTAACTAATTCACAGTGACATTACATATTAATTTTTCCGAGTATAACAACATTGGAAGTGTTATTAAGTTCATTATGGTTTTTGCTGGTGGAAAACTGTCGTAAATGGCATTCTATTTAAATGTTTAAGGTAAAAGAGGTTGTAAGTAGTTTTTAATCAATTGAATAATATAGTTTGCTTTTTAATTTGTGTTTTAACATATTTTTACAGAGTACGAGGGTTATTTATTACCTTAGTTTATGTCCAGTGCTGGACCTACAATCTACAGAAGTACAAAATCAATTAGACCTGTGCATTTAAACTTTACGATTGACTCCATTTTAAAACTTACTGTTATAACCTGTGGTTCTTTTTATTATTATAGCCTCTTTATTTCCATAATAAATAAATTACAAAACAAATATAAATAAATCAGGAATTAAAAGTACACATTAAATGCATGCATGAATACAATGATTATTATATAACAGTAGTATAATATATAGCGTCATTTTAAATAAGTTTCTAAATAAATAAATTCCGTTTTTTTTTCTTTAGATCGATTCATATTATTCAATATGGGTCCCTCAACGGGTAAAGGCCTCCTCCATTTTGCTCCACGTCTGTCTGTCTTTTGTTTTTGTGAACCAGTTGTCACCGGCTTTTCTAACTATTTCATGAACCCGTTTTTCTCTCGGTCTACCTCTTTTTCTTTTGTTTGTTGGTCCTTGCCAGTGTACTCTCAGTGTCCATTTTTCCTTGTCCATACGTGCAATATGACCCGCCCATTTCCATTTTAGTTTTTAAGAGTGTTCCAGAGCATCTATTAATTTTGTGGTTTCTCTTATTTCTGTGTTTTCTTTGTATGTTTAGTATATTTCGTTCCATCACCCTCTGGCACACTTGTATTTTGTTTTTAGTGTTAATATTGTATAGATATCCACGTTTGGCAGCCATACGTAAGACACGATAGGATACATGAGTCCATAATTTTTTTCTTTAGTTTCATAGGGAGTTTCGATTTTAAGGTTTCATTATTGCTCCAGAATTTGTTAAATGTTGTGTTAATTCTGTGGTTCTTTATGTAACAATATATTTAACAGCTCCATCTGTTCGCAAAGACTTCAGTCAGTTTTTATTGTTTTAAAGTGGCGTAGTATTTATAAAGGTCTATCTAATCTAAGAAAACTACCATCAGATTTGAAATAAATTTAGTTTAGAAACCTACTCTGTTTCTTTAAGAAAAATGTATATTTTACTAACTGACCCGGCAAACGTTGTTTTGCCATATACATTATTTAAAAAAAAATTTGAAAAAAAATTTAGGGGTGGGTCGGGTCACCTTGTCATTTAAGGGTAAGAAAAATAGATTTTGGCCGATTCTCAGGCATACCCGATGTGCACATAAAATTTTATAAAAATCGGTCCAGCCGTTTCGGAGGAGTATGGTAACTAACATTGTGACACGAGAATTTTATATATAAGATTCCACGAAGAAAATAACAAATATGGCGCATGGTAGTATCTCGTGTTTGGAAAAAGACTTAATGTTTATTTGTAGCAGTCGCTAAAATTCTTAAACAACATAGCACATAAAATAAAATTAAATAATTAAAATTAAAGCGGCTACGTATAAATATAGAGGTTTATAAGTTATTTGACCTGATATGGTACAAAGGTCTGTATAATGTCAGTTCAGTCAATGAATTACACAAGCTTAGATATTTAAGATTAGGGTCTCGAATGAGGAAGTTCTGCGAAGCGTCAAACAGAAACGGCAAACGGCAAATTTTACAGGTTATTATGGTGGGTAATGTTGCTGGAAGAAGAGGGGTTGGTCGCTGAAACAAGTCGTGGCTTCACAACATCCGGAATGGACGGGTATCGCGAGTGAACGCAGAGCTGACTGCCAACCTTCGCTTGTCGTAGAGGAATTTAAAGAAGAAGAAGGTATATTAAAAAGGTACGTAAAATAAAAGACTAAGTAGTAATCCATAAAAATAGAGCTATAAACAAAAATTGTATCAAAACTTTTACGCAGCCAAATCTTTCATGTACAGTAAACAAACATTCACAGTTTATTTTTTACACAAAGCGTGTGAAACAGTGAACTATGGTATAATCAGCCAATAGATTATCCCACACGACAGTGATAGGGCAAATCTAAATAATTTCCTTGTCGCAGCATCCCTAAACCATAATTTATAACATTCGCAATCTCCCGGCACCCTCCGTGTCACTTCCGTTTCTAACCGGAAACAGGCGGCCGCCATTTTGGCTAGCACGCGGCAGGAAGCTCGGCGCACGCGCAGCGCCGTAGTCACTTCCGTTTACTCTATAACTTTGGGATTTTAGAGAAAATATTTTGAAAAATGCTTGGTCAGTTAGTTGTTGAAATTTATAGTCTTCTCATTTGTAGAATTATTGATTTATGGAGAGGATAATTCGTTTGACGTTAATGAAAATATTAAACTGACTAAAGTCAATTGAAGTAACTTGACCAATTGAAATGGTAAAAACCATTCAATTTACTATTGTGTTCATTATATAGGTAATTACGCACAATATATAAAACTCCAGCTACGATATTTCAATGTAACTTCAGTCTTCTGGCAGTCTAATGTGTAAAGTTACCTCTTTTGTAAAGTATTTGATTGTTATTTAACCAATAAATCTTGGAAAATAGAATAGAATCTTGGTAAATAGAAAGATAACTGCTGAATGCTTTGCTTATTTTTGGGCCATGGGAAAGAGATGCATTGGCACATATGGGCTGGCTCCACCGGAGTGGTACCACGGCCTCACAGAAAACCGGTGTTAAGCAACTCTTTCGTTGGTTTAGAAGGCTGAACCCAGTTTGGTAACCTATAACTCTTAAGAAAACGTTCACTTTTATCTCTCTAGTTACAGGCCTCCCTTGCAGCGTTATCTTTACCCGGCAGCGTAGTCACTCGTCTGCGCATTAGACCACTAGAAAAAAAAACCTATGCACTCGCTCACTTGCTCAAAGTCGCTCACTTTAGAGTAATACTAACTAAAAAAAAACAGACAGTCTGTTTTTTAAGAAAAAAACAAGGGATTGCCATACATATAAAGGATCTAAAACAGCCTTAAAAAAAGTACAATTTGATTAACCAGAGATCTTCCCATTTAAGACTGAAGTTAATTAACATTATTGCTATTTTAACAGTCATATCATCAAGTTCTTCAAGTAAAATCATATATGGCTGGCAACACCGAAGTCTTTATGGCTGGTGTCCATAGTAATGCGTAGAAAAGTATTAATTATCTGTATTCCATATTTAGAATTTAAACTACATGAGTCTTGACATTAAACCACAGATTAGTATAATGTAGCAAGCTCATTAAATTACACCTTGGCTTTGTATAAAGAACCGTTTACATTTGTTTTTTAAGCTGCGACAGATGTATGTCAAAGCTATGGACCTGATATTATCAGGTATGTTTATGCACGAGAATAATTTTACTTACCGAAGAATTACCCACGTGATAACAGAAGTAGATTTGGCTAATCTTGTGCTTGATTTGGCTTCTTTACAAATAACATGAACAATACGTAGTATTCTTGTTAACCCCTGTAAAGCCTTATCCTTATTTTTTGGGTTCACTACTGTAATTCACCAAACGGTCGCAGGTTAGAGGATTAAGTTACATTTTTACCATAATTACAAGTTAGGTAACTTGTCATTATGACATAATATGGAGAGCCAAAAAAAAAGATAATTAAGAAACAATCATTCACTATTGGTTTACATAAATAACTAAATAAGCGTCAATTCATAGCGAATAACGCTCTGGTCATTATGAAGATTGACGGGCGATACAATGACGGGAACCCATCAATTCTGACCGGCTAATGTGACCACGAGTTATATTTAATAGCGGACAGTAACTACTATAGACAAAGTCTACTACTGAGGATTTTTCCATACTGGTTTCATACGTGCATAAAAGGTACTGCTTCTATGGTATAAAAAAAAATCGGTTGCAAAAACCTTTTTTTTTTTGGTACCAGTACCTTTTCTAATAAAATGTACCCTATGTTCTTCTTTGGACTCTGGACAACGTGTATGCAAAACTATGTGGTGATTGGTTGAGTATAGCACCTAAAGACCTGAGAAACAAACAAACTTATTATTTTATTATTTAAAGTTTATCATTTTAGCATTTAAATTTAAAATAGAATTAAACTCGATTCGACTAATGAAGCTATCTTGGTGTTCTCGCTGTTGAAATCATATGAAAAGGAACTCTATTTCTGTAGATATAAAATTGTTTGAAAAAAATTGTGAGCCTTCAACGTTCGAATTGAATGTTTAAATATTCAGCCACGATCTGGCGCCAATTATCTTGTCAATTAAAAACAATTTCAATATTTTAATTATTGACATTCTATCTTTGCGGTGAGTTATTAAAGTCAATTTAAATTTCCAATGAGGAGAAGTAGTAAGTATATCGATATTTTTCACTATTAGGTTCCTTCGTTTTACTTCTTGTATTGATCGGACTTATCTTCATTGTTATGTATAAATACTTGCATTTTATATCATCAATCATCACCAACAGCCTTTAACAGTCCACTGCTGGACATAGGCCTCTCCTTAGAAAGGAGATTTTTATATATTGTTGCAGAAAGTAAAACAAGATTTTTTTTCAAGAATTTATTTCGATAAAAATTTAAGGTACCCTGTTATATCAAACTAAAATAACGTCATTTTAATGACCAAAAAAGCCATAATTTACATATTTTTCTTCCATTTTGTTTTGTGAGCACATTTTTTTTACGGTTTTACCGCATGGTAATTAGTATAGTCTGTGTGATATAACTATCTTACAAAAACCTTTAAATTGTTTACCAAATAATTAATTATAGGCTCAAATATAATTATAATGATAGTTAAAGTAGTAAACTTCCCAGTAAGAGTTAGTTCCAGGTATGTAAACGTGACCTTACCGAGCTATTACTGACACTGCCCGATCCATCCTTATATGCAAATACCCTTACCCTTAAGTGTGATATTTCCAAAAATCCTTTTTTAGTGTGTTTTTACACAATTTCTAAAACCCTGTTGAAACAGGTTTATCAGGCTATTGGGACTAAAGTAACATTTGGTAAATCTGGATGTGTACTTCTTCGGAGATGCAGTATATATGTGTTTATTCATCATCATCATCTCTGCCGAAAGACGTTCTCCACAACAACCGGTCCTGTGCTACACGCATCCATCGGCTTCCCGCGACCTTAACCAGGTCGACGAACCACCTTATATCACCTGCCCACGTTTCTTCTTCCGGTACGTGGTCGCCACACCCGAACCTTTTACCTTGATTTTTTCCCAATGTGTTTATTATCGATAAATAAAATCATAAGGCGCCATGGCCACCCTAACCATCAGAGATAAGTTATGCTGGTTGTATTAGATTACAGTATAAATTGAGTTCTTAGACTTAATGTGGTCTAACATATGGTAATGTTATATTATTGCTTACTGGACGATACCCGATACTTCGACGCATCAGCTTTTTGTAAGAAGCTGTCGAATGATGAGAAATAAAATCAAATTATCATTGAGCTATATTAATAGATATCCTACTTAATACAGTAGCTATGTTATGTTTTGAGAAAAGGAATCGGTTTTGGTTGAAAGAAGAGTACTGACAAGAATTGAAAAGCGTATACCTTATCTATTATACATATTCATATGTAGGTATAATAATAGGTACGTGAAGAAAATTTGTCCGTGTGGTGACTGATTAAGGATACGGAGTGTCACCGCCGCTATTCATCCCGTGGGTGTCGTAAGAGCAGACCAAGGGGCAAACTACGCAAGAAAACAGCACTGCAAAGAGAAGGAAACCTTGATACAAACTCTAAACCAACCCGTCTGGCCAGCGTGGTATAGTAGGCCAAAACCTCCTTTCTATGGAGAGGCCTATGTCCAGCAGTGGACTTAAAGAAAATCGCAGTTATATACCTACATAGATATAAAATAAGAACCTTTTTTAAGTTACCTAATCAAAGGCACCAGTTTTAGCTGTACGTGATATGATGCGATCAAGATAAAACATGTTTTTTTTGGTTTCTAATGTTTCCACACTACCATTTATAAAAAGGTAAATTTAGGGTATTTTTGTAGTTAGGTGGCAATAATACATACCTAGATATGTATCATACTGAATGATAGAAAGTGGTCACTATTCTAGTAGTACCCGCTAGTAAAAAGGCCACAACAGAATATTTTGCCTCATGAAACGTTTTAATTTATACTAATTGCAATTTATTTCCGTCCCAAACAGTAAAATTATGTAAAAGCCCTTGATTTTTAATCTGACCGATTATAATAGCGTGGTTAGTCGCCATAACGATCCCATGGCGTCCGATAATCGTAATAACGTTTAATCTAGGTAATGCAACCATAAAGCAAGGATTTAGAAGGCTTTGCTATAAATCATTATTTAATAAGGGCATAAAGCATAGACTCACTAAGCAAGCGAGTTCGAAATTTAAAGATTTTACCAAAATTTAAAAGTCGAACTTGATCTGTGAGGAATTTATTGTGTTTCTCATATCTAAAGATTACATAGACTATAAATACCTAACTGCTAGTGTTTCCTTATTCAGTTTTGATGACTTTCTAAATTCTAATTTTACTTGACATTTTCTTTGTGTAGGTATAATTTTGAATTCCTAGTCGACTGTTTTATTTTCTGTATGTATGCAAGTAGGAATTAAGCCCTCAGAGTGAAGTGTCAGCTCAGAACTTTGAATGAAGTTCTGTGGTAAGTCTGTTAAAAAGGAAAATTAGGACACAAAACGCGACGTACCGTGCATATAGGTAGGTATATGACAGTTACTTTACAACCTATGACTTCTAAACTAAGAAAGATAAAACTGCTGATCAATGCCTCATCAACCGTAAAAAAATATGCCGCGAAAAAATGGCGTCCTGTCAGTTGGCGCCAAATTAAACTGGGAACTCTATGATATCGCGCTTTGATCTCAGGCCAAGGAGTGTTTGCATACAGCCGTCTGTCTGTTTGTCCTGCAAGCGTTGAAAAGACCCCGTGAATAGCGACGAGGCTTCTTTCAATAGAAGATTTATATCGAGGCAACAACTATAGCGCCGCAATTTGTGGGTTGAAGATACTCTGATAAACTAGAATGCGAGGAATGGTTGAGGACGAATGAGGGGAAATGTTTTGGTGTAAAATGCGATGGTGTGCTGGTAAGTATAAACATTCAGAACTTTTAGAGGAACTTTACTCCAGCGTGTCGAGCTTGCTAAGTATTTTGAATAGATGTTTATTAGTGAAAGTCGAGTTTTAACTAAAATATTATTTTAGCAAAGCAAGTTTAGTGCTATTTTTTTCTCGCGTCACGTGCGCAAAGTGAAATCCACACCGTATGTGTAAGATTATGTCAATATATATAGGTCACTATGCCTACTTGTATGCATTTTTTTTTTATTTTATTGAACTGAAAGTGTTGCCAGATAATTTTTAAACGCAGACTTATAATAAGTAGGTGATAATAATCACTTGACACATCACATTCACAGTGGGTAGATAACCAGACTGCAGTCGTGCTCATCACACAAATACTAGTCCTGGATGGTAATAAAGAAAAAGCTCTGGCAAGTGAAGTCAGGGTCACTAACCACTGGATCAGGTCAAAAAGCCATTTAAAAAACGACGTAAGTAAAATTAGTACAGACACAGAGACACCAAGAATGCGCGGGTGTACTAGAAGCTTACCATCAGGTAGTACGTGTACTTTTACACAATCGGGTCAGGATTCTTTGCTCTCAAGTATTTTAACATCTGATATTGAAGGTTGCATGAGGTTATCGGAAGACCAATCCCCTCCACTCCTGCTCGTTTGCCTCGTTTATCAAAAATGTAATAATAACAACATTTTGTTTTCATCAGGAAGTACTCCACATATATGTGTTATGTGAATTACCTTCAGGGTGATTACGAATGTTCTAGATACATTTCAATATTCAGAACACTGTCCATTGCATATGTCGCCAGTAGCAGAGCAGGGGTGAATCTCGCAAAGTGTTTATGAGTTTTGATTATTCATATGTGGGGTGCGAAGTGCTGACTTAAGGCTCTACTTGAGGCTTCAAGCTGATGAGTAAAGGTATGAAGCAGTTGTTTCAATTTGTCTGGATTGTTTGTATTTGGAACAAAAATCAGGTTGTAACATTGTATTGGGGTATTTATTTACAATTTAACGCAATCCAACTAATTAAATACTATAAAATTAAAAGTATAATTGTGAATATAGGTACGTAAAATATTTTAGCTTGCATTTTCACCTCTTTTGTTTTTATGGTATAAGGGGGCAAACGAGCAGACGGGTCCATGGGCGGCGGTAGTTGCCGCCCATGGACACCTGCAACTCAAAAGTCACAAGTGCGTTGCCGCCTTTAGAATGGATGTAGTTGGATGTTACTTACTCAATCATTTTGGATATGATAGATCTGGATAAAAATCAAAGAAATGTATTATAGAGAAATTTAATGACAAAAACGAGTGAAGTCGCGTGTAAAGGCTAGCATTCTATATATATGTACCTACTTGCAGTTACGAAAGAAAGCTCGTAGTTATTGTGAATTCAGGGTTACAGAAAGGTGGTAACTATTTCTTATCTAAATAGGTATATATTTTTAACTTTGACATCAGCTTTCTGTCCAAAAAATCTAGTTTTATTTATATTTAGAAGATTTTGTTACTAGAATCTACATTCTCATTCATATTTTTACTATTTATTATCATATTATTATCAAACTTGGGTACATTTGTTTTAATTCCCGATTTTTCTCGATATAAAAATCTTTTTCCATTTATTCATAGACAAAGTATCAGAGCCAATGATACAACTCTCGTATGAAATTCTATCTAGTACCAACATTACAAATCTAACACAAAACATTGTAAAACAGTAGGTACTCATATAAACGAAACAAGTTCTGCGGTGGCGATGAATAATTCAATTCGAGAGACACTTGACGTGGGGTGTCGTCTAGACCCGTACTTGGGTATTATAATACACAGTATCGATGTAGTACACAGTTTTGCGTAGTTAGATAACTTTATATAAAAGTTGATGAATTCAAATTTCGAATTTTGGCACATAATTAATTTAAAAAAAGTCAACGTCATGAGGAATTGTAACGAACTGTATTTATCATTCTTCAATTTTCTACCCTGTCGTGTGGTATTTTTCTTCAAATTGGACCAAACAGCAAGTAGGTACTACGTACTCCCAGATAAAAAAAAATAATTTTCCGAATAGTTTCATAAATGACTGAGTTTGTAATATTCGTTACCATAAAATATGATACTATAAAATGCTTACTCAACGAAGTATACACTTGAATTCGGCAACCTCTTTCGTCGACGTAAAAGGCGTAAAATAATTTTATAGTATTTCTTAGATGAAGGTAAGAACCTTCATCTAAGAAATACTATAAAATTATTTTATAACTAAAACCGCAAAATACACGTATCTAAGTATTAAAAAAAACACTTACAATATAAATAATTTATGTTTTCCACTTGACAACACTTAACTAATTAGTTTAAAAAATTTTAGCCATTATAAGTGGCCAGTAATGTCGAAGTAGGAGGTCATAAAGAGAACGCTATTAAACCTTTTCAGTCAAGTTATAGCCTATAATGAAGATAATTTTAATGATAAAAATGTCACCGCTTATGGTGCCTGAACACCAGTACCGAAAGAAAATGAGTTACTGGAACATATGGTGACAATTTTGATTCCCGGGTCGGACCAAATGTTTGTATGATCTGCAAATATCTGTTTCCGAGTTAGGACACCCCATGTATAATATGTGTGTATTTACAAAAAATAAGTATATATATGTATTCTATGATTCAATCTAGCTTTCATAATACAAGCTCTGCTTAATTTAAAACTACATGACGTTCAGATTATTTTTATTTATTTAATATTTGACACTTAACTCTTAAACATCATCAACATCATGATGATGATGATGACTTAACTCTTATTGTGTTTTTAATTACATATGTATATAGATTATATATATTATAAAGATTATATTTATTATATATATTTTAGAGGTAAACCTGCCTGTACTTTTGGCAGATATAAATAAATGTAAAATGCTGCGTCGTAAGTTGGAGTTTCGTAGCATACATTCATTCATTCATCATATCATCATTCATTCGTTGAGTGAATGAGGTTAGGTTACCGGAATTGCAACCTAACCTCCCCCATAGTTTTTAAAATGCGGTCGTTTAATACGCTTCTGTCGTTGACGTAAGTATGTATGTATTTATTACACTATTTATTTTAATATAAGCAACTTCGTAGAAATTAAATTATCTCTGTCTACCTTTTCCGTACAATGTTCTGCTATCCGATCACCCAGTTGCCAGGATATAAATCTTCTACGCTGCCTTGTATATTCGTGTTGTAAAATTGGCGGTAAGTGGAAAGTTTTTCAACTTGAAACTTGGGAAAATTAAGTGTAATTTGTGCTAAAGTTTTGTGACGCCAACTAGCTTTTAGTGTTAGTTTAAAACCACCTTTTGAGGGTTCGTTAGTCCTAACAAGAAACCCTCATAGTTTTGCTACGTCCGTTTGTCTGTCCATCTTTGCTGCTGCGGGTTGGCTTAGAGACTATTAGTAATAGTTAGTAAAATAAAACCATGCAAAAACACACGTTAAATCTGCGTGTATGAGGGTGGGAATAATTTTCCTATATTATTATCGTCCATCTTAAGTAGACTGCACCTACAAAAACTATAAATATGTAAAAAGCAAACAATAGATAAAACATAGATAGAGCATTTTTTGAATAAGTTGATTATTTTCGTAAGTTCTTTTTCACTTACGCCATTTTAGTCCATTGAATTCGTCCAACGGCGGTGCCTTTCATTTCACAATATACATTTAACCAGTTTTGTAACAAACCCAACTAGTAACATTAAAATACTTTCGTGCAATACTAATAATTTTCTTTATCGCTGCCTCGACTTACCATCGACAAGTTTCGCTTCATAAAACCAATTAACATAACCTCCACACTTACCATAAACAAAGAAACTCTTCACAAAGTAATTTGTACTTTAAATCTCACTAAATAAAGATTATTTTACAGTGATAACTATATCGTACGAAACGCCCACCCAGTAATGATCCCCGTGGTGCAAGTTTTTGCACTACTTCGATGGTGTGACAATGGTGGACGTTGTGAAAACTTATAGTGGTTCCCCCACTATTTGTTTCCCCCTGATCTTATGGTAATATTGTACAAACTAATATTTGACCAGGCGAATGTTCTTATTAACTATTTTCTTTTGTATGAACTTGTTTTTATGCAGGCCTTTTCTATTAATAAAGCGAAGTATCAAAATAACTGATCATCAGATCACTTGATGAAATATCGGGATTTTCATCAGGAATTGGTATTCAATTGTCGTTAAACATGATAATCAGACAGCTTTTTAACTGAGCCACAAACAAACGGCCTTTTAATAAACTGAATTATGTGACTCTGTGAATTCAAAACTGTAACCTCAGTGCACCTACCTTACCAGATTTCTACACCACCCAAAGGTTGGTAGAGAATGCCCAGGCCATTAAGTCCACCGATGTACACAAGTGCATGAAGTTGTAAATAAATAAATCGATAACAACAGTGCAACTCAGGAGTCACAAGCGCGCTGCCGGTCTTTGAGGCAGTCGTACCCTATTTGAAGGTATGGAGTTCCTGAAAATTTTGAAATGCTAATTACTCAACCAAATTCAATTTAAAACTTGAATATTATTGGTTTAATGCCTTTTAAATGCTAAAATAACTTCGTCACTCTGTCTCTTTTTTCTCTGTTTTCTTCTCCTTCCATTTATGATGTTTATTAGACTCTTGTTATCGACCGTCCTTATAAGATTTAGCTCAGTAGCTTAAAAGCGCTTATTACCTTAGCTTTTAAATAGAATGTACCTGTGTGAATAAGTTACATATACGTGAGTGTTGGACTTCAGTAATATGTGGCGTTCATTCTAATTGTAATGTTATAAATGCAACTGTCAGGATATAATAGGTCTTTACCTATGAAATTGCCGTTTTGTATGCAATAAGTGAAAGTACTTATTTTTTCAAACATTTTTGTTTCTGTTATTCGAAGTAATCACCCATGCAATCGACGCATCTTTGCCAACGCATTGGCAGTTTATTGATGCCCTTCTTGTAAAACAAGTAACAAAAAGTAATAGTCGGTAGGTGCAAGGTCTGGTGGTCACATCTGCAACCAGCTTTGGTCAATCGGTCGTCCCCACTGCTCCTTCACGACAACGCGCGACCCCATACTGCGCAACAGACAGTCTCCAAGCTGCAAGAGCTGGGGTTGGAAGCTCTCCCTCATCCGCCATACTCACCAGACCTTGCACCTACCGACTATTACTTTTTCCAAAATTTAGACAACTTTTTAGTAATTATCAGGTAGTTCCGCACAAGAAAAAAAGAGGTACCGTTCACCCTGAAAAAAGGTAGGTACTGTTTATGAGGTATAGAAAAATAACTTTTACGTATACAAGGGGTAGCATAACTTATATATATATATTATAAACGGATGGACCCATTTAATGAAATGTTTGTTATTAAGTTCGCGTAGAACATTTAATAAAACATGTGCAGACGTTAAGAAGATAGGATAGATCAAGCGGTTGGTACTTGGGCCTTTTCACGCCTAAGCTTATGGGTTCTTAAATCATTTTCTTATTAACATCTGAAACTACTACTTGAAACCAGAAATCGTACTGTTGTTGCCTCAAGACTTCAATATCTCGAACCTAGTACACGGACCGTGGTCACAGAGCCTATGATGGCTCACTGGTCACTACGCAGTTTTAAGACGAATTATTTACTGCACGAATGTTTAAACGGTCGCCACACCTCTAACTACTACGCCGCGTGTTGTGGGACGACACTTTGCGTGATCCACAAATTGTTGTTCTGAGTCTGGATGTACTTTGTGTCCGTTTCATGTATGTTTGTAAAGTCCCCCGCGACACAGGTGCTTATTTTTTTTTTTGTATAAAAAGACACTCCCGTCTTTTTATAAAAAATAATAATAATAATTTAACAACATAATTTAACCTACGAAGATATACATTTTTAGGTTTGAAATGTTTTATTGTGAATAAAAATAGTAATACCTAGGATATATGTAATCTTTTAAGCCCTTAGCCAATCCGTTAGTCTTGTAAGTCGAGCGTGTTTCAACACGCAATAAAAACATTAAAAGTAGTAAAGTATTCTTCAAACAATAACCAAAATGTAATCCAAAAATTGTACGCCCAATCAGTGCTTTTCCTGTCACGTAACTGCCCCGCGGGGGTTGATTGCAATCAGTCGAATCAGCCCTTATTGAATTGTGAACGAAGCCGGGACATACACACTGTATTTGTATATTTGTTTGCGGGATAACCGAACTGTTTGTTTGGGCTATTAAGGGAACATGAAAACAAAGAAGTACAATGTTTTGCTGGAAGAGACGTTTAATATTCTATTAAATATTCTATTAACATTCTATATTTTTAAAAGCACAATTACGACAAAGTTATCGTAAACTGATGAAAAGAATGAAAGTCTCATAGTATGAAATATTTTTATACCTATCGAGATAGAAATCCTCTGATTCGAATCTGAATAGCGCAATTGGGGAAACACTTAAACTTATAAATCTCTCCCTCTCTCGTTGCACACCACTTAGATCGATTTTGGGCTTCTCGCATCCAACCAACATCCATCCAACTTATAAAATTGCTTATAAAACCATGCTCTAATTTACTCATACTGTAATGTAGTAATATAATTTTATTCATCTGTTAGTGAATTCTATGATCGAGTAAGTATTGTTAATACCTTCATAAGTTTTCAGTAACTTAACTTACACAACAACTTAGGTGAGACAAAATATCTCATAAGGTTTAAAGATTTCATACTGCTTGCAATTCTGATATAATGATGATTTTATATGGAGTTAACAAGCTCCAGTAAATAAGCTGCCGATTGGCTCTTTCCAAACTTCGATAACCATAGCTAAAATAATAAAAAATATATACATAGTTATGACACTGCATTTTTAATTTTTCTGATTATAGCTAAAGAGAAAGACGGTATGGTTTTTACGCGTACGTGGTGCTCGTGGTTTTACGAGTACATACATATAAAATATTACCTAATAATTTAAATGATAATGAATTCCTAAGGAGAGGCTATTAAAGTCTATTAATGTTTGAAATGATAATAAAGTATGAATTCAAAAATATTTCCTACCCAAAATTTCTGGAATAATTTCATAAAAACTGACGAGTTTTGACAGCTGAAAATATTTTATTTCATGAGATTAATCAGTATAATTTGATGTCAGATTAACTAAGAATTATCAAGCCACCTTTCAAAGAATAAGAAACAAATTAAAATTGGTTCATCTATTTATAGCACAGATTTAAAGGTTACCTAAGCTACATTGCTCATTCTTTCTGTAGGGTGATCATAATATAGGATAACACTTTTATCTCGTCTCAAGTCTGTCTAATCCAGTTACATATTATCCATGTAAAGACGATCTAAATTATCTTTATCAGATAATTTATCAACTTTTATTTACTTGGGAGTACCGATATGTGTATTACAATTTGTATGATTTGTCGTAAGGAGGAGCAAAATTACACAAAAACCCATTGTTTTTATTTTATTTTTATGATTCAGAAGCCTGTTAGTTTTTGTGTAGAAATAATACTTTTTTGTTGTCAAAAGAAGCAGAAGTAGTTACAGAAGAAAGGCTCAATAGAATACTGTCTATTGTCAACACACCAATAATCGAACTAAAACTCTATAGCTCTTGTTCTAGAACGTTCTAGAGTAGAAGGATAAGGTGTCTCGTGATTATCTTTTTCTTAAGCGTCAAGTCCTATCTGGTGACTTAGAAGACAAATGCCTTTTTCATTTATTAATTCCAAAAAATGAATAGTTTGGTGTATTCTCTTGTACACATGATGCTATCATCATGGTAATTATTTTCGAGTAGGTAAACAATAGCATCATGGAAAATAAGATTGAGTTGACAATTGTTTGAGGTTTTGGGGGCAAACAAGTAGACATGTCATCTAATGGGTAAGTGACTCAAAAGTAAAAAGTATGAGGAGGGGTGGGGGGAGGAGGAAGGATCATTCACTCTGTAAGGCTGTGGTAAGTTTTACGTAATTAAAAAAAAACTCAAAAAAATAACAAACGACCGGTTAGCGTCTTGGTTTGTGTAACGGACTGCTATTCCAAAGGTCACGGGTTCGATTCCCGCTTTAGTCAAATATTTGTGAGCATATGAGATACACGGGACATTCTAAGTACTTATTCATAGTAAGTAAGTAAACCTGGTGGTTTTAATGCCGAGAACCACAACGCATTTTCACGTACTCAGCAGATAGAAACACACGACCAATATTGTGATTGCCCCAAACAAATTGTACCAAATCAAATCACTATAACGAACATCAGCAACCGGCCATAATTCGTTTTGTAAATCAGTCTATTAAACCTCGCAGAATATTTCCACTTCAGCCGGCTAAAGTACTTTCAACCGTATCCATGTCAAAATAAAGGCTATGGGAAATACTGCTGGGTATTATAAGATTATTGAGTAACCGATCCGCCTTGATTACCGGAAAAGTCATGATTTATTTCATCTGATATGAATTTGTTTCAGCTTGTCTATAAATTTTGTGGTAATTGCGATGTCTTTTAAATTGTAAAACCATGTTTCTAGTTCGCTGAACCATCAATTAGGTACTTGTGTAGTCATAGATTTCGTCATAGATATGTTTTTTTTCTTTTTGAAGTAAAAACTTCTTTACACTTTTTAATAATGGGTAAAAAATGTTAAACTCGCGTCAGGGCACGTGACCTGATCGAAAATTCGTAAGACGTTCGTTTAGGCGGCGCAGGGCGCTTGCGCGAATGTTCGTGTGTGTCAAAAATGCACAACGTTAATATTCAAGTTTTCACTTCTGTCGGCACTCCCGGAGTGCAACCCGTCGTTTTTTTTTATGGAAGATAGGGCAGACGAGAAGACGGGTCCCCTGATTTAAAGTGACAGGAGGAGGAGGCATTTTAGGTAGAAGTACGCTGATGTTTGAATCATCACCATTGTATTACCGTCGTACATTTGTAACTCGCTGATGACGGGAAGTCTTAACGTTCAACGCTCTAACATCTATAATACTTCATACATGCACTGGAGTTTTTATCCCTGTAAGGGGTTAAGTAACAGAGGCATCCTAAACGCCCATATTTTGGCGAATATAGATTACACCCAGACACAGAACATACGTACCAGAAAGTAATATTAAAAACTGTTTCACTCCTTAAATACTAAATCGACAAAATCTTATAGTAATATGTTTAAGTGTACAGCTGCGGACAAATTCTATTTTTTTTTTCTTTTTATGTAACAAAAATAAAATACTTAATCACATGTCAATGCTCACTGAAAGGGACAGTTTAATTTATTACACATTTAATTATAACACACCTGTAATTACATCCGACTCGAATAATACTTTTCAAAGTTTGACTGAACCGGTTAAAACGATAATATACCACATTCCCTGAAGTCACAAAAACATGTTTGACACGCTATGTTTTAAAGAAGTAACTCCCATCCAGTAGGTGGCCACGGCTAACGAGAAAAGGCTCTAAGCCTTTTTGTATTTTAACTCTTTTAATTAGTTGATATTTTAATAAAACTTAACATATGTTTAGGTACAATGTGAGTATGTATGTAAAGCTTTTATGTAATACCTTTAAACGAGCAATTCTTGTATATATGTACAGATATATATATATAATCTGAATCTCGGAAACAGCTCCAACAATTTTCATAAAATTTAATATGCATTGGGTTTCGGAGGCGATTAATCGATCTAGCTAGATTTCATTTTAGAAAATTTACCAAAAAAAAATAACCAAGTAAAGCTCGGTCATCCAGGTACCAGTTAAATTGGTATGTGCACGCACTACGCTCCAAAACTCAAAAAGTTCTGCACCGATTGAGCTCAACTTTTGACACGATTATACAAAGATTGTTTTTATCTAATTTTCGTATTACTTTTGTTTTTCATTTCTCATCAATACAATCACAATGTGGTACAGCGAAGCGTGGCAGCCTTGGTCTCCTTCTGCGAGCAAGTTATGCTCGCGAAGGAGACCAAGGACCCGTCCTCCATAAGCGCAGGGTGACAGGTGAGGCCATCTGTCACCCTAGCAGAAGCAGGCCGGGGTGGCGGCGAGCGCGTTGTGAAGCGCGCTCGCTTCCAAGGAGCAGAGGGAACATGGGGTTCCCACACACGAGGGGGGGGGGGAGGCGTCTACTCGTCTTAGTAAGTTAGAGTCCGACATGCCACCGATAGGTGGTATCCGAGGGGATTTCCGCACGGAAAAAAAAGAAAAAAAAAGGGTACAGATGGTAATTCATAGATATACATATATTTATAGATTTTTTTCGTCGATCAGACGAAGATCAGAGAATTTTAAGGTTATATAGTGATAGCTTAATTCCCGAGTGTTAGTAATTAATGTTGCTTTAAGATATAAACAAACACGTATTTACTTCACGAAAATAACGAATCAGGTAATAACACGTAAACACGTTTGAACAGTGAACAGAAATTAGAAGAAAACACTATCTACGAGTACCCACTGTTTTAGTTCAATCTGTTAGAATCAAAGAAAATGAATCATGTAGGTCCATATTTGAGTAATTAAGTAATATCTGACGATAAATTTCAATAGCCAGCTCCTGGCTCCAGCTACAGTTCGTTTCTATTCTAAGGTTCTAAATATGGTACCCATAGCCATAACAACATGGGACAACACTTTGTGTGACCCACATATTGTTGTTCTGAGACTGTGTGTTCTTTGTGTCATGTTTCATGAATGTTTGGAAATTCCTTCGCGACACAGAATACATTCTTAGTGCGGGAGTTGTCTTTTTAAAAAATAATTAAAATTCCATTTCAATATAACAGTTAGAGGTAAGTTCTAATTAAAATCTAATATTTGTTTATAAAGTAGGTTACAGGTGATAGTTTCACCTGTCACCTACTTTGTAAACCAAGCTATTAAAGTATATTAAGACTTGTAAATTAATTGCAACCATTGCAAAAATTGTAATAAGTCCTTTCATCGCAAACATTTTTTTTATGACACATCGCGATTATTTCTGTGGGAGTTTGTATAAAAGATCTACTTGGGAAATACATTGCTAATTTCCATTTAATGCTCTTTTTATTTGGTTCATTAGTAAATAAATTTAACTCCTGTTCCTATTATTAACAAATTTAATTTTAAAATCTTTCAAATATATATATCAGGAAATTATCCTTTTATCATTGTGTCATTAAGTTAATCATAGCTTAATTAAAGTAGACCTTTTTTTTGTTAACGACGTATAAAATATAAGAGATAAGAGCCAGGAGTACGTGGTGTTAACACTAAACCCGACAGCCGGTCTTAGGCGCTCAGCTCTGAGTAGGACCTGGACCATGTAATTTCAGGTTTACCCCAGATCGACGCCACGCCTAGCCAGACCCT
Source organism: Arctia plantaginis (assembly GCA_902825455.1). Classification (NCBI taxonomy): domain Eukaryota; kingdom Metazoa; phylum Arthropoda; class Insecta; order Lepidoptera; family Erebidae; genus Arctia; species Arctia plantaginis. The sequence continues at coordinate 4,170,919 of CADEBD010000327.1, read as the reverse complement.
GTCCCCGGGGTAAAAATTCATAAAATATCGTCTCAGATAGGTATTGACTGAGGCTGCTATGGGCTGACTCGCCCGGTGTTATATCTCAGAAAACCGGTGTTAAGCTATACTTTCGGTGCTCTTCACGGAGTTTGTGAGGTTAACAGAGCTGAAGCTGAACGCCTGTTTTTTTTGTGCGAAAATCTCCTCGGATACCACCCACCGATGGGGATGGTTATGTCGGACACGAAACGACCTAAAGCCGCACGCCGTCTCGGGTATCAGTTGCCAGGGGACCAGGTGTACCCTAGAAAGAAAATCCCTGGTACAACACCACTCCCCCTGATTTTAAAAAAGACCTAAAAGGCCGCAACGGACTTGTGATTCTTGCAAGTTTAAGGCGTCCATGGGTGGAAGTACTCACTTAACATCAGGCCACCCGTCTGCTCGTTTGCCCTTCAATTAAAAAAAAACGGCGGAGACGTATGCTATACAGTCTGCTTTAAACTTAAAGTGTCGGAAGAAAGTCTTGTTACACAGTTTTCGGTCTCGCTCACATCCACTCAGAGCGTGTGACGCACGATAAGGAACTTCGTTCCAAATAATCGAATACAATATAGGACGTCACAGTCGTTGACGAGGCGACCAAATACGTCTTACACAGGTCTCCAAATTGTCACAACTGAAGTTAAAAAAAAGGGAAGAAATGCATCTCCAGAACAGTCATCAGCGGTAACCATCTATTGTTATTCGAAGACAGCAAACTTTAACCGTTAGACACCATATGTTACCGCAAAACCGCAATTTGTAAAAACATGCGTATGCGCAGGCTTGCCACACACTACGTGCCAATTACTAATTATGCCGACAAAAACACCACCCCACAGCTGTATTCTTTTTTTGTATAAAAATAAGATCGCGTGCAGAGTTATTTTTTTAAATTTGAATATTTTTTGTCATGAGCCGGACGTATTAGTGGTGGTCGTTTTACAAATTATTTGGGTAATCTGTGGTAGTCTTGATACTTGACACCATAATTTGGCTGTCAATAATAATATTATTTATTTCCTATCTTAGTAATATCCTATCGGATAGACTTTTAGTCTTACCATGTTGTCTTACCATACATACCTATAGTAAAAACCTGAAATAACAGTTTTTGTTTAGTTCCTTTAAAAGATTGTTAAAAATTATGTAACCTTAAACACAAATAAATTTATGTACAGATTAAAAACACATAATTGATTATAAAAATGGCGTGAGGGGTCTTTGGCCTTCCGGTCGGAACGATGTTCTTCTCGCTTTTTGGAGACGTATGCAAGTATACTTTAAACTTAAAGTGTCTCAAGAAAGGTTCGTTCCGTTCCCGGTCGGAACGAAGCTCCTTTCGCTTTTTTGTAGACGTTTGCTATTTACATGAAATATGAAAAATATATGTGAGCGTCGACGCGCCAACTGAGGTGTCGGCAAAAAGTCTTTATACACATTTTTGGGTTCCATCCCATTCGCTCAGAGCGTTCATCCCCCCCCCCCCCCATTCCCAGACTAAACGAGGGGGGATCGGGTTACCTTACTCTGTTTTCTGTCAGGCGACATGACCCCGGTCGAGCCGACCCCAGATACCTATGCCGTATTTTAGATCTCGCACGATTTTATTCAAGAAAATCTGTCACACGTTCGAAGGCCATTTAATCGTTGTACGTTTGTTTGTTCGTAATACAACACTACAATAGCATCATTGTTTAACCGCACTTCTTTAAAATTGTGATTTGTCTCCAATCGAACAACCTTACTGTTTCTTTGTCTCTTACAATACTATCAATTATAAAATTATCTTTTGTTGAAATTCTAAACAAAACAATAGTATATTATGAGCCATATTGGAGACAGTTGCAGGATCCATTACACTACTCAAAATTAAATTCCTTCAAAGAATTAATAGGCCATTGTAAGTAAATTACACTTGACAAATGTCAAGTTTTTTATTGAGATAATGTTGGTATTAAAAGCTAATGATAGATACGACATGAATGAATGTAGGGTATTCGATTGATATATTTTTTAATGTTACAAGTTGACAAATAAGCATACGAATTGTCCAATGATAAGCTGCTAGCGGTAACTATAATCGTTTATTAAGTGGTGTTTTGTTATCTGTCAAGGAGGGTTATAACGAAAATGTGGCGACTATTAATATCAACAGAAAGGGAATACTACGATTGGTAACGACACTTTAGCTGGACTTAGTGGTATATTGGCACAAATTTGTTCGCACACTTTATACGAAACGACCATTTTTTAAATATTTTTAGTGGTGGATTCGAAAAACTTATTATTGTGCGTATAAATATACCATTTTCTACAATAAATTTCATGTCAGAAAATGTGTGCGAATCGCCAACACATTTTTCTAGATGTGTCGATTCGCACACTAATAAATTGAGTTTGTGCAAATCGACCACTAAAAAAATGTTAATTTTAAAAAGGATCGTTTCTTACAATAGACCTGCTGCATTTTATGAAAGGAAATCTTATTGCCGTCTGCACTAGAAGGAGGATTTGATATGTTTTACGAGTGTAATTAGTTATACGTTATGACAGATTTTGACGTTTGGGGGTGTCGTTAGATTCGTCTTAATTGTTAAAGAGACATTGTAAAGAAAATAATTAAAAAAAATCACCTGTATGTTAACTTTTAGTAAGTACCTATATATACATTTTCACTCAATTTGTTTTTTATTTTTTTGCAATAAATTTCATGTTTTATTTGTGGACAAATTATGTCTTGGTCCTAATGACTTCTCATAGGACAGAACAGGTATATAATAATATTCAAGGTAAACAGGTAAATAATATTCAATTTCGAGTTCGAGTTATTCAAGTTCGAGTTGCATACCCATATGGGTATGCAACTCGAACTTGAATATTATTTTGGGGCTCCGGTACCCTCGCTCATTCGGTGATGAGGTACGAAAGAACTCCTTAACACCGGTTTGTTTTTAGGCCGTGTTGTAACTCCGGTCGGCCCTTTTGTGCTGTGCTGTGTTCTAAGTCAAATTTCAATCAACATTTTTATCTCACTTTATTTCTAAGCCACATAACACACAATTGCACGGATGGCGTAGGTGTTTAAACGGTCACCTCACCGCTTCCTACTGCGCTGAGTGTTGGGACAACACTTTGCGTGATCCACAAATTGTTGTTCTGAATCTGGGTGTTCTGTGTGTCATGAATGTTAGTAATGTCCCCCGCGACACAGGAATTATTCCTAGTTGTCTTTGGAAAAGAAAGAAATAAGAATTATCAAAACACGTAAAAGGATTTAAACAATTTTAAGGAACATCGAAACTTCACAAACGAAAAATAAACGAAACGCAACGAACTCCAAACATTACAAATAAATTAACAAAACGCAATGAGTAGCCGAAAATCTATTCATCATATGTTTTTGCTCTGAATAAAGACAAGACGGTTGTCTCCGTCAATACGGTAGGTAGTCTCCATAAATCCAGGAACAGGTGATGTTGCGGCGACATCAAAGGCGGCGACTGTCTTTGTAACCCGCCGTTGTCAATATTTGCATACTAAATATAGTCATATAGGTATACGTGACTGTAATGTGTTGATTGAGTTGTAGGCACTATTTTAGTTTTACCGACTTCTGAGTTTACAACGTTGGTGGCGTAATGCTTTGGACCTGATGAATTCATGATATGCTTGACTGTATCTATCCATGTGGTGACGGATTAAGAATATGGAGTGTCACCACCCCATTCATAACGTGAGTGTCGTAAGAGCCGACTAAGGGAGTAAACTACGCAGGACAATAGCACTGCAAAAAGAAGGAAGACTTGACACAAACCCTATGCCAACCCGTCTGGCCTGCGAGGTATAGTAGGCCAAACCCTCCTTTCTAGAGGCCTATGTCCAGCAGTGGAATATTGAAGGCTTTTGATGTGTTATGAAGTAAATCTATTATCTAACTAAAAAAAAACGCAGACCATCGAATACCTATTAGTATTATACAGCGTGTCTCAGATTTAAATATTGTAAATGACAACAGCCTGTATAACAAGATGCGTCAAATGCTGGGGGTGACTCCTGACATCGCGTGTTTAGCTCGAAGCTTTTGCACAATGATGACACCGTAATCACAGGTCCTCAATCACACCACATCCTTCCAAAACCTCTAATGAGATGATCATTGACAAAAAACGAGCTTTTAAAGATATTTTCGGCCAATTTGTAACTGAAAACTAATTTAACTGTCAAAAAGAATAATGCAAGCAATATTCGACCTTATTTTGTAGTCTGTACGTCTGTTTCGAACGCTTAAATCACAGTTACACATAAATATGACCTATATCTTTGTTTTGCGGCTGTCAAAATAAAATGAGAAGCAAATTTAAATCTTATTTTGAAGACATGAAGAGTAAAGGTATAATTTTTCAATCAGCAAATTTATGTTGGTTATTTTAAAAGGATTAAATCTGTAAGCTCCCGTTTGCAACATGTCGCTGTGGGAGATATAAAGGTTTGTGGTTTCAATCCGTTACGTTTACGTAAATTGTAAAAGTACAGGTGTCTTTTAAAATATATTTTTTACAACTAAGGTTGTAAATAAGTATGTACGTTGTCCCTTTTTAAATGTCAGTCATCTCATAGAGTCCTTAACCAATATAATAGTATACAAACTCGTGATCTAGTCATTGGCATCTTTGGCCAGTCGTTTAATGTATTTAAAACTAAAATAAATGTTTTGTGTCCATTACCTTCAACCCTGAATAAATGTTAATTAGTTAAGATATAAAATAGATTTAAAATAGTATTTATTAAAATATTTTATAGTATAGTTTATTATTATTTAGTAAATATATTTCTCTTTCGTTTTTTTTTGTTTTGATTGTTATTCATTTACTATTCTTACACTACTACTAGTAATTATCATTCATATCAGATTTAATGCCACCTAATTTCATAAATGAGAAAGTGTGTCTGTCTATCTATCACCTCTTCATGAACTGCTGAACCGATTTAAATGAAATTGATTATGGAGATGGTTCGAGTCCCGGAAAAGGACATAGGATAGTTTTTATCCCAGAAATCATCATTAATGGGGTGAAAATGGGGGTGGAAGTTTGCATGGAAAATTAATAACGGCTGAACCGATTCAGATAAAACTTAGTATAGAGATAGTTTGATTCCTACTTAGCCTAGTTTTTACCGCGATATCCGAGATATACGCCGACGGAGCCGTTTGCGAAAGGTATTTAGTTCTTAGTATAATATGTATGACGTGGGAGTACTTATTAATAAATAAATAAATCTCACAGCTCTGCTCTACAACAGTCCACCAAGTCAAAATTTGTAACATTGTGCGTAAGAGTCGTTAGCATGTCCGTGTTGGTTACCCCATACATAGTCATAGAGCAATAGCTGAACTTTTTTAAATATTACATGACGAACCAGCAGTTTTGTCTTCATTTATGATTACTACTCTATTTCCACCATTGACAAGAAAACTCATCTTCATAAATTTCCGAAAATGTTTTCATTTCCTTAATTTCCTTATGTAACGCCAAATAATATCATTGGAAAGAAATTTGATTATAAATTTATGATTGAAAAAGTGAACAAACAAAATTGAGTGGTGGAAACACATGCCCACAGACACACACACACACACACGAATGTACACATACATATGCTCCTTCAAACATCACACACATGCACAGACAAACAAACACACATATGCACTCGCACACAACACACACAAACATTCCTACGTATTCTGACCAGAACAATCCTATAATATTGTTAAAATTCATTTTTAACTTTGTGATTTGGTTTATATTCAACAGGCATGATAAAACTTGAAACCTGTAATTTTTCTTCCTGAGGTTTGTGTTAATGGCTGCAGCACAGTTATAAAACTATAGCAGCCATTATCAACCATATTCCACTGCGCAATTTGTTATTTTTAGTTACAAATAATAAACTTTTTTTATTTCATTTAATTATTAAAAAAAACCCGTTAAAACATTCGCATAGAAATTGATTACGTCACCATCCATTAATTGACAGTTCTCGTTATATATCGCAGTATAAAAGTATTATGCCAACTGACAGCTGTAAACTTGTTCATCGCTTATTCCGCTTAATAATGTATCGGATTTAGTTGGCGTTTACAGTCCCGTGATAAGAATTATAATATATTATAATAATAATAGTTACTGCTGAGTAAGAAAATAAGAGTCTAGGCTGAGGATCATGTCGTAAGGAAGTGCCTGTCTATGGCTACTATAAAGAGGGGAGGTCCCAGAGGGACGTGAAGGAACTGGGTCTGAGGAAAGAGGACGCATAACGATGGACCACGTGGTTCTCATGACTGGAAAAGCTGACCCCGTGTAGCGGGAGAATAATAATAGTTACCATTTAAAATTTCCAATCAATTATTTCCTTATATAAATTATCACAATCTAAGTTAGTTCCAACTTATATAATGTACCTATCTATATTTAAAAAAAAACTTTTAAAAGAAGCACAAAGTAATGAAATAAAATTAAAATATGCTTAGAAATTAGTTTTATCTACCTCTCTTCGAAACATCTTGTGACTTAACAGCACATAAAATAACATAAAAAAATTACATTACTTGAGAATATCTACCACATCTATAATAATTTGACAAATGGAGGATAAATAGTATGTTTAAAACCCAACCACCTCAAGTTTTCAAACTCTCTAAATAAAACCTCTTTAAATTAAAACCAAAATCAAGTACTCTAAACAATCCCATCACAAACAAATCATGTTCATAGTATAATTGTTGCAGGATATATTATTCAATTGTCATCATTTTGGGGGTCCAACCACTTATACGAAATTGTTTGGACCATGGGCAAATATTTTCAAAACAGGGGACGTGGTCCATTGTCAAATTGACCGAATGATTAGGGACCGAATGTATGAATGGGAATGTATTGTTGGATTAAAGTATTATAGGGGACCGGAGACTTCCATCCACTGTGATGTGCTTTATTTTTATTTCAATTTCTGTATTCCTCGTGATGACATCTTTGAAATTAAGGAGACATTATTTTGTATAACAAATTAATCAGTTAATTTTTAAAGGAATTTGTCTAGCGATTTTTATTATTCGTTTTATTGATACAAACTTCGAAAAAAGAAATTCCCCGTACAAACTTGGTAAAAAGTAATTCTCCATATAAACTTCCATCGCCCTTTTCACCCCCTCAAAGGATGATTTCTGAAACTATCCTTTGTTCTTTCCCGGGACTCAAACTACCTCTGTACCAAATTTAATCTAAATCGGTTCAGCGGTTTTGCATGAAGAAGTAACGGACAGACAGACAAACTTACGCATTTATTATATTAGTATGAATATGTACGTATGTATATGTGCTCAGTTGATGGTAATAGACTTATCAAATATTACGTAACTAAATGACAGTCGTTAAAGTGTGGTCTTTCAATATGCTTCTGTCTACCCTTTCGGGGATAAAAGGCGTGAGTATATGTATGATGTACACCTATTATAAAATAATAGCTTTTTCCCTCGGCTCCGCCCACGTGTTTGCTGGTTATCGTAGTTATCGCGGTTCTTAATCGAGAATCAAACTCGAACTCAAAATTATTTGAAATCGTCTTTTATGTAGGCTCTAAAGTCATAGATCAACACACACAAAAGCAACAATCTGTTTTGTCAAAAGTAAGCAAATAAATTTAACAAAAATAAAACCCATACACAATCTATGATATGCCTGTGCCGATCTATAACCGCCCGTTTCCAAGGGGTTGAGCCTTATGAAAAGAAAGGGCAAATAAACTCATGGCACTCATCATCAAACTTCCCCATACTAAATTTCATCTAAATCGGTTTAGCGGTTATTGATACCTCATACAAACTTCCGCCTCCCTTTTCACTCATTTTAAGGATGTTTCTGGCATAATAACTATTTCAGGGACTCAAACAATCTCTATACTTAATTTCATCTAAAATAGTTCTGCGGTTTAAGCGTGAAGAGGTAAGAGACAGAGAGACAGATAGACAGACAGAGACACACTTTCGTCATAATATTATTATGAATGTGAACGAAAAAAAAATCGAAAACCTTAAACCTACGTGTCTTGAGAGCTATTTGTAATTACTTCGTTTTATATAAAATTAGCGGATGGAGGAATATAACATTTGGAACACCTAATGTTTATACTTATTTAAGTGTTGAATACGAACTGGGGTATTTAATAAGCACTATAATTTTTACCCGATACGACTTCCACTTTTTTTTTCCGTTCCTCGGATACCACCTATCGGTTGCATGTCGAACTCGAACCGACTAAAACCGCACGCCGTCTCGGGTACTAATAGCCGGGGAACCAGGTATACCCTAGAAAGGAAGACCCTGGTGCCCCGACATACCTCGGGCCATCTACAGACGAGTAGACGAACCCCCCGTGTGGAAACCCCATGTTCCCTCTGCTCCCTGGAAACGAGCGCGCTTCGCAACGCGCTCGCTGCCACCCCGGCCTGCTTCTGCTAGGGTGACAGATAGCCTCACCTGTCACCCCCAGGCCTGCGCTTATGGAGGACGGAGATCGTTCTGCGACCTCCGGCGCCTGAGTCGCCTGCGGTACTTGGCCTGTTCCCGGGCCTGGCGGGCCGGGAGAGTTCTAAACCCCTCCCGGTCCCGCTCCGCCGTCTTCGCTTCGCCGAGCATAACTTGCTCGCAGAAGGAGACGGCAGAGTTCCACGCACTCTCGCTCCGCACGATAGCTACAATCAGGCTATCGAGCGAGAGAACTCCCACTCCTATGGCCGCCACGAGGTCTGGCCTCTGCTCAAACCACGCCGGGTACTCTGCCAGCGTGTGGAGAGCCGTGTCCACGGTCTGGCCATCGCAGTGGTGGCACTCAGGCGTTGGCTCCTTGCGGATCAGACAGAGGTGACCCCTGAAACATCCTTTCCCAGTCGATACGACTTCCCCTGAGCTTTAATTAATCAATCAACAGCCTTTAGTAGTCCAGTGCTGGATATAGGCCTCTCCTTAGAAAGGAAGTTTTGGCCTACTATAGCACGCTGGCCAGACGGGTTAGTATAGCGATTGTTTCAAGTTTTCCTTCTCTTTAGAGTGCTGTTGTCCTGCGTAGTTTACTCCCTTAGTCGGCTCTTACGACACCCACGGGATGAATAGGGGTGGTGACACTGTATTCTTAATGCGTCACCACACGGAAGCCTACAAGCGAAATGTACTCTATTTTATGTACCATTAGCGACCATCGCAATCTTGCAGGCCTTCAATGGACGGCTAAAGAAACTTAGGTAAAAGGGGTTGCAGTAAATAATACATTTTAATGCACAAGTAATTCTCAGCATATCAATAAATAAAAAATCCGGATAAGTGCGAGTTGGACGCGCCCACCGAAGGTTCCGCACAAATTTGTAGGTACATATTATAAATAGTTCAGGAATCGAGTCTTGCAGTTTTATCTGAGCTTTTCCTGAAATTCAGTTTCCAAACCTATTATTATTTACTTGTGTTACCTTATGTTTGTGTTTTATAAGTAAAATTATACCTCGATGATTTGATTACATAGGTATGTACTTTAAATATATATAGGTGTAGTTTTCAGATTTTCCCTGTACTTGTAGTATAAGACGATGTGACTTGCCAAAATTCATAGTTCTAGGTCAACGGGAAATACCTATGCATTTTTGCGGAATAAACGTCCATATTTTTTTCACGTTAACTTAGAAGTTTGATTTTTTCACAGCTTTGAGGGACTATAGACCTCTGTATGGGGTTTTAACTTCAACTCGATATCTCTATGCGTTCCCAAGGTAAAGGGTCTTAACAGACGGGCACACAGACAGACAAGCAATAAAACAATAACGCTTAGCTGCTTCTTGTCACATACATGCGTCTCTTTCACTCCTTCCTACAGAGAGCTAGAAACCGAGACGAAAGATGTCACACATTAAAAATCGGAAGTATTGGATATTAAATGATATTAATTTATTAATATTTTAGGGAGTAATCCCTCCCACACGCCCACCAGTGTAACTCATATACACCAGGATCAACAAGTAAACTGTCGTAGCGAAATTATTCAGAAAATAATTTAAGTGGTTAGGTTGGAAATTTAATAAATCCACTTCCCTCCTTAGCAATGCGGGAGACAAAATGAAGTAAACATAGGCATACACCCTTTTATCAGGGAGGGAAGCACCACGGACACCAAATATTATCTATCGGTCCCACCCATAGAGCAACACAGGCCACCGGCAGTTTGCTCTATGGTCCTGCCTAGTGAGCTATATTTGATATAGCACCCAAAAGTACGGAAATTTACCCTAGTTGACACCAGATGCTCATAGTAGGTATACCGCCTCAGATGTTTAATAAAATATCTAGTTATAAGCTAAGTTTGTACGTTCGTATAGATGACAAAAGCGGACATCTCTGCTATCGTGATTCCCTCACGCTTTCCTCAAGCCTCCCAAGTACTAACGCACCTCTGTAATGTCACGTCACTGTCACGACTTGACCCCGATGACCCACGCTGATACGGCCCTTATTACAGAGACATAAGTACCACAGTTGGATGTAAAAAATGTGTGATCGTGACGCACCTTTTGGGAGACGGACGACAATATCTCAGATGCTTTGTTATGATATGATTTTACTGTGTTCGTATCTAGTAGCCATAACACACAGATTCAAAGTTTAAGTATTTTTAATCTTCACGTAAAAACAAAAAAAAGGCTGTAATTTTGTTTATTGCACTTTTAACTCGTATCAAAGGAATTCCCACAGTTTTTAGGTATATGATTCGAGATTTAAAAAAAACCGAGGGGCTATTCACATCATCACATCAACAGCCTTTCCAAGTCCACTGCTGAACAAGGGGGTCTCCTTAGAAAATTGATCTTGGCCTACTATACTTGGTATAGGGTTTGTGTCAAGTTTTCCTTCTTTTTGCAGTGCATAACAGTGTAAAAAAAACACACTTATAAATGTGAAAATGTGAGTTCGTTTGTTTGTATGTTTGTTCAGTTTTCATGCCCTAAAACACCAAAGCGATTTTTAAAATTCTTTTACCAATGGAAAGCTACATTACTCGTATTAGCGAGTAATACACAATATAATATGGCGTTTGTTTTAATACGTTTTTGTCAGTTTTCTTGACATATTTAACATTATATTTTACCATTATATAATAGCTTACCCTTAAACATATCTGCTGACAAGGAATGAGACCAGATCTCTGTCAGCACCGACCCACGTGGTGGCTACGGACCTCCAGGTTCGGTTTTAACAGTCTTGCCTCTATTTTTACTTGTTACATACCCATGTGTAAATAAATCAGGTGTACAACACGTATTGCATTTATACAGAAGAGAGAATATGGAAAAATCCTACCTTCAACCACTCCCGAACGCGTCGGCGACGCTTTAAAAGCAATCACCATTGATTGACCCGCCATCATAAAAGCAGACTTGACCTGTATACACGTAAGTGTATAAAAATACACATACATTAATCCACTCCGTAAGACAGAATACCATTGATAAACAGTGATAAATGATTTTTTTAATGAGCCACGAGAATACTGAATGTGACTCTCGCAAGTTAACGGTTTAAGAATCTGCAACAAAGGAAATAAAATAGGTCCCTACGATTATGTTTCCACTGAACACTATTGCACTTCGTATTAAACTTCTTAATATTTACATTAAGCACAAACCTATAACTTACCTAGAAGACTAATAAATATGTACACATCAATTAAAATATAAATAAAGCTAGCAGAAGTAAATATAAGGCAATTAATCATTAATAAACAAGGCACCTGGCCTTTCGAAACACTAATATGACTTAAATGCAAGCCATTCAGTCATAGATGGCGTTGTAAAATCAAAACGATAGTATGTTAGTATTGTAACGCCATCTGTTGTGAAGTAGGTGTAAACTAAGTGCACAAAATAAAAATAACGTTTTTTTAGATCTGCAGAACATGATAGGCTGTTAATAAGTTTTCCTAGCTACTAATAAATATAATTCTAGTGACAGCTAGTTCTAGTACTGACGGAGAATCTTTTTCGTAGGATTATTTATAATATTTTTGTTTTAAGTAACAACTAAGTCTCTTCGTCAACAAACTTGAAAATAATTAGTAACCATATTTTATACCGGTTATATGTTCCTCCATTTTAAGGCCTATTAGATGGGATTAATAGGAACATATTTTTCATGGTTTTTACACAGTGTGTTCTCATAAAATAAAAATAAAAGTTACAAATATGAAAGGAAACTAATGGGACCATCATCCATCTCGGGCCATTTATGCTTGGCTTGGGCTCGTAGATGACTACGATGTTAGATGGGAACCACGGTTTTGCCATTCTATTGTTTTGCCACGGTTTTGCCGTTTTGGAGACGAAACGGAAAATATACCCTCACAAATAATAAAAACTAAAACGGTTCATAACAAAACAAATATAACAAAAACAAAGGAATTGAGTAACTCTTAGTTTTTTTTGAAGGCGGTTAAAGAAAACCTTAAATAAAACAAAAAATTTCGTTGACTATTCCTGTGTCCTTCACCCTGTATAAATCACGCAAAGATAACGACATCTGTTTGTTCAAGTTTAACATTGCGTGACCACTGACAGTTGAGAGGGCGCTGTCGGACTTTCGGACATTGCAAATATTACATTTCAAGTGCTGTCCAATTGTAACAATCACAATAATGTATTGAGTACTTAGTACGACCACTAGATGGTGCTGTTACTAAACCAAGCATTTCAAGAAAGATATTTAAATAACAAGACAATGGTGCTAATTGTGTAACAAAAAATTTGTTACACAATTAGCACCATTTGTTCTGATCTGTTTAGTTTAGTCCTATTCTGAAAACGTAATATTTGTCAGGACAAATTTTTTTTTTGTGATTTTTAGTTCAGTTTAGAGAGTTTTCGAACAACAGAATTAGCACCAATGATTACATTGTATTTTAACCGACTTCGAAAAAAGGTGGCAGTTCTCGTTTCTGTTTTTTTTTGTTGCTGCTTCTATATCCTGTATGGTCTAATTCAAATTTGAAAACAAAATACCCCTTGAAGGTAGAAAATTAACAAACGCGGGATACAATTTATTTTAATTCATCTTGATGTAGGTTCATTGAAATCGGTAAAAAGTAGGTAATTTTTGAATGTTTTTTTTTTTATAGAGAAACCAAGTTGCCTATCTATAAACACTCTAGGCTTCATAAATAATATATAATATACAGTAACTATATAAATAACTGTCCGTGTGGTGACGGATTAAGAATGCAGAGTGTCACCACCCCGTTTTATCCCATGGGTGTCGTAAGAGCCGACTAAGGGAACTAACTACGTAGGACAACAGCACTGCAGAGAGAAGGAAAACTTGACACAAACCCTATATCAACCCGTCTGGCCAGCGTGGTATAGTAGGCCAAAACCTCCTTTCTAAGGAGAGGCCTGTGTCCAACAGTGGACTATTATAGGCTGTTGATGTGATATGATGATTTAAGTAACTACTTATATAGATTGTATAAAATCGAAAATCGATCGAAGTGGCGTGTAATAGGAGAGGCCTACTAGTAGGTATGTCCAGCTGTGGACTGCTATATGCTGATGATGATAAGTACTTATATACAATTGTGAAGTTAGTTTGTGAACGCTTCAAATACTCAAAAATTTCTGAACTGATTGAGTTCTTTGGTGCGACATGGTTTTTATCTATTTGTCGTTAGTTTTGTTAATAGTTTTTCATCAATGCAACGACACTTAGCCACAGCGAAGCGTGGCTGGGTACGGCTAGTACTACTTATATAAAATATATATATTGGTAATATTGGACGAGCCTATTGGTCTAGCGGTTAGTGACCCTGACGTCTTCGTCGGAGGATGTGGGTTTGATTCCCACCAAGGACAAATAATTGTGTTATGAGCACGAGTATTTGTTCCATGTCTGGATGTAATTAATCTATACAAATAAATAAAATTAAAGTGTCTGTTTGTAATGTCAAAATAATAGGATTTTTTCATGCTCACACGGTTATTTGCTCGATACCTGTGCCTAAAAACCAGTTTGTTTTGCCTGTCTGTCTGTTTGCTCTGGGTAATCTTCTAAACGGCTAGACTAATTTTAATAATATTCTACTACCAGGTAGCTGTCTATATAAGGAGTAACTTAGGTTATGTTTCCTCTCAGGAAAGCCTTTTAAAAAAAATTCCGGTCCAGGATCGAACCCACTAAGGCAGCGCTTTGCAAGTTCCACGGACGATCGAACGGGTCCCAGCTAGTCTATAATATGTAAGTATATATTTAGAAATAGTATATATTCAGTATGTTTATCAGCAGTCAAATTACCACAGCAGCACAGGCTCTGCCTAGTTTGGGATTAGACTGCCGTGTGTGAGATGTGTAAAGTTATTATTATTCTAATACACATTATTCACTAAGTATCGGAAAAACAATCCCAATGGAACCAAAGTACGTTACCTAATAAATAAAAGCAAAATAAAAAGTATGCTGCCCGCGCAAAATACAAAAAATGAGGGTTTTGAAAACCAAAAAACATTTCTACTCGTAGACGTAAATATTACCCAACTGTCGGTTACCTAGACGTATTACACCCTCTTTGTTGCGTTTCACATTATTGACCGAATTTCCATAGAAAAACGCTCTGGAAGTTTTCTAAAAGAACATAATAAGCAATGCTTACCTACAATTGATTTGGGTTTAGAATATTTTATTTGCAATATCGACCAAAAATACCTATCTATCTTTTATACACTAGCTCTTCACCGCTATTTTAATTTAAACTAGCTTATACCCGCGGCTTAGCCCGCGTGTATGTCGGTTATTGCTTTAAAAATATCCGAATCGGTTCAGCGGGTTTTGATATTTTCTGGGAGAGAAACTATCTAACTATGTCCTTTCGCGGCACTCTAACTTTCTCGATATCAAATTTCATTTAAATTAGTTCAGCGGTTTAAGCGTGAAGAGGAGGAGGAGACAGAGAGACACACTCCCCGGTTCATCAGCAGAGGGATGACTAAACTGTAACGTGGAAAGTGTTAGATATGCGCGTTGAAGAGTCCAAGGGAAGAGGAAGGCCAAAGAAAAGGTGGATGGAATGTGTGAGAGAGTATATGGCTAGGAAGGGAGTAAAATGACGAATGATAGATTAGATTGGAAGAATAATACCTACATACTGCGCCGACTTTAAATAAAATACGGAAAAGTATGGACGATGATGATGGTTCATCACCAGGTCAATGGCAAGGTGTTATCCACTCGAGCCAATTAAAATCACGATATTCCGTCAAGTCCTTATATCAGATTCGGTCGGCAAGTTAGGTATACATACCTTAAACATGAGACTTAGACGGGAGACTAAGCCACCTGTTCATCAACTGCCGACCCCACTATTTAATGCAAGAGCCTTGTCCGCTCCGACATATAGAGGCGCTCACAAAACACGTCTCGACTCCGAGTTCCTCTCCTCCGCCTCTTTCCGTGAGATGACGTCCTCGTAGAAGGATACGAACTCGGTAGGAACCTTCTTACCCTAACCTCACTTATAGAAAGAGAAAACACTAGGTAATAGTACTGTCGAACCATAACCTGAAATTTAAGCAGAGAATTTATATCTTACTATATTCATTTGATACAAATGTAAAAATAATACAATACTTCTATCTATCTAAGCAGCCTGTTGCACCCACTGCTGGGTAAAGGCCTCTTCTTTATCACGCCACTCATGGTGGTTTTGTGCCAGCCTGATCCATTGCTCTCCTACGGCCCTCACAATGTCGTCTGACCATCGGGTGATCTGCCTCGAGGCCGCCGGATATCTCTTGGTTATCATTAGGTTCCTACCTTAGTCCATCGGTGATCATCCTGCTGGCCAAGCGCCCCGCCAATCTCCACTTAAGCTCGCAATCCGTATACTCATATCCTCGACTTATACAATACATACAAAATTAAATTTATGAATATTCCTAAACTTAACAAAGTTGTCAAATGAAAATCATGATGTCAAAACTATTTTACCTATACAAAACACTTCAATTATGTATTAAAACTCTGCCAATTGTGTGTAAACATTCGAAACTTCTAAATTGTGTCAACACTTTGTGACAATTCTGATAGTTTATAAGTATAGAATTCCCATGAAATTATTGTAAATAGTTTTGATGTTAAACGAACTATGACGTCTAAAATGAAAAAAGTTAATGATTGTCGCAATAATGTAACTAACATGCAAATTCCAATTGTTGGTAATGACCTTCAGACCAATAGATTTTATAATGCTTTGGTGTAAGGCTGCCCAAAAAACACTTCAAAATATGTACCATAAGAAGAACTGGTAAATGACACTTCAAAGATTTCTTTTTCCTAAAAGACAACTCCGCACTAGGAATATATATATATGTGTCGGACTCAAAAAACACCCAGGCTCACAGACTCATGAAACAACAATTTGTGGATCACATAAAGTGTTATCCCATGTGGGGAAAGAGCCCACAACACTTAGTGCAGTAGGAAGCGGAGAGGTAACCGCTTAAACTACTACAGCCTTTAATAGTCCTCTGTTGGACAAAGGTCTCTCCTTAGAAAGGAGGTTTTGGCCTACTATACCACGCTGGCCACACGGGTTGGTATAGGGTTTGTTTGAAGTTTTCCTTCTCTTTGCAGTGCTGTCCCGCGTAGTTTGCTCTCTTTGTCGGCTCTTACGACAGCTCTTAAGAATAGGAGTGGTGACACTCCGTATTCTTAATCCACCACATGGACAAGTTTTCTTTCAGAAGAAACTTGCACTTGAAGCAGCCATCGGGATGATACAAGGTCTTCAGTGCAGCTCTGCAGGTTGGCGGTAAGACAGATGTGTTTAAGGAAATTCCGGGGACGAACTCTGTTGCAGAGTGCTACTGCATTCGACTACTAGCAGTTCAATTAAAACAAATATTACAATTTATAAATATGTCTATTTTGCATTTGTCTGGATGTGTCTGTGTATAACATCTGTATTTAGACCAAAATAATATTTATGTATGTTTACACGTGGTCTACTTTTGCCTCGACAATTTGAGGAACAAGTTTTCGTCTGCGGTATTTCTCGACGAACTTCAAATATTATTAAATACTATTATATTATTCTAAAATATTATTTGCCATACATATACAGGTATCAAAAAGGAGATCTAGTGAAAACAAGGAAAAGAGAGTAGACAGAATGGGAATGCGTGCGTGTATATTTTTTTACAACTCTCGTGTTAGGAATATATCCTGTGTCGCTGGCGACTATAAACATACATGAAACGAACACAAAGAACACCCAGACTCAGAACAACAATTTGTGCAACACACAAAGTGTGGTCCCCGTGGTCCTGTGCTAAGTGTTGAAGCGGTGACCGGTAAAGCCCATCAGTCATGTAAATATAAATTCATAGTATTTCACGGCAAAAAATGATAAAATTTCATTAATTTACGCTTTAATCTCATCCGGGTAGGTGGAGAAGAGCCGAATAGAACTATATTTGCTACGATCCTGAAATACACCTCGCGCCTCTTTCATATTCATCAATCAGGGTTTTCAATCAATCTTACGTATTGTTTTTCTTTTTACTAAATAATCAACTTTACCGCTACAGTTTAAAAAGAAACATTCACACATATACAAACATCAGTAGTGTGTGTGAGAAGTTGAGACGTCCACCATTTTATATTCCACTTTTTAAATTGACTATATCCGTCATGCAACGGTCTCAACAAAGAGCCAATTGAACTACATTCGCAAGACTTGAATCTTTTTTAATCTTTCTACGTTTGCTAAGATAATATTTTGCCACTGCTTTTTATACAATCGTGAGTTTTAAATTGAAAAATAAAAAAACACTTTTATGTCAAAACAATTTTGTTTAGCTTGCTTTAATGCTTAAAATTCTAGAGAATTCATTAAATTTTCCGAATTTTACGACATCTTATCAATATTCTGCGTTTCTTATGGAAATAAAAGATTTTATTGAATTCATTGAACTGTTAGATAACATTATCGCTTACAGTGTTGAGGAGACGCGATTTGAGTACACAATGGAAGAACACAGTTTTAGATTACAAACACTGTTCTTGTTAGAAAGATCAAAAGAATTTTTTTGGAAACGAAAATTTGGAGGTTTTTTACTCGATATTTTTTACAGAATGCTACATCACTTTTAAGAGCTAAGGCAATAAACTCTAGCCCACAATAAAAACAATTCAAACTGTACGTTTCTATCTAGATTTTAGGATATTTATACGTCGAAATATAATTAAATCAAAAATATCGAGCAAGCATTGTAACATGTAGCCTTTTCATTATTAGTATAACCTATATAAATTACCATAAACATACATACAACTTTAGTCCCAGGCGAATATAATATATATCGGAATGTCTCATAGCACGACTTAGTGTCAAACAAGCCGCGGTCACAGACAGGCTCTTGATAAACATGCATACCCTGGCAGTTTACGGTGTCGTACTCACAATTATCAACATCGACGCTCACATTATCCCAGATAGTTACGCGAAACAACGGAATGCACTTCTTGACGAAGAAATACTCACGGCTGTAGGTGGGAAAATACATCTCACAGAAGATGAAATCCTCGCCAACGAAATCCTCATGAAATGGAAGCATAAGGAGTTGGATGATTCGTTAAAAAACCCGCAATATTTTAACTTTTCGAAACATTATTTTACGTACAAGACAGATATAGACAAATCAAATGTTTATCAGATTATAAGGAGTATGCCAAAAGGGGCAGTGTTACATGTCCATAGTTCCCTAATGTTGGATCCCAGTGTGTTAGTGAAGCTTACGTACATGGAGCATCTGTATGTATGCTACTCAGACGGAGATTTGAGTCTACAGTTCTCCGAATCCATCCCAGCCCGACCTTGCAAAACTAATTGGGCACTTGTCAGTGATCTCAGAAGATTATCCGGTGACGCCTTGACTTTTGACGATGAATTGAAGAGTCATTTTACGCTATTTAAAGACGACGACGAAGATTACAGTAAGGTTGATATTAACACAGTGTGGAAAAGATTTGAAAAAGTGTATCAAGCTATCAAGTCTCTTATAAGTTACAGACCAGCAAGAGAAAAATACTGGTATGAAACGTTGAAGCAATTTTACGAAGATAACGTAATGTACATAGAGGTACGCACAGGCCTTTCTAATGTTTATGAACTGGATGGGTCCAAACATCCTAAAAAATACATGGTGGAACTTTACCAACGAGTTACAAACGCCTTTATTGATGAATACCCCGAATTTGTAGGCATTAAGTTGATAGTAACAAGGCATAGAGCTCAAAGTGTGGATCAAGTACTGGAATCTCTTAACTTAACCAGGAAACTAAAGTCAGAAATGCCTGAAATGATCGCAGGGTTTGATTTAGTGGGACAGGAAGATTTAGGAAAACCTTTAACCCATTTTCTCCCCATACTATCTGAAGCAAAGAATGATATAGATTACTATCTACATGCAGGTGAAACTTCTTGGTTGGGGACTTCAACAGATGAGAACTTGGTTGATGCTATTCTTCTCGGATCGAAGAGGATTGGACATGGTTACGCATTGACGAAGCACCCGACTTTGCTGGATGTTGTCATCAAAAGAAATATTGCTTTGGAAGTTAATGTGATATCAAATGTAGTGTTATCTTTAGTGACAGATGTGAGGAACCATCCTTTAGCGTCTTACTTAGCTATGGGTCTACCAGTCGTGTTGTCAAGTGATGACCCTGGAGCGTGGAGTTCAAAACCTTTGTCTGAAGACTTTTTTGTTGCTTTCATGGGTGTTGCAAGCAAGAGAGCAGACTTGAGGATGCTCAAACAGCTGGCCCTTAACTCTATCGTTTATAGTGCATTAGACGAAGGAGGTAGGATTAAATTAATAAAGATTTTCGAAAAGCAATGGTTGGATTTTATCAGAGATGTTATTTCAAATGAAACGTTAATATGGGAAAGTTATGTGTGAAATACTTGACATACTCGTACATTGAACTTATTTTCTCTAGTTTTTGATAGTTGACATAAGACTGGGATTTGAGCAGGCTCTACACTGATGCCACATTGTATATAGATATTATCTTGTAGTATGTTTTCATTAAGAATTTTTGATAGTTAAAATAGAACGACATTGAACTTAACAAATATCTCACAATTATTTCCCAACCTGGCATAAAAAAATAAATCATAAACAATATTGTAAGTAAAATACATTATTTCACTTGTAAGTCAAAATATTCTCCGTACTTCTCTATGGATTTAAAGCGATATTATCCGATTTTTAAGTGCATTTAAGTCATAATAAGTAATATTCTCTTCTGTAGTAAACATAGTTACTAATTTATAAGTTATTGACAGATTAATACATTAATATCAATTTTGAAAGCGATGCTTTTACACATAAACTTCATGTAAAAAATGCTCCATAAAGTGGTTTTATTGTGATTGTATTCATTTGTTGTTACAACTGAATCACATAAAATCACTATATTTATTTTACTTGTGTGATGGTTTGTTACATATTTTTTTCATTAATTACTTGGGTATAGCACCTTACACGTTAATAATTTATATACGAATATTTCAGCTTATAAAACCAAAATTCGATTAACCATATTATAGATTTTTTATGTAAAAAGCCACTTTCAGTAATAGACTAATTAACAAGAAAGAAAAATTTGTAAGTTTTTTCTTTAGTCGGACTAAGATTCTAACCAAAAACAATACTTTTTTAAGAATAAAAATGTACAATAAAGTTTAAGTAAACCAAATAAAATCAAAAACAATTTCAACTAAAACCAAGTTAGTTACTTACAAGTAGTTTAAAGAAAACGGATTTAAAGAAAAAAACTATTTAGATAGGTACTATATTGTATAAAATAAATAATAATTTAGTTGTATATTCTTGGCATTTAGTACGTAATTTTTATGTATTTTTTCCAAATGAGACTTCCTAATAATGTTTCTGTGAACAAAATTCAGAATTTTTCTAAATTCAAATTTTTTTACGCGGTCATAGAGTTTTACAGGTAACATAATTAAAACTATTTTATATTTGATTTCATGACAGTAATATATTTTGACACAAATGTATATGTAGCATTGCAGCTTTTAAATATTGAAAAGGGTCAAAACCTTAAGGTCTATATTCCCTTGGACTATAAGAGATAATGTTTTCAAAAATACAACAGTTGACAGTTTGACACATAGGTGACTATGTATGTACTATGTACACAAAGCTAGGTACAGTTTATAAGTTTCTTATTACAACACAAAACATGATGTATGACACGATTGACCCAATCGTGCTTAAACTGCTGATATTCAAACATTTGTGTTTGTTTTGCTTCCCAAAACATGGACGTCTAACGATTGATAAATGTTATGCAAACATTTTATACAGTTGCTTTGTCAACTTCCGTTAATGATTTATTTATGTATTTACTTTACATATAAGTAAATATCAAAATACTTCAGCTTTTCTGAACTGCTTTCGTCATAATAATACATAAATACTCTTTTACGGCCCTGATGGTGTAGTGATTAGTGACCCTAACTACTAAGCTAGTGGGTATATGTTAAATTAAAACATAATTATGTTTCCAATAAAGAAAATGTTACTTAAGTTTGAAATATTATTTACACACCTTAAAAGGAAATATTCCCGACAAAATTGTTTAAATTTCCATAGAAATATGTCTGTATATCTAGTAATATAAAAAAATAAATGTTACTGATATACGTTACTCATTAGATTGTGTGGCATAAATAAATATTATAATTTTGTTCAATAGTACATCTTAAACATATCTTGTTTCGTATTTTATTAACCTTCAGCTGTAAATTGATGTATTACAAAACTGAACTATAACAAAACATTAGTTTCACCATAGTTTATGACAAAGTAGCAAAAACTTAACCCTGTTACGAAATTGTTATGAACCGAAGGTCTGACATCAGTTGAGTAATTTTCATTATACGTGGAACAGTGCACTATCTGAGACATAATAACCTTGCACAAGGGTTCAATAAAGTTCAAATAACTTCATTGTTGGTTGCTATTGTTGACACTGTATTGGTAATAACCACGCCTATTGTTGATAGCGTACGACACAACAATGCTGCAATGAAATGCCTGTAACTTGTGATTTTACGATAGAGATTTCGATTTACAATATTATACATGCGAAAGCAAATTTTATTAAGTGCAAGTGTCTTTGTTAGTAATGGAATCACGCCTTAACTAATTAACTGAATATCGTAACTATTTTAATACACATTGACAAGGGCACAGAAAAGAAGAAATTTTATCTTACACCTTTTTTGCACCCTTTCATCCCTTACATAATTTAATGCTAAAATTTAAGTCTTATTTTACTTATTTAGTTATTAATGGAGACTTTAGACTGTTAAACGATCCTACAATTACTGCACGGATGGCGTAGTGGTTTAAGCGGTCACCACGCCGTTTCCTACTTCGCTGAGTGTTCGATCCCCACATGGAACAACACTTTGTGTGATCCAAAAATTGTTGATCTGAGACCGGGTGTTCTTTGTGTCCGTTTCATGTATGTTTGTAAAGTCCCCGCGACATAGGATATATTCCTAATGCCGGAGTTGTCTTTTAAAATAAATAAAAATAAAACAAACAAAAAAACTCTCTTTGTGGGTGCTTACTACTTATAAGCATCAGCTGCCAAAATTTCAAGTTTGTAGTTAGTCAAGGCAAGTGGTTTTATAAGTATATATATATATATATATATGTATAAAGAGATTTACGATTAGAGACCCCGTAACCGTTTTATTATACTGGTGTAGGCATTTGACTTTAGATATGATATCAAATTGATTTTCTGATAATGTAACACTGTAACACTGTACTGTAAATACACTATGCATCCTTTCGAAACCATTTTACAACGGTAAAGATAATAAATTGGTGTAAGACAGACCACGATTGACAGCGAATGTTTGTTTACAAACAGTTGACGTCATTATGTCTTGTCATTAACATTTAGTGTCATTGTCTATTTATTCCGTGGGTGTCGTAAGAGCTGACTAAGGTAGCAAAACATGCAGGACAACAGCACTGCAAGAGGGAAAGAAAACTGATACCTAAATATCGGGGCCAGCGTGGTACAGTCGGCCAAAACCTCCTTTCTAAGGAGAGCCCCATGTCCAGCAGTGGACTGTTAAAGACTGTTGATGATGATGATATTTTTACTAATTCAAACTTCAATGTTCTTTTATAGAAAACAGAGAAATTTATTAAAAGTTTGCTTATTTTAAGTGTATTCATGAGTATATTCTATAAGCATTAATTGATTAATAAGTTATTATTTAACTCGCCTGTTAATCTTGGGGTTAGTGACTGACTGCTGAATTAGAAGTCGCGGGTTCAGTTCCCACCTAGGATAAAAATGATGTGTGAAGAATACGATCATTATTTGTTCTGTGCTTGGGTGTAATGTATCTATAAAATGTATTTATGTATTTAGAAATATGTAATTACGTTTAGCAATTGATTAAATTACGATAGGCTCAGGCCCAATTTGTAACCCTTCGAGCCGATTATATTATTTTAACTTAGGTTAAATATTCATTGTAAATATAAATTAAGTGTGTAAGTTTGTACATATCATGTAGACAAAAGAGTAAGTGATATAATATTCTTTTTTTTTTAAATAGCTTTCTGATTTTTCATTTCTAACACCTAATTATAAATTACCTACAGACAGGTGCATTTAATTTACGAGTCACTGGTAAGTAGAAAATATTTTACAATTATCTACAATAACTTTACTTATGTTTTGTGTTTAGGATAGAGTTACGAGACAGTTTTTTAAACTTTGGTAAAATGAATTTCATTGACGACTTTAATTTAATTGCAAGTATCACACACTTATAGCTGAATCGCAGGAAGGACGTAACTCTGACACGCATTTTAAAATAAATAATAAAAATAATAATCGTGTAAGTTTAAAATTATGGAGGATGAGGGAGTTAGGCTAACAGCGCAAAGCGCATGATAGGGAAAGCCGACCCCGCGTAACGGAAATGGAAGAGGGCAAAGAAGAAGTGTAAGTTTAAAATGTTTTTTTTTTAATTTGTATTAATTTTATTTTTTAATTATCTCTGATTCTCATAAAAGTAGACGGGATGTGTAATGTTAAAGATTTGACTGCACGGATGGCGTAGTGGTTCAAACGGTTACCTTACCGCTTAAGCTGAACACTGATAATCTAACAACCTAAGCGCCTACTGCGCTTAGTGCTATGGGTTCGGATCCCACATGAGACAACACTGTATGATCCACGCATTTTTGTTCTAAATCTGGGTGTTCTTTGTGTCCGTTTTGTGTATTTTTGAAAGTCACACAGCACACAGCGACACAGGTTAAATTCCTAATGTGGGGGAAACTTCTTTCACCTGGTATTTCCCAAAAAAAACGCATAACAGGAAATCAGAGAAGCTATGGGTCGTCCGACGCACAAAACGTCTTCGGCATGTAAACTTTCTGCAGAGAGAAATGACCTTATAATATCAATATCTGGTAGCCATAAATAGCTACGAGAATAATAAATAGCTAGAAACAATATAACTTTGACGGTACTCGTAACTTTGATAGGCCTTTTTTTTTTCCGTGCGGAAATCCCCTCGGATACCACCTGTCGGTGGCATGTCGGACACGAACCGACTAAAACCGCACGACGTCTCGGGTACTAATAGCCGGGGAACCAGGTATACCCTAGAAAGGAAGTCCCTGGTACCCCGACATACCTCGGGTCATCTACAGACGAGTAGACGACCCCCCCCGTGTGGGAACCCCATGTTCCCTGTGCTCCCTGGAAGCGAGCGCGCTTCGCAACGCGCTCGCCGCCACCCCGGCCTGCTTCTGCTAGGGTCACAGATGGCCTCACCTGTCACCCCCAGGCCTGCGCTTATGGAGGACGGAGGTCGTTCCGCGACCTCCGGCGCCTGAGTCGCCTGCGGTACCTGGCCCGTTCCCGGGCCTGGCGGGCCGGGAGAGTCCTAAACCTCTCCCGGTCCCGCTCCGCCGTCTCCTTCGCGAGCATAACTTACTCGCAGAAGGAGACGGCAAACTTTGATAGGCCTGTTCATTTAGTGGTTAGTGTCCCTGACTGCTAAACCAGAGATCGTGGGTTCGATTCCCACCCATGACAAATGATGATGATTGTGGAATAGACACGGTCATTTGTTCTGTGTCTGGGTGTATTTATAACATCTATGTATTTAGAAATACAGAGTATGTTTATCAGGGGTATGGTGACTTTATTACAGGCTTTGCTTAGTTAAGGATCAGACGGCTGTGTGTGAGATGTGCTAAGTTTTTATTATTAACTACTAGCGATTGGCCCCGGATTCGCACTGGTGCAATGTAGATACTACTAATACTACTAATGTGGTGTCAGTGTAAAGTAATTAACTATACTATTATTATGATAGGACTATGTTACGGGACATATTTATAGGCCTTCTCCGCTCCTGACGGCCTCTAACACCTAGGATGGACAAGAAGAAAAACAACTAAAAAAAATAATAGTTTTTTTCATGCTTACACGGTTATTTGCACGATACCTATGCCTTAAAACAAGTTTTATTTTGTCCAACTGTCTGTTAGCTCTGGGTAATCTTTTAAAGGGTTACACCGATTTTGATAATAGTTTACTACCAGGTAGCTGTCTATATAAGCTATTTTTCACTCAGAAAAATTCTTTAAAAAAAATCCGGTCCGGGAATCGAACCCACTAAGGTAGCGCTTTTCAAATTCTACTCGAACGAAGTCGCGGGTACCAGCTGGTACTATGTAAAGATGAAAGACGTATTTACTCTGTGATTAACAAATAAATTGATTGCCTAATTCTATCGTATCGTAACAAGTGTTTACAAGATTACATGTTTTCTTGTGTTTTTTTCCTATTTATGCAAGAGTTGCGTACAATATTGATAACGATACGTTATCAATATTGTACGCAACTGGATCAGTTATTGGGACATGACACATGACCATGTGTTACAGTAAACACTACTTATAGTGATGTAGTAACTTAAAATAAGGAGCTGATGGCGGGGGGGGGGGGTTCCTTTACTAAATTTATTATAAATTTGAGCTTTTAAATCAATTATTTCTTTTGTCAATCCCATGAACATATTCTGTACATGACCCGTGTTAAAACTGCCTTACCCTCAAAGCCCACAGGAACTGGAAAATATTTTTGGAGTTCCTGATACAAGCTAAATTTGGTTTCCACCATAAAATAAGGTTTTTTTATTGTTTTATGGTTGTTATTTTGATAAAGAAAAGAAATATTTATCTTACAGAAGAAGAGTTATCTTATCTTAAAGAAAAGAAAGTCATCATGATATACACCTGACTCAAAAGTACTGTCTGTAAATCACACAATAGACTATTCTGTTTGGGTTCGAACTTCGACATCATACACACCCGCACTTAACACAAATAATACACGTTAGTTTTTTTTTATTTATTTATTGACCAAAAACTTTACAATTTACATTATTAAAATACTAAGCCACTCGCTTAAACCACTAACCTGCGGGACAGTTACAACAGCATTCTAAGAATCATAGCCGAGAAATATGACTCGACTATAATGAAAAGCCTAGTCAGAACCATACTCCATTAAGCTTAATAATCAACAAATAGTAATAGTACTACTGTAGTCTACTAACTTAGGGTAAGAAAATCTGTACACTAACACTATGGACTCTGTCTGAAAAAATAAAATTATTATTACTAATTTTTTTATGCGAGCGTAAGTTGACATGATGATTACAACAAAAACAAAATCAAATCAACAGAAACTATCAAAACAGAGATTAAGCAATTATACATACTTAGATATGATTGTCGCTGTATATACACACATTTACGCAGCACATGCACACATACACGTACAACACACACAACACTACCTTACATTATTTCCAACCATGCTACGAAGTAGTGGTTTCCATGTTTTACATTAAATGATTTTCTTTCTTAAAAAGACAACTCCTGCATTAGGAATTTGTATTCTTTGTCGCGGGGGACTTTACAAACATTCATGAAACGGACACAAAGAATACCTAGACTCAGAACAACAATTTGTTGATCACACAAAGTGGTGTCCCATGTGGGGATCGAACCTACAACACTCAGCGCAGTAGGAAGCGGCGCCACAAAACCACTACGCCCATCCGTGCAGTCTGTATAGATTTTTGTAAAGTTTTTAAATATGGTAAATTAGTTAGATATTTATGAGTTATTTGTCCTGGTAAACTATTTACAATATTAGGTAGTAGGTAACATGTTCTAGTTCCATATAGATTGTTAAAGTTTGGCATAGAATATTTCTTTAAATATGAGTGTCACGTTACATAAATAAGTTCGCCATCTCAATGTGTAATGTGTAAAAAGTATGTTTTTATTTTTTTCTCCTTCCTAAAAGACCGGCAACGCGTTTGTGACCCCTGAGTTGCAGACGTTCATGGGCGGCGATGGTCACTATAGATTGGGTGACCCGTCTGCTCGTCTGTCCCCTCTGACATCAAAAAATAAGTAAATAAAACTTTATATTACACTGGTTTAAACGGTAAACATACATTCAATACATTCAGGTCTATATCCACGAAGGCAAAAGCAGAGAAGTTAATTCGCCTAACCTACATTTGGCTTACTAAGTAAATGGTCCCTACTCACGTAATACTGACAAGGCACTTTTTTTTTATTAAAAATGGGCAAATTAATAATATATTTCATACATCTCACACACGGCCGTCTGATTCCAAATTGGCAGAGCCTGTGCTATGGTAACCAAACTGCTGATAAAACATACTTGGATGTTTCTAAATACATACATATTATACATAAATTATGCACAGCAAAATTATCGTGCTCATCACACATTATTTGTTCAGGGTGGGAATCCTCCTCCACAACCTCTGGCTTAGCAGTCAGGGTCACTAACCACTAGACCAACAGGCCAATCATTAAGTCAATTGCGAGTGTATTAAAAGCTAAATAAACATAAGACAGAAAATCATCGCAAGAAAGGGAGTGAAGTGTCAGGCTACGTGACCCTGACTAGCTCGAGGTCAAGGTCACAGAGACAGGGCAGTGTTTTGGACTATACATCTCTATCTTCCCATTCCATCTTATTCCTTCTTTCTTCTTTTGTATAACAGTGCTCAAAAGTAGTGCAGCTTTGAAATATGGCTGAATCGGGCAAGGAAAAAAGCGCTTAACAATCTCTTCTTAGATTCCTTTTTCAATTACTGACGGTCGTGTCTAATTTTAAACTCTTTTGTGAATACTTCTACTAGGTACCTCAATCTCATTTTCAGAATCCAATTTGATCTGGCCCATCTCACCTCCGAACACTGCTGGTCAGATGGAATCAGAAATCTTTTTTCTTATGCTCTGTATACCAGAATCACCTTTTCGAGGTTGTGTGGACCCGTATAATCCACCTAATTTCTATAAATAATACAAAATATGAAAAACAAGATAATATAGAAGACCTTTTATCATACAATTAATGTTGATGAATCAAAAACTGTTGCTAAATATTTGTTTTAGGCGCCATTTTGTTATACAATTAGAAATCATGCACATTCTGACTCATGAAAAGCGCAAGTACCAATACTCGAGCAACATGATGAAACAAATTATTTTCTTGCTATTCGGAAGAAACCTATTCTATTCTATTTTACAGCTCAGTGTCACAGATACAAATACCATACCATACCATAAATCATTACCATCATTTCAGGTCTAGGACGTCCACTGCTGAATGTAGTCCTCCATTAATAACTTTCAAGAAGACCTATTGGAAGCAATCTGTATCCACCGTCGACCGTCGATATTTTAATAATTTTCTTGATGACAAAATGATCACGAGTCCTGAGACCCCTAAAATTGCACACGGGCATCCTTATTTACTTACTACTCTTGAGATTTCTACTAAAATGGTAGTATTTTTTAGCGGTCTCACGTGCAGAGAAAGTATTAGTTGTGTTACCATTTCGAAAAAAATACTGTCTTTATTTATATAATCTTTTTATTTGAACCTTTTTGAAGTAGGTTAAAAACACAAGATAATATATTGCAATATATTATATATATCATTATTATCATTATCGGGGCCTATCATTGCAATTTAAATATCGGTATTCCAGAATCGCATCCTCCAAAGCACTCCTTATCCTATCATTGTATTGGGTACTTACGGATATAACTTCACTCTCCACTAGTTCATCAATATCATCAGTATATGATGCCAACTGAGGTGTGCTGTTGGCTACCGAATCCACAGTGTGTGACGAAGAAGGGATAATTAAGCTATTCCGTATGTCAGAGCGCATCCTCTCAAGTACTGCATCATCCAGCAGATGACAGCGCTGTATAGCTCGTACTTGATCCGACAATCGTTGTGCTGATACGTTGACAGCTGGTTCAAGCTCCTGAAACAAAGAGACTAGTCGAACACGGTACGCAGTAAGGTTCGTTCCCACCTCTGTAGCCCGATAATATGCCCGCATGACATTTTCATTAATAGACTTTGTCCACTTCATGCGGCGCACATCACCACCGGTAGCGGGGACCCTGTTCGAGGTTAGTAGTCCTCGGGATCCCAAGCTGGTCGGTGGCCGGCCTCTCCCCTGCCGACGTACAGGTGTTGGCGACGTCGGCGGAGAGAAAAACTCGTCGCTTGAAGTTGAGCTCGACGCCTCAGCCACGGCCGGAACTTCTGTTGTAGCTTCCGGGGACGGCAAGACGGAGCGGAGCGACGAGTCCGGGGATGTTGTCAGTGCTCTGGATCTATCTTGTGTGGTCTAAATATATCAAGTAGTAAATCTTAATGCCCAGTTGACACCAATTAGTGTGAGCTGTAATGGGCACCGACAGAAATGATCCGTGACCACGCTATGTGTGAACTAAGCCCCATTATATTTACCGCCTAGTGAGCAATACGTATAAGACAAAATTATACAATTTTTATATATCTGTGTTTAAAATATATTTCTTCCTTGCTTTGTTTTACCTTAATCCCTTGCAATAGACTTACTTGTGACGGAACACCGTGTGATTTACCGGGTCGGACCAAATGTTTCAGAGTTTAGGTGTTTTCTATGTATTACGTATTTAAAAAAAAAGTATATAAGTATTCTATCAGTCAATCTAGCTTTCATAGTACAAGCTCTGCTTACTTTGAAACTTCATGGCGTTGTATGTTTAGATGTCCAAAATATTTATTTATTAAAAAAACCGTGGGAGCGCTATATATACTTTGACACAAACGGGCCGGCTCGACCGGAGTAACGCCACCAAATCGATGTTAAGCTGTTCGCTTGTTTCTTTTCACCGAGTGAATTAGGTCACCAGAGCCCAAATCAACTCTCCCCCTAGGGTGGACTCAAAGTGACTCACTTGTGACTCGTGAGTTGCAGGTCTCCATGGACGGCGGTAGTTACTTACCATCAGGTGACTCGTCTGACGTTTGCTTCTCATACCATTCATCATCAACAGCCTTTACTACTCAACTGCTGGTCATAGGCCTCTCCTTAGAAAGGAGGTTTGGTATAGGGTTTGTGTCAAGTTTTCCTTCTCTTTGCGGTGATGTTGTCCTGCGTAGTTTGCTCTCTTAGTCGGCTCTTACGACACCCACGGATTGAATACTGGGGGTGACACTCTGTATTCTTAATCCGTCACCACTCGGACACCATTAAAACCTCAATAAACTCAAACCTCATACCATTAAAATACCAAATACTACCTCTAGTAATAGTTTTGCGACAATTTTCTCTCACAAAGTTTATAAAACCATTTTTAACAGCTGCTGAAAGCATTCGTTACTTGACGCGCTGCGACGTCTCACATCTTGCTATGTTCTAGTCTTGATTTATTTAGGTAAGGTTTGTGTGTTGTATCTGGTATATTTTTATAAATATCTTCTTCTGTGCGTGTGTATGTGACTGAAATCGTCCTAAACGTTGCACCAATTTTGATGTTTATTTTTGTTTGTGTTCAAGTGAATAGTGAATTGGAGAATGTTTTAAATTCATAATCAGTCCACTGCAAAATGTTTTTCATTTTTTTAGAAAAGACAAGTGACGTGACAAGACGTGTGTACATGTACACACGTCGGCGTCGCTAGTACTTTTAGTTTTTTTTACATAAAATACAGAGAAAATGAACACATAAATACAAAGCCAAGACATTTTGAAATTTATTTGTGCCGCTCAATTAGGCCATGACTGATTATTATTTGAACTGGTAACCCTTTCCAAACTGCAATAGATTAGTAGTTGAAGAGTTTTAAAGGATACGAAATTCGCTCCGCCATTAGACAGCCTCTCCATGACTCAGTTTAGAAGTATAAGAATTAGTTGGATTTTAGTAATTAATTTTAAAAAAATACGTGTCTAATTTAGCATTGTAATTATCACATCGACGTTTTTGTATGCATGTTGTAACAATAACGGCCTTTAACATCAATGGCGACTTTTATAGGTTTATGTGTCAAATTCGCACTCGCAAATATCACACCGTGGGGAGTTACGAGTACACCTCCTGTATCCTAACTTATTTGGTAAAATGCAACGAAAGAATAGTATATTACCAGTTTCCTTTGCAGCCATAGTATCACACCGGGCAACCTGACCTGGGTATGTTCCAAAGCATGGCTTTCCCAGGTTAAAAAGGCAGTTTATTAATAAAAATAGTATTTTTTTTCTTTATACCCGTTTCACGTACATTGTACTCGTAAATCGACATTTGTTTATAAGGTTCTACCTACTATTTATTGTTGTTGTTCATTCAATAAAAAAATCTATTATTAGACTTACATCCTTTTTCCTCATACCTACTAATTAGTAGGTCGACAGAGGAGCAATAGGGCGGAACTGCGAACATTCACGCTGTCATTACCGGCGTCCTCGGGTTGAGATGCATTCATTCGAACCGTAAACGTAAGTAATTGTTCTTTATTTAGAGACTGTCTGTTAACACTTGTGACACGACGGATTAAGTGTTCTTTTTTTTAATTTCGAATTTCAATTTTTTTTAAAAGAATTAAAAAGAACGTTTTTGTTAAAAAGCGTAGGCTGATTTTTAATACACTTATATTTGTTATCAGAAAAGAGTGTCTGTGAGTTTGCTTGCCTTTTCTTCTTATAAGGCTCAACGCCATGGAAACAGGCGGTTATAGTTCGGCACAGGTAGGTAGATAATAGATTCTCGCTCGGTATAAAAATTAAGGAATGTAGAATGCAATTTATTACAATTCATCACAAATTAAAACAAGTATAATAAGGAATTGTTGAGTATTGTGAAGAACTCTTAACTGCTTAGGAGCAGTACAACTCAAAGAGAGATATTTTGCTTTTCTATATGTGTGTTCCGTTTAGAATCGTATGTGTCGTAATCGTCAAATCTCATCATAATCTCTTTAGTACATTTTTTTTGTTGACGGTGTAGAAAATCTTGAGGATAGGCTAGGAGTATGTGGTGTTTCCACTAAAAACCAACGGCCGGACTCAGGCGCCCTACTCCGAGGAGGATGCGGACCATGTTATTTCAGGTGCCCCCCGGATCGACGCCGCGCCTAGTGAAGCCCTATCCCGGGCAAGCCGCGGGCTCCTCCCCGCCTATAGGCGTTATATAATCATTATATATTGCGGTTCGACCATGCCGCCATCCTATCAAAAGAGGTCCCTAGTCTCTGACAGCCTGCGGCCCATCTCTTGAGTACTTACGGTGTGAAAGCGCAATTGACAAAACCACATTCGCATTTATAATTATAATAGTATTAGTTAGTATTTACTTCGCTTCTGGAAGGAGCTTGGTTGGCTCACCTAGCCAACCTGTCCGCGATGCTTAAAGAACCATCTTGAGTCTAAATGCGGAAACCGGATTCCACAACCAATACCAATACCAAAGGTATTTACTTCCTCTCTCTAGTATCCTAGTGCAGTGCAATTATTTTAACTTTCACTTTATATTTTTGCCACAATTCTTTTTACAGTTTAAATCCGAAATAATAAAGCTGAAAAGAAAGACATGAAAATATTATCAATATATTAAAAACGGACCTCTGTGAAACGTATTGTCCATAATCAACATTCCGCTTTAGAACAGTCATTTCAATTGCTTTTGTGCAACCTTAGGGGTGTAGAAAAACTGTTTAATATTATTTTAATCAATTTATAAGTACCAAGGCAGCATAAAGGTCACATGTAAAAAAATGCCAGATTTAGCAAATGTTTTAAACATCGGATATTTAAAAAAAACAATCGTTTTGCTATCTTCCTATCAATACGTTCAAAATGAAATTACCAAAAAGGACTTAACTATGCAATTCAGTAATCATTTTAATGAGATCATTGTTTACGATCTCGATTTTAATTAATTAGTACACATAACAGCTATTAAACATACGATAATGTTTTTTTTATCATACAATATGCATATTTTCCAACACGAGAATATTTAACGACGCTTGTTTTTACTAAATATTACCCCACGCAACGTCATATTAATAAAACCAATATGAACTCTTGACATCCATCTCGTTAACAACAATAACAAGATTAAATATTACTTTACAAGAGAACAATACGGTTTATCGACCGTCAGAGGACGTCCACTCCCCAGTCTCTGTTCGTCACCAGACGGAACACCACGCAACATGCGTTACATAATACTTATGGTACTAATTGTTTACACAAAATGTGACGATTACTATACAAAACGCAACCAAATTCTAAAACTTGAAAGCGACTTAAGCCTCGGAGGAAACACAACGCTCACAGTAAAGGAAGGTATTGTTAACAAATGCTTGATGATACAAAAGTTAATTGATGCTGATAATGCATTCGATCATCCGGAAACTTACAACTTCTCACATCATTTCTTCTCATATAAGGACAGAATACCTACTTCAAAGGTTTACAAGATCATCAAGGCGATGCCTAAAGGAGCTGTGTTACATATTCACGACATGGCGATCATGGGACCTGATTATATGTTGAACATCACTTATATGGACCATTTATATGTTTGTATTGGAAAGCGAATACAGTTTTTGTTTTCGAAAGCAGTGCCGAAAACCGAATGTTGTGGTGAGTGGCAACTTATGAGTCAAGTCAGACATGCAGCAAAAAATGTTACCAAGTTTGATTTAGAAATTAGGAAGCATTTTACACTTGTTGTGGACAACCCTGACTTTGTGTATCCAACAATCAAAGAAAGTTGGGATACATTTATGCAATATTTTGGAACGGTGCTCGGTTTAATTACATATGAACCAGTGTGGCAACAATATTTTTATGATGCTTTGGACTCTTTAAGAAAGGATAACGTTATGTATGTAGAAGTAAGAAGTGTTTTGCCAAAGCTTTATGATCTAGATGGTACTGTTTATGACCAGAAAGTGACGGCAAAATCTTACAGAAAAGCCATTAAAAAATTTGTTTCAGCACATCCTGATTTTATTGGGGCAAAACTTATTTTTGCACCCTCAAGGCAAGTAGACGCTCAAACTGTAGAAGAATATGTAAAATTGGCAAGAGAATTAAAGAACGAAGTACCAGATATATTTGCTGGCTTTGACTTAGTTGGACGTGAAGACCTTGGCAATCCTCTAATAGAGTTTGCATCAATATTGAATGATGCAAAGGATTTGAAATTCTTTTTTCATGCAGGCGAAACTGATTGGTATGGAAGTTCAACGGACATGAACCTTATAGATGCAGTACTTCTTGGAGCTAAGCGTATTGGTCATGCGTATGCGCTGACGAAGCATCCTGTGGTTATGAAACATGTGATTGAGAATGACATTGGATTAGAGATTAATATAGTCTCGAATGCCGTGTTATCGTTGGTTAAAGATATCCGAAACCATCCGTTGAGTGTTTTTCTAAGTCACAACTTACCAGTTGTGTTGTCTAGTGACGATCCAGGTGCTTGGGAAGCCGATCCTTTATCAGATGACTTTTACATAGCTTTTGTTGGTGTTTCTAGCAAGTTCTCAGACTTAAGGATGTTAAAAACTTTGGCTCTTAATTCTTTGAAGTATAGTGCATTAGATCCTGTCGAAAAACAAAGGGCTATCCGCTCGTTCCACCAAAAATGGGATGATTTTGTAGA
The DNA here is from genome assembly GCA_902825455.1 of Arctia plantaginis. Lineage (NCBI taxonomy): Eukaryota > Metazoa > Arthropoda > Insecta > Lepidoptera > Erebidae > Arctia > Arctia plantaginis. The sequence goes on along the minus strand of CADEBD010000327.1, from coordinate 4,135,647 downwards.
AAATTTTGACTGTTCGAAGTATTAAATTTAGTGGTAAAATAAGAATACATATTAATAAACAATTGTAGTGTTTGATTTTAATTGTGTACAAATTTCCTGCCGCCTTGGTGATATGTCAATTGAATAATAATTTCTGTGAGCAACGCTTTCTCTCGATATGTCTGTTAGATTGGTTATAATTCTTTGTGATAAATATCTCTTTAATTTCTGTCTATTATTTTTTACAAATTTTTCATCAACATCATCATCATGATGCCTCTAATAATAGTCCAGGCCTCTCCTTAGAAAGAAGGTTTTGGTCTATATGGTAAATTTTTGATTAATAATACAAGAACATACCTAAAGGTATATTTGTTAATTTACTTATTAAATTATTAAATTAAGCTATTGTTGTCCATACATCGGTGTTAAACAATTATTTCGGTCTCTTTCACAGAGTGAGTGTAGTTATCCGAGGCCCAATCAACCTCCGCCTTTCAACTCAGGGGGAGAGTAGTTAAAGGGAGACAAAGTCTTTTATGACCTATGTTATGATCGTTTTGCAATTTTAACATAAAGGTATATTCATACACGCAGCACATATTTATTAAATAAAATTACACAAAAAGTGCTGTTATTTCTTTCATCACGGTGCCAGAGATACAGCAGAGCACGCGGGGAATCTTTCTCTATAAAAAAAAACCTCGAGCAATTTAAAGCCGCGTTTTCACGTTACGAGTGGGCTCGGACCGAGTCCTACTCGGATGCAACTCGTATCGTGTAAACACGCCATCTGAGTGCACTCGGACGTCGAATACCGATCAGAGTGGACTCGGACGCGGTTCTATTTTTTCGGGTGCACTCGTATAATTTTATGTAAACAAAATGGCGTCAACAAAAAAAAAGTGGAGTGAATGTGACACTATGAGGTTTGTGGAGCTTTATGTAGAGGAGTGGAATGTGAGGCTAAATGAATGTAAACACAAAGACGGCCGAAATGCTACAATACAACGCATACTTAAGAATTTACACACCACCTATGAAACCAAGACGTGACCAACAAATTCAATTATATCCAGAATACGTACTCGCAAGAACTATTAAAAATAAAATGCACAGGGCGTTTTATTAAGAATTAAAAATTCATCATTGGTTGAAAATTGAAGATAGATTTCTATCGTGTGTAATCAAAAAAGGAAACGTTTTATGAAATGTTTAGGGTTTATAACAGTTAAATAGTAAAAATTATAAGTAGTTTATTAGCTGTACTTTTATAATAATGTTTTACTAATATAAGAAAACACAGATAAAAGGCACATTCTCTCATGATGTGTCGTTTGTAACTAGTTCTTCGTTCTTTGCTGACTGAAAACAATGATTGTTAACTTAGTTCACAAGATCAGCTGTATGATTTGAGCTTGATTCTTGTGTTCATGTATCAGGTCCTATAAGTTCTATTGTAAGTGCGTCGTAACGCAAGGCTCTCTTAATCAACCAGTTGCGGAGGGCGCAAGTCACTTTTGACTATTTTATAGACTATCGGCCACTATTTCTATGCCTCGCAGTAGAAGATCATCATCATCGAACATCTTGAAAATGGATATAGTGCAATGAAACAACGAGATATATCGGACGCTATTCAACTTGTAACGTGTATACTACAATCCGAATGCACTCTTATACGAGCAGGCTCGTACGCGCGCACTCGGCCCGAGCATACTCGTAACGTGAAAACGCGGCTTAACGGTTGCATCAGTTCCCAATATACCAGAACATCAAAAAAAAATGTACTCAGCTGTACTTTTATTTTGTTTCAATAAAGTACAATAAATTTTGGAACTGAAGTAGTAGGCGTAGGGGTTTAAGCGATCAATTCGTTGCTTCCTACTGCGCTGAGTGTTGTATCTCCACATGGGACAACACTTTGTATGTTCCACAAATTGTTACTCTGAGTCTGGGTTCTATGTGTCCGTTTCATGTATGCCTTTTAAAGCTGCGGCATTAACGCAGACATTTTCCTCCAGCCAGCATTTGCGTGGTGCAGAGCTGTGTGTGGCAGGTGTATATTTCAAAAGAATTAGATGACAAATTAAATTAACATGTGTTACGAAAAGTTTGCCTCAATACATATATATACTTACAATTTACATACTATATTAAAGTATTCCGTGTGGTGACGGATTAATAAAACGGAGTGTCACCACTCCTCTTCTAGCCGTGAGTGTCTTAAGAGCCGGCTAAGGAAACAAACTACGCATGAGAACAGCACTGCAAAGAGAAGGAAAACTTGAAACAAACCCTATGCCAACCCGTCTGGCCAGCGTGGTATAGTAGGCCAAAACCTACTTTCTAAGGAGAGGCATGTGTCCAACAGTGGACAAATTGAGGACTGTTGATGATGATGTATTTGACTCAGGTCGATATGACCCGCAGCTTATCTCTCCTACGATAAATAAATAAGGTTAGTAGAGAATCATGCTGGAATAGATTTTAACTCCTAAGTTGACAATTATTTATGTTGACAAGATAAGCTCCTTTTGCGTGAGCAAGGAGTTTCTATTTATTTATTTTAAACTGAATGCACATGTTGTAGAAAGGCGGACTTAATGCGATTAGGCATTCTCTCCCAGTCAACCTTCAGGTGATGTAGAAATATGATTCGGTAGGTGCAAAATAAAATTTTAAATTTAACATAATTGAAGTCCAGAGACATACACAATATATAAACACTCATACATACATAAACCTACATAAATTTAATAAAATATATAAATACTCAGACGGGTACTAGCGTTGTGACTGTTCCGCCAATTCACTCCGAAGAAGATTGCGCACTTTTCTCTTGAATGTAAGGAGGTTTGTGGACATCCTGATTTCGGCAGGGAGGGCATTCCAGAGAAGAACTGACTGGACGTAGAAGGAGGAGTTGATGAAGTTGGAGGTGTGAGGGGGGCATAGAAGAAGCATATTGTTGGTTGATCGAAGATTTCGATCGTGATTGGAGCATTTTAATAAGAAGTGTTAAAAACAATTCCTATACAATTACATTTACTCGTATGTTCAGTCATATACTGTTATCTATACATATAAAATTACATACCGTGACTGAATCATTAATTCATTAAAGTAACCAAACCGCCTACAAACTTGAAATTTTGGCATAATTTTTATGTTGTAATCACCTCTAAGAAAATTTCACTCCTACAGGGGTAAAATAAGGTATAAGGTTTACTATACCAGCTATGTTTCACGCAAAAAACCATTTTTTTCGAATGTGTAGTCGTTATAACAATATATGTTCTCAAGTAGACATTTTTAATCTATATATATATATATGAGATTTCCACGTATATAGTCACTCATCATGATATCTCTGGAACCATTAGAGCTAAAGACTCGAAATTTGGTAGGAATATTGTTTTCATCGAGTAGAGGTCAGCTAAGAACGGATTTTAAGAAATTCAAAAAAAAAAAAATGTAAAAAGCAAAACAACGTTTGCAGGGTCAGCTAGTGATAGTATAAATGTATTCAAGTGCTTTTTACATAAAACTGAAATATATAAATCTAGCAATGTAAAATTATATTAGCACATTGTAGATATAACTAATAAGTCAATTTACTGCATTTCATTATCATTTTTGATTTTTCTTTTTTGCGTTTGTTTAACACCTTTTTTTTAGGTGTGGAAACCCAAAGGCGTGCTTTATTTTGGGCGGTCAGAGCCTCTGCCCACCCCGGTGTGCCGTACAGTGCCATTGACCGGATAACCCCCGTGTACAGCCGTCTTGTCGCAGCGTTTGTTTAAGACCTTTGTTTTTTTTTTTTTTTTTTAACGTGTGGAAATCCCCTCGGACCGTCACCCCTCCGGGGTTTGCGGCGGGGTGGTGTGTCGGACTCGGACCGACTAAAACCACACGGTGTGCCACTCTGCGCCTTTAACAGGAGGGATCCGGGAACAGCTGTTGTTAAGACATCCGGACCCCTCCTAGCGCCAGCCCGCTCCTGGTGCGGGCTCCGTCTCAATATATTTTTTCCTCTCTTTAGGCGACGTCCGGCACACGCGGACGCCGCCCCCTCGCGGCTGGCCAAACTAATGCGGGTGGAGGGGAAACCCACCCCGTTCACCCGCGGCCACACTCAGGGCGGCATGAGGCTGTGATAGGCGGGCCTCCGCCGCCCGGTTCGCCGGCGGCGGATCGGGTCCGAGTGGAGGTCGTCCTCACGGGCCCTCTCCGCCGCCTCCTTCCGCGAGATTACTACCTCGCAGAAGGTTGCGACCGCGGTAAAACAACTGTCGCTACCGGCCATGGAGCGTACTACGGCCGGTAGCGAGAGATCCACTCCGATGACTGCAGTGAGGGCCCGGCGCTGCGCCGCCCATGCGGGGCAGACCGCCAGCGTGTGCTGGGCCGAGTCCTCACTGCAGTCGCAGTGGTGGCAGGCGGGACTCAGTTCCCTCCTAGCGACCGAGTGCAGGTACTTTCCGAAGCAACCGTGCCCGGAAAGCACCTGCGTCAGCCGGAAGAAAAGGGTCCCGTGCTGCCGCCCTGCCCACTCGGCGATGACCGGCTGGAGAGCCTCCACGGCGGCGAAGCCAGCGCGTGGAGTCTCCAGCCGGAACGACCAACGAGCCATCGTGGCTCGGCGAGCGGCTTCGCGCCACTCGCGCACATCCTCGGGCGGAGGGCGAAATCCGCTCTCCGCCCGGGAGTCAGCCACTCGCCGATAAACTTCGGCGAGCACTTCCGCCTCCAAATCCCACGGGGGAGTTCCGGCCAACGCGCATGCCACCTCCGTCGAAAGCGTTTGTTTAAGACCTAACTGAAGCTGTATTACCGCGATTGTGAATGATATGTATAGTTTAAATTGTACTGCAACTTTGAAATTGTACGTTGTTACTTTGTATTGTCTGTAACTGTACCTATTAAGTAAAATTTATAAAAAAAAAAAAGTTTGTCATCTTTAAAGTTGGAAACACAAAATAACAAATAATCACGCTAGCGAGGCCGCGTACTTTACTAAACGTACGTACAATATTATCTAAAGCACATTACGTCATCTAGTTGTAAAAACAATAACATTAAAGTTGACGGTAATACTTTGCGATAACTGTGCAATTCATTAGTAATATAATTATACATATAATAAATAATTTAAAGTACCTTTATATAGCATACAGATAGTAATGTGTCCGCTTATCAATGTGATAGTGAATTTTAAGTTTGTTAATCGCCCAATGGGTAGGTAAGATTATTTACACATGTTGGTCCGTGTAGGAAAGGGATTCCCAAAGTGGTCGATATCGACCCCTTGGGGTCGAAATTGATTTCCTAGGGGTCTACATAAACGAACACTGACTTTTGGGATCGACGAGGTCTAAAAGTCGACCCCTATTAATTAACACAAGTTCTTATTTGAAACTTTCAAGATACTGTATAATTTGTGTTACGTATACCAACTTGTTGTAAGAATTTGAAATTTTGATGAGAACATGATATCAAGTTTACTCACTTAACCAACAGTAAAGTTTTAAAGTAGGTTTAGGTAAGTTTAAGTATTGTGTATCAATAGGAAAATAACTAAAGATAGGATTTTTAAAGTATTTTGGCTATGGGGGTCTGAGGTATCAGTTCATTTCGGAAAAGGGGTCTCTTGCCCAAAATAGTTGGGGAATGCCTGGTGTAGGAGTCCCATACTTTGACACATATGAGCTCGACCAGAGTGATACCACGGCCTCACAGAAAAACGGTAGAATATAGTATCCTTTTTAAAATGTATTATTACAAGCTGCGCCCTGCGGTGTTACCCACGGTTGTTGTTATGGCTTGCTTATCCCACGGGAACACTATTTTTTTTCGGGATGAAGAGCCTAATTTATTTAATTTTACCATTGCACCTACTACTGTCTCTCCAAAAGATTGCTCTTAGCAATAAGGCCGCCCTTTGTACATTACATGTCTGAAATTTTTATGTACCATAATACCTGTAAAATGTGTGCAAATAAAGAGTTATCTATCTATCTAATTTCGTCTAGAGCCGATCAGCCGTTTTCGCGGGAAAGAGTTACAAACATCCCTACAAACTTTCACTTTTATCATATTTCTTAGATATCAAATAAAAGTGACCTCCTCTGGATAATGATACACTTAAATGAAACGAAAAGGATTTTATTTTGCAAGCATATAATATATTTAAAATTAAACATTATGTTCATACACGTGCACGAAAGCATTTTCGCGCGCACGCTAAGCAAGATGGCGCCCACTATTACTAGGTTTTTTTTGTTTATATGCGTAGCAACAAGATCTAGATACATGATTTTTTATATAGTTGCCTTATATGTATATTACCAAATCCACATAGATAAGTGTTGGCATGTTAAGATTCAAGACTTTATCATAACTTCGAGTTGTTTTATGATCGCCGATATTGATATTGAAAGTTATCTTTGATTTATAGAAGCGGTAAAAAGTATTGAAAATAAAATACTACATAAGGTACCGCCATTATGTATATTAGGTGTATTATGTACATAGATTAAATATTTTGAACCCACTATCCACAAGGATGGGCTTCGTTTCGTTATATTTAAAAAAAAAGTTTTTTGTATAAGAAAACGTGACAAAAAAAACAAATATACCCCTTTTTGAAAGACCTCAAAATGTGTTTTTTCTCAAAAGGAGTTTCTCAAATTGTCTTTTTTTGTGTTTTGTATGTTGGTTACGCGATATCGCAGTCAATTGTTTACCGATTTTCAAAATTATTTATGAAATGGAAAGAGTATACTTCGTCGGAAGTCATATTACCACTAAATCAGGATCTGATGATGGGATCCTACAGAAATCGAGGGAAATCCCTAAATTTTACAGCCCCGACAGCGTGTTTTAGCTTGTTTTTCTAGCTATATAGGTATTTGGTTTTAGTAGTCGTTATGCCATATTGCCGGATAGGCATAAATGATAACTCTTTCAAAAATCTAATCGTGTATTGACCTTGTTTTATTCCCTCAAGATATTTGTTAGGCGTTTATGTTGGGTTACAGAAATATGTGCGCAAGAGAGTAATAAATGAGATTACAAAACATTTAGACAAAAAAGTGTTAGTTACGATATTATTTTCATGTTTGTTACCTTAAAACTCTTTAATTTATAAACCGATATGGAAAATTCTTTTTTATTTTATATATTTCCTCTTTTTTTCCATTCAGATGTGAAGAAAGAATGCCACACCTAGTGGTGGAACAGGTATTTAAGTAATGTGGAAAACAATATATTATCGGGATCAAATGTAACATACATGTAATGTACATTTTCTAAATAAAGTAACAGACTTTAAACTGAATTTAATATAATCTAATACACTACAATTTGGTATGGTTTTGACATTGCAGTACGTAGTTTTTAATATCGTACTTATCATTACACGTTTGTATTGATATAGACTAAATTTTGGCCATGGCTCCGCCGTGTATATTGGTTATCATTGTCGGTAGAGTATCCTCATGTTTTTGGCTGATAATGAAATTGTTGTTTTTTTTTAAAATTAGTTTAGCTTTAGGCATGAAACGGTAACTAACAAACAAACCAAGAAATTCACTTTCACATTTATAAGTATGGATAGTATAATTGTAATAATGATTTTGGGACTGCCGTTTTAATTTACCCAATAAATTTTAAAAAACTTAGTATTTTATGGTATAGGAGACAAACGCACAGACGTGTCATTAGATGGTAAGTGATTACCCTACCAAATGTGACCACTTGTCACATTATCATCATCATCAACAGCCTTTAATAGTCCACTGCTGGACATAAGCCTCTCCTTAGAAAGGAGGTAAAACTCATATACTGGCACACATCAAAACAATGTTGTCTATACTAAATGATGCGATTGTTATCTGTTGATTGAAAAGAGTGGCCGTGAGTTTGTTTGCCCTTTCTTCTCATGAGGCTTAACCCCTTGGAAATGGGCGTTTGTAGATCGGGACAGGCATATAAGAGATTTTCGACACAAAGACAAAACAGTTGTATGTGTTGATCTATGACTTTAGAGGCTACACAAGAGACGATTCAAAAAAAAAAAAAAATTATGAAATAAAGATATTTGAGTTTGAATTTGGCCTACTATACCACGCTGGCCAGACAGGTTGGTATAGGGTTTGTTTGAAGTTTTCCTTCTCTTTGCAGTGTTATGGTCCTGCGTAGTTTGCTCAATTCGTCGGCTCTTTACGACACCCACTGGGTGAACAGGGATTGTAACACTATGTATTCTTAATCCGTCACCACAAGGAATTGTCTTGACACGAGGTATTTCTTTTTGTATTTTCGTTTACTGTTAAAAAATTGTGTTTAAATACTTAAACTTTTACCAGTGTGACGTCAGTACAATCACTCCCCAGACCCCATGTCACTCTTAGTTGCCCCGTTCATGCCCTTTACATAAAGTTTTAAAGTTTTATTTATAAAAGACAACGCCCGTATTAGGAATACATTCCTGTGTCGCGGGGGACTTTACAAACATACATGAAACGGACACAAAGAACACCCAGACTTAGAACAACAATTTGTGGATCACACAAAGTGTCGTCCCATGTGGGGTTTGAACCCACAACACTCGGCGCAGTAGGAAGCGGCGTGGCGACCGCTTAAACCACTACGCCATCCGTGCAGTCATAAACAAATTAAGCCACATGGCTTAATTTGTTTGGCGCCCAACAATAGTGTACAAATTGAATGTTTCCTTATCTTGATAGATATTATAATTATCGAATTATATCGGTATATATAGAATATTACCAAATAATAGTCTCTTTTATCATAAAAAAATATTATCAGTGTTCGGCAAGGAACTAATACTGATATCACAGGTTTCCTAATACGAATATGGCGTAGTGATGACTGATGACTGCACGGATGGCGTAGTGGTTTTAAGCGGTCGCCACGCTGCTCACTACTACGCTGAGTGTTGTGGGTCCGATCCCCACATGGGACGACACTTTGTGTAATCCACAAATTGTTGTTCTGAGTCTGGGTGTTCTCTGTGTCCGTTTCATGTATGTGTAAAGTCCCCCAGGATGTATGACAGGATGTATTCCTAATGCGGGTGTTGTCAATTTTTTTTATTATAAATCGGTTCAACTGCTGATAATCCCATCCCAATACCATTTTAGATAGTTAGGGGGATTCCAAAAAAGTATGTGATCATCTTTTGCATACACTGCTAAATTCGCATTTTAAGTATTTTAACTGATTCCATTACGGTAAATAGTTATACTCGTAGTAAGATGTGTCCATAAATTACTGAGGTTAAAAAATTCATAAATAATTAAGTGTGTAAAATATTTTGTATGCATAAACGCACAGACCTATGCACGGCCGCATATACTGAAGCACTCACGCAGGCTAGCTGTCAGGCACATGTACACACACATTCTTACGCACACGTATGCACACTTGCATTACACAGTCTTATACAACAGATTACGGAACAGATAAAGCACCTCCTGGAAAAAAACATATCATACCTACGTTTACTTATCTACTCTTTCCGGATGACTGATACTTTTGAAAATTAATTGAAATGTTATTGCCATGTAGGTTTATTTTTCACGATTATTTTTGTCTTGCATAACGAGCGACCGCTTTGGTTCATTTGGAAGAGGAAGTGTAGGGTTTTGTGATCCTTTTCATAAAAATGTTTGGTAGAAAATACTATTATTCTTGTATTTTTTTATTATATACACGAAAAACGTTATCACTCATAAAATTATACATTTGAGAAAAAGGGTGTTTTTATTAAAATTTTGAATACAATAGATTTTTTTTTTTGTTATTTAGAAGAAAGTTTATTTAAATGTTTATGTTTTTTTAATCGTCCGGTTATCATTGCTAACTTGTTTTAGGTAGTATTTAAACTTGTCATGTTAATGTTACGTTCAATAGAAATTGTCAGACCATTTTCATCTTTCAAGGGTCGATAGAACGTGAAATTTTTAAAGCTTTCTGTATACTTAACCCGATTTTTGCGCGTGTGTTCGTGTTGCAAAAGTAGGTCAAAATTATCTTGAAAAATGAAGACAAGAACAAATCAAAACAGGTCATAAGAAAAATCTTGTAATTAACTTTAAAAAAATCATCATCGGCTCTAACGCACATACATCATTGATGATGATGATTTGTAATAAACTCTACTTCTTCACTCCTTGTGTGTGTGTGGTACTATTGTGGTACTATTTTTTCGTGGTACTATTTTTATTCGTCACCCGATGGAAAGTGACTACTTCCGACCATGAACGCCTGCAACTTTTGAGTCACAAGCGCGTTGTTTTGAAGTCCCCTTTCAAGTTTTGAAACTTGAATGAGATTAAAAGCACGGAGTTCTAATGTAAAAGACAATTTAGAACCTCCTCCCGTTTTTTAAAATTCGGTCAAAAATGTGGTTACTTCCGAAAAAACAATTGGAATAACCGTGTGTAACAAATGGCGCCATGAAATGTAATTAAAGTAGATAACGCAAGGATTTGGCTACAGATTGTGGTATTTGATAGTTTTTATATCGGTTAAATCTCATTCATTAAAGCAATAATATTAAATCTTTTCACGCTTGAAACTCTAGACAAATATGAGTAGAATTCGATTGTCTATGACCAGGGTACTAACCTACCGTTTTTATATTATATATTTTTATAATACCTTTACGTAGTAATGTTCAGGCATTTAGCTGCAAATCATCAATTGTCATTCATTACCGCAAATGTAAAAAAAATTTTTTTTTTTCTTTTATTTCATATATTGTTGATGAAAAGATTGATAAGTTTCCCAAACTAGGCAGAGCCTGTGCTATGGTAACCAGACTGCTGATAAACATACTTATATAGTTCTAAATAATTCAGACACAGAACAAATGGACGTGCACACAAATATTTGTCCTGGGTGGGAATCGAACCCACGACCTCCGCAGTTAGGGTCACTAACCACTAGACCAACAAGTCCGATTTATTTTTGCTATTGTCAAACGTGGCATTCATCGCACAGCCCTTTGGTATGTATGTGTTATAACTGTTTTTGCTTGACACGCAGGTTTTACATATGTACCAATTTTTTTCCTGCCACACAGACAGACGAATGACAAAATGATGTGTAAAATAGTAATTTTAAAAATATCTCCAAATATTCATAATCTAATCGTATATTATGAGATAAGATTGTCTGTCGATTTAGAATCAATGAATTGGCATGATTAGAAAACATCATTTAAACGTCGACATTAATTTTAGACATTTAAACAACAAACCACTCAATCAGATGTTGATTTATACGACGATTATAATCGTAGATCCAGACCATAATTTATCCCTTTTGCTAAATTTTTATATTTATATATATTTTATTATTTATATTCTGGTATGAGTAACAAACATTTAATAAGTAGTAGTAAGATTTTTAACCAGATTGGCGTCCAATACACCCGTTGTTATACCTACTCGCAGTTTTGTTATTTAACCACTGAACCCAATATATAATCCAGCACAATCTATCCGTAGGAGAGCCCTGCTTCTTCACAAATCGGCCTGACTCGACTGGATTAATGTCTCATAGAAAATCGGTGTTAAGGACTTTTTTTTAAATATAAATTCCATTGTTGTTGTTCACCGAGTTAGTGAGGTTACTCGATTTTTTTGTGTGTGTGTTAGTTGTCAGTTTTAATAGACTAATATTTTAATGGAATAAGTTATGTTATCTTCAGGTTTCATTTAAAACAAATTCTCAAAGACTACGTATTAGATACCTAGTGAAAGATACATATAAAATTATTTAATGTTTTTTTTTCTAAAATATAATATATCCTGACTTTAGGGACTTTAGAAACATACATGAAACGGGCACAAAGAACACCCAGACTTAGAACAATAATTTATGGATAACACAAAGTGTTGTCCCATGTGGGGATCGAACCCACAACACTCAGAGTAGTAGGAAGCGCTGTGGCGACCGCTTAAACCACTACGCCATCTGACGTCACATTCGTGCGTTCTTTATTAGTTTTATTCTTTAGTATACAATTATAATAATTATATTTGTATACTGAAAAAAGGCCTCGAAAAAATCACCCGTAAAAGGTAAGATGAATGTGGAAGAGGCTCGAGCTTTATGTTAGGATCGTGCCAAATGGCGTTCCATCACCTCTGCCTGCCCCGATCGGAATTTAGGCGTGAGTATATGAAAGTCAGTGATACGAACGATACGCGTTTCAGCCTTCGGGAAAATGATTGTGATATGATGCAAGTAGTCTATTTAAATACTTACATCATCATCATCACATCAATAGCCTTTGATAGTAGACTGCTGGACTGCTGGACATAGTAGTATATAGTAAAAAGGAGGTTTTGGCCTACTATACCACGCTGGCCAGACGAGTTTTCATAGGGCTTGTGTCAAGTTTTCCTTCTCTCTGCAGTGCTGTTGTTCTGCGTAGTTTTCTCCCATAATCGGATGAATAGGGGTGGTGACACTCTGTATTCTTAATCCGTCATCACGTTAACATTTTTATTTCTCAAATTATTTCGATAAGTGTTCAGCGACCTGACACAGAAACTTCTATGCTTAGACAGGTTACTCAATAGATTAGTGATGCTGGGTGGTATACACAGTAGTTTTAAATTATAAGTAGCAGTTTTATTCAGTATTCTGTACACTGTGATAATATTGGTTTTGAGAGAGGCTAGGAAAAATAAAAGAAACGAAATAAAATAATTAACAAATGTAATCAATTCATCAACAACTTTTATTTACACGGATGACTGTTTTTGAGATTCAAAATCACCACTTATCTCTGACAACAGTATCAATAAACTTTGTCCAACGGATCTCAAAATCATGCACTATTTTATCCTTATCTGGATATGTACTATAATACAAAGAATTCAACGCTAACTTCTTCAATAATCTCAAGTCTGCGTGTCTACTCGCAACACCAACAAATGCAACATAAAAATCGTGACTCAAAGGCTCTGCTTCCCAAACCCCAGGATCATCACTAGATAAAACCACTGGCAGACCTTGTGCTAGAAAAGCAGCTAGGGGATGATTCCTTACATCTGCAACTAGTTTTAAAACAGCGTTTGATATAACATTAACTTCCAAAGCAATATCTCTTTGCTTCACTTCCCTCATCAACACTGGATGCTTCACTATACCAAAACCATGACCTATACGTTTAGTACCTAAAACTACGGCATCAAACAAATTTTCATCAGAAGTCAATCCATTCCAGTTAGTTTCACCAGCGTGTAGAAACAAATCAAACTCCTTACCAGCTTCAATAAGCTTAGGTAAAAATGACTTCAGAGGTTTCCCTAAATCTTCTTGGCCAACCAAATCAAATCCTGCTAAGAAACATGGTAATCTTCTTTTAATTTCTCTAGCAGTTTCAATGTATTCGTCTATCGCTTCTTCGTTGACGAATCTCATTGGAGCATATATGAGTTTCGCTCCATAAAAATCAGGGTAATCAACTTTGAATTGCTCCACGACTTTTTTGTAGGATTCAGCAGTTTCAACAGAATTGTAAATCCTACCTTCTAAATCATACAATTGTGGTAACACACTTCTTACTTCAAAGTACATGACTCCATCTTCTCTTAATGCTTTAAGTGTATCATAGAAGTACTGCTCCCAGACAGGCTTATAACATAACAAAGGTGCAGAAGCTATGAAGTAATTTTGAAAATTTTCCCATGCAGTATTCACATCAGTGTACGTTTTGTCAGGATTGTCAATTACCATTGTAAAATATTTTCTTAGACTGCTGTCGAATTTCTTAACATTTCCTGAAGAATATCTTGCATCTCTCATAAGCTGCCATGCTGTCTCACACGTAGCATTAGGCACAACTTTAGAAAAAAGGAATTTTACACTGTCTTCAGTAAAACAAACGTAAAGATCCTTCCAGTAGGTGAGTCCTACCATGTAATCTGGTCCCAATATACCCGTATCATGAGCGTGAAGTACCGCTCCTTTCGGCATTTTCTTAATCAACTGGAACAGTTTTGTTTCTTTTACTTCATCTTTATAGTCAAAGAAATGCTTTGCGAATTTAAAATTCTTTGGATACTGGAAACCGTGTTCTAGTTCTTCTAATTTAAGGTCCATAATTATTTCATTTGCTTTTATTTCACTGTCACTTAACTGAATTTCATTACCGAGCATCATTTCCAGTCCTTCATTGAAGAGCTTGTTTCTTTCATTTTGCACAATATCCATGCTTCCTGATGTAAGTAATACGTTCAATAGTATAAATATAATCAGTCGCATGGTATTTGTATGAAACGTAAGGAAAAACTGACTGTATTATCACAAGATTGGTTATATTATCAAACATCAAACACGATACCGTTGTAGATAAATGCAAGTACGCAGATGACGTTGAAATGAAATACGTGTTCTCAACACATTTTGTAATAGATAACTGAGAACGTGCCCTGTGTTACTACGGTTACGGAAGAAGTCTGTACACACTACCTGGCTCACAGGTAACGCATATAAAAAAAGAACTCAGAGAAATCATTATAATTGAGTTTGTGATTTCACGCCCGAAGGTCGGTCTTTGTTAAATATTTTTTCTTTGCCAACTTATTCAGAACGCATTCACATTTTTTTTCTTATTTATTTTAGTAGAAATATGTTTAAATAGATAAGAAGTCGGGCTGTTATTAAAATACTAGAGAAGTAAATCAACTCAACACAAGCATTTGAGCTTAGCAAGTTTGATAAGACTTCAAACACATACATACTCAGGTCTTTCATTCCCGAAGAAGTAGACAGAGGCGTTATAAATGTCCTCATTTGAAATAAAAATTGGTAAGATGTGAAGCAGGAAAGGCCAAGTATATGACCTTGACAGACCTATAGCCGAACTAGAGGTCAAGGTTAACTTATCATTCTAATATCACTGAAATCACAGGATACCAAGTTTCAAATTGATTACACCAGCACGAGTTCCTCCGGATTTGGGCTGCCGTAGCCTCACTTACTCGATGAAATCAACGAAAGAATTGCTTAACACCGATTTTTCGTGAGGCTGTGGTGTCACTCCGGTCGAAACATAGCATGTGTATGAGCTATTATAACTCAGACATACACACGTCACACTACAAAATACTCCTTCTTCTTCGACTAAGGGAGCAAACTACGCAGGACAACAGCAATGCAAAGGGAAGGCAAACTTGAAACAAACCCTATACCAACCCGTCTTTTCAGCGTAGTATAGTAGGCCCAAACCTCTTTTCTGAGGAGAGGCCTATGTCCAGCAGTGAACCATTAAGGATAATGATAACGATTGACATCGATGTACCTACATCATGAATTGAAATACACTATGGTCTTCATACCTTAATGGTCCACGCTTTTTATTGTATAAAGCGCATGGTCACTTGCAACTTAGGATTAAGGGAAAGGGATTAAGCCTCTTTTTTTTTTTTTTTTTTTGAAAAGACAACTCCCGCATTAGGAATGTATCCTGTGTCGCGGGGGACTTTACAAACATACATGAAACGGACACAAAGAACACCCAGACTCAGAACAACAATTTGTGGATCACACAAAGTGTCGTCCCATGTGGGGTTTGAACCCACAACACTAAGCGCATTAGGAAGCGGCGTGGCGACCGCTTAAACCACTACGCCATCCGTGCAGTCAAACTCAGTGCTCTGGTAACCTTAAACACCAGTTTTCTGTTAGGCGTGGCATCACTCATAGAAGCCATGGCGTCGGCTGAACTGTAGCCTTTTAGCCACACAAGCTAATGTTTTTTTATATAATTGTTTGTTTTATTCTTTAGTTTAGGAACCATTCATAAATTACATCACATAGAAAAAGGGAGAGGGGGGGAGGGGAGTTCAACAAAGTGAGATTTAATGTTGATTTTAGTCAATGTTTATGTTATGTTGAAATTATTGAAAATAATTTAAATGAAATTGAGAATAATTTCAGACCAGTTGTGACAAGGAGGTAAGACAAGGGGTAGGGATAAGAAAACCCTAAAATTCGTGTGAAGTGTTTTATGAATGGCCCCTTAGTCGAATTGTGTTAATGGAAATGTGGCGGCTCGACCGGAGTGATTCTCGGAATAGTCTCATTTATCAACAGTTCATCATGAAATTTTGAACGGACGTTATCATAGATACAAAAAAGGACATAAAACACCTTGTATTCCGAAAAGGTATTGTTCCCTACGGACGTCTGAATCAGTTAACAAAATTTAAATTAGTTCTCTTCCTTGTTTAATATAAGTTCATTTTCAGAAACTCAATAAATTTATTGACAAAATGATACATCTATAGTTATAATATAAATGTGAAAGAAATTTTGTTTGTTACGCCTTTACGTACCACTATACCGATTTCCGATAAAATTCTTTCACCAATGGAAAGCTACTATCAGTGATTAACATAGCCTTCTTTTTACCGCGAAAACTGACTTACACGTGGGTGGAACCGAAAGTATAAGCTGGTTATTTATATTCAGAAAAAACTTCAAACTTTAAAAAAAATAGCCAGTTTTTTTTAAAAGTATGAATTAGGCAAACGTTAATTTTTTTATCTTGGAATACTTAAACAGTATTGCACAGTCACAATTACTTTGGATCTTTTCAGAAACACCCGTGCCTACGTTTAGGGAAGTTTTGTGCTTTCAAATCAACACCGTCTCGTTGCAATTAGAAGATTAAAGCTCTAGGTGACGTGCAGTTCTCGTCTCAATCATATATGGCGGCCATATTTTTTATTCCGCAGGGCGGTACTTTAAAGTGCCACTTAATCCATCCCCAACCCTTGAAAACCAGTATGGCGGCCTCATATTTCTTTTTTTAAGTTTCGAACGTACGTAGACGCTTTGAAAACGAAACCCTTTTAAACACCGCAAACTGTAATTTAAACCATTCCATTTTTGTATTCACGTACTTTTTGTTAGTTTTTTTTTTCGATAATCCTGTGTGAAGACTCTTGGTGTTTTTAGCAAGCTGCTCCTTTAGTTATTGAGAAGTTCGCGAGTGAATTCTTGGCTGTGTAATTGATCTGAGCTTGAGAAATAACACGCTTTACAGGTTAGTACATATTTACAATATGTATATTAAAAAAGTATTAGTACGATGACGATGATAGGCCTGTACGATGTGCAGTGCGGAAATAGGTACAGCCAGGCCCTTAATGCTAGGTTGTAAGGCGCTATTAGACATTATTCACGTAGCCATGATAGGGTATTACAAATCATACGCAAAGCTATAAGTTTATCACTGTCGAGAGGAAAAGGAGTAACACTACACTATAGAACTAACATCGTTTGCAAAGGAAGGCTCAACAAAAAAAAACTTAAAAAAAGCCGTACTTAATTATAAATACCGCCAATGACTAGACATTATTAGTGGACACGTATGAAAATCAAAAACGTTTGTGATGTCAAAATAATAGGTGTTTTTCATGCTCATACGGTTATTTGCACGATACCTATTCCTGTTTGTTTCGGGTAATCTTCTAAATGCCTGAACCGATTATGATAATATTAATACCCCTGATCATCACTTTTGTTATTCTAAAGTATATTTTAGAAGAGACAATAATTTAAAAAATACTGTATTGTATTAAAATTAGGGGTTCAACATGGTAAAAAACTGTTACAAAGCTTTCAAGGTCAAAAGTCGTTTTCAAAAGTTACAGTGTTGAGGGTCCAACACAACGGATATATATAAATGACCACCTAAACTCAGAATATATAAAAAACTTTTAAACAAGACTCAAGTTCTAGCGAGGGAGAAAGGCTTCAAGCATATATGGGTAAAACATGGCAAGATTCATCTCCGTAAAGAGGACGGTGTCCGTGTGGTGACGGATTAAGAATACAGAGTGTCAGCACCTCTATTCATCCCGTTGGTGTAGTAAGAGGCGACTAAGGGAGCAAAACTACGCAGGACAACAGCACTGCAGACAGAAGGAAAACTTGACACAAACCTTTTTTGTTTTACTTTTGTATGTTTGTTACGAGATGTCTCCGTCAATTGTGAACTGATTTAAAAAAATATTTTTGTAATCGAAAGGGTATACTCCCGAGGTGGTCCCATTACCACCAAATCAAGATCTGACAATGGGTTTCCAGAGAAATCAAGGGACACCCTCAAATTTTACAGCCCAGACAACGTGTTTTAGGTTTTTTCTCTAGCTATACAGGTATTTGCGTTTGGTAGTCATTATGTCATGTTGCTGAGCTGATGATGTTAGGGTCTTTGACCTTTATTAGTTAGAGGATAACTCTTTCAATAATATACCGACTTCAAACAGACTAAAAGTTATCTATTGCTATTATAATGTTACCTCTTATATTGAGGTTCGCAGTTATTTTGGTTTTTTTCAATTAAATTTGTAATTTGTTTTTTAATTTTGAGTGCTAATTGTTAGTATTTTTTGAAGTCGGTTCAACTTTTTTTTCAAAAAGGATGTACAATTTATGTAAATGGTTTAGCACCCAAGCCGTGTTCGCCGCTCGCTATTGTTTATATCGCCGGTATGATATTTCTATTACCGAGCACGTTATTCTAACTGTAGTAATATTCTCGACTGCCTCGGTGGTGCAGGAGGTAGCGTATACGACTTCTGTGTCTATCAGTCAATTTAGCTTTCATAGCACAAGCTCTGCTTAGTTTGAAACTAGATGGCGTTGTGCGTCAGATGTCCGAAATATTATTATTATTATTATTCAACTGTAAATGTATTGCTGGCTACCCCTCTATTAAATTTTATCTAAATGTTATTACCGACAAATCTAGTTTACTGCAATTTAATTTCGGCCGTTCTAGTTATCTAGCTAAAAACGGTTATTTTTAGGTATATTAACAATGGCTAACGCTAATTTAAACATATATTATCAAAATTAAAGGCACTAGGACGCATTTCAAATTAAATATATGTGTTGTATACTTGTGTAAACAGAACCGAGACTTGTATTTTTCTGCACAACTATCAAACTTTCTTAATAGTGCCAATAAGGACGTGTTAAATAATCCGTTAGACAAATGCTTAATTATAGGGCTATTATTATGCTTATTAAACCTCCTTTCTAAGGAGAGGCTTATGTCCAGCAGTGGACTATTAAAGGCTGTTGATGATGATGATGATGATGATGATGATGTTACATGAGTGGTATTGTCTGACATTCAAATAATAAAACTTTATCGCCTATCAATGTTTGTAGCAGTGACTAGTATATGCTGAGGGATGAATTACAAGTCGGAGCCCTTGAACAATATAACGGAATATTGAATAAACAAATATGGTAAGATTCTTAACTTGATCTTATGTAATGAGACAGTCTCCGTGCAGGAATGATTGGATCCACTGTCACCCATTGACAACTATCACCCGGCACTCCTCATTGCTGCAAACTTTGCTGAATGTATATGTTTAACACCGGCTTTAAATACTCAATTACAAAGGCGATTATACAGCCATAAATAATAAATTATCGGCTATTGATTGGGCTAGTGAATTTAGACATAAATCAATCACCGAGGCCGTCAGTTATTTTTACTCTACTGTAGCTGACTTTGATTGACTGAAACATTGATTTAAAAAAGTCTAAGGACTTGCGAAAGTTCCTATTATACGGGAGACGTTTAGATAAGTCAACATATAACCTTTTGCGTGATCGAGCTAGGAAACTTGAATTGGAGTGCAACTCATACTTGGATTCCCCCAAATCTAAACTTAACATCAGGCGATTTGCTTAGGTGGTATTCCTCATATCTCGATAATAGGTCTCAGAAAGACCTAAGCAAGTGCGTGCGTACTGTAGGAAAAAATGTCTAAAAAAAGTCTTGTTACACATTTTTCGATCTAGCCCCTATCCGCTCAGAGCGTGTAATGCGCGATAAGGAACTTCGTTCCCAAAAACATCAAACAAAAACTCCCTACCTAAAAACACTAAAAAGCGAAAAATAAACTGGATTATATATATTATTAAAAAATGCGCGACTTTTTCTAACTAAATCAAAAACTTTACGTGGTAATTATAACTAACCTATTCTCAATAAAACTCCTAATGAAAATATAACAACTAGTACATAATACACATAATACACAAAATATAATATCATAAGGCGAAAGTAATTTCGTTCCGACCCGGAGTCTACAGACCCCTCATACCGTTTTTTAAACACAAATATGGCGCACGAAAGCACATCATATTTGGAATTATTTAATGTTTGTATGTAAGACCGTTAAGCAATCTCTAGTAAAACAAATAACAAAATGTATAATTTATTAAGTCCTTACACTATTTCAAATTTATGAGCTATAAACAGATAAGTGACCATCCATCTTTGACCTTATTTCTTATGTTTACATTATTTACATTACCCAATTACCCACATCACAGTTGTCACGTTAGATTTAACTGACATGTGACGTCTATTGCGATGCCAGGATTTATTGAACTGTCAGAAGTGACAGTTGCATTCTGTCATCATACGGAACCACGCGTTTGTACATAATGCGGGTTGTAACAGCTTTAATTTGCTTATTTATTTATACAGTACACAGTAATGATTACGACGCAAAACGCGCTAGAATCCTTGAGCTCGAATCAAAAGTTATGTTAGGCGGCAACATTACGCTTAGTGATAAAGAATCTATTGTGAATCAGTGTCTTATGAATCATAAATATACTGAAGTGGATTATGGATTTCAACACCCGCAGTATTACAATTTTTCACAGCATTTTTTTAAATACAAAGACAAGATGAAAGAGTCCAAAGTGTACCGGATCATCAAAGCGATGCCTAAGGGGGCCGTGTTACATATTCACGATATAGCCATCTTGGGGCCTGAATACATGTTAAATATTACCTACATGGATAACTTGTACGTATGCTTTGGAAAGAAAACTAAATTCTTGTTTTCTAATACAACTCCCAATACGACATGTGACATTGGCTGGCAACTTATGAGCAATGTAAGATATGCCGCAAAGAACATTACTCAGTTTGATTTAGAAATCAGGAAACTCTTTACTATGGTTGTAGAAAACCCTGATATTGTTTACCCTACCATCCAGGAGACATGGAAACGATTTCTAAAGCACTTTAGAACTGTCTATGATTTATTGTCCTTCAGACCAGTTTTTGAGCAGTATCTCTATGATGTTCTAACAGCCTTTCGTAATGATAATATTATGTATGCAGAATTGAGAGCAGGTTTAAATAAACTTTACGATTTAAATGGGACGCTTTACGACAAAATAACATTTAGTAAACTATATAAAACAATAATCGATAAATTTGTTAAAGAGCATCCTAGTTTTTATCGAGCAAAAGTAATTTATGCTTCATCAAGACAAGTGGATAAGCAATCACTTGTCAATAACATAGAAATAGCAAGAGAAATAAGTAAAGAAGTGCCGGAATTAATAGCTGGCTTCGATTTAATCGGACAAGAAGATGTGAAACCCTTAATTGACCTTGCAGTAGTTTTAGACACAATAAAGGATCTAAATTTCTTCTTCCATGCGGGTGAAACAAATTGGTTTGGAACGAGAACAGATGAGAATCTTATTGATGCAGTTTTACTTGGAGCTAAACGAATAGGCCATGCATACGCTCTGACGAAGCATCCAATAGTTATGAAAAATGTAATTGATAAGGGTATTGGCTTAGAAGTGAATTTGCTATCGAATATTGTATTATCCTTAGTTAGAGATGTGCGTAACCATCCTTTGAGTATATTCTTAAGTCTTGACTTACCAGTAGTCTTATCGAGTGACGACCCTGGGGTGTGGGAAGCTGAGCCTTTATCTGACGACTTTTACGTGGCTTTTGTTGGTGTGGCCAGCCGATCTTCAGATATAAGGTTGTTGAAGACTTTAGCACTTAATTCATTGAAGTATAGTGCATTGGACCACCTGAATAAAAAAAATGCTATTCGAGCTTTTTATGTTCAGTGGAATAATTTTATAAATAACTTTGATTGCTCTTTCTATTGATATTAATTGTAAGTAAAATTTTTATATAATCTCGGACAAAGGCGTTGCATTTGCGGAGTTGTGGAGGAACGTTTGTGTAGGAGGCCTCATGTCCCTCCAACACAAAGGGAGGATCTTCCACACAGTTTAGTAACCAGATTAGCTGGAGGGGTTAAATAGCTACAGGTAATCTATATTACCAAAATTCTTTTAACATTTATATAGGTACATTATATCGCTAGCTTTTATTTATAAATTGCAAGTTTATTGTAGAAACAGACTAATATTTCTGAACATAAACAAAAATATACCTACACTGATACAATAGATTTATCTACAGTAATAGTGGACCAAAAAATAATTAACAGAAAAAGGAGAGAGAGAAGGTTGGTAAACGGACAATTACCTGGCTTTAACTAGCCTTTAGAAACATTTCATCATCATCATTAGGCTATCGCAGTCCACTACTGGACATAGGCCTCTCCCGTTTCACGCCATTTAGATCGACTTTGGGCTTCTCACATTTACCTGCACAAAACCAAAACTGTTTCGATGTCACTTCTATTACCAGAGCCCAAACCCGGTTTGGCCTGGGCCTCACCTTGATTCTGGGGACTTAAAAGACGGCAATGCACTCGTGTCTGTTGAGTAGCTGGTGTTTCATGGGTTGTAGTACTGATACCATCAGCTGAACTGTTTGCTCGTTTAACCCCCTATTAAATACTGTTCCTAAAGGCTACCAAAATTAAAAAAAACCGCGAACAAAGCTTCGTGAAAAAGCAAGCAAGCCATATTTTCATCCCGTTTGATTGATAATTATTTATCCTTCGACTAAACACGATAACATATGTATCGTATAATCAAGGGTCAGGTAATTGAAGTGATTGCGTTGTTCTATCTGTGACATTTGAACCTCGCGAAGTAAAGAGCGTAACGGCAGCTGCACTAGACGATCGTAATTGGGTCCTTTATCTCTCTAACACTTAACTCGATAATACCCTTCCTTACACTGTTGTGTAACTAAGATTAGGTTAGGATTAATTATTTTTACGTTTGATTAATTATTTTAATAATTTACGATTAATTATTTTGTTTGTGGATCAGTATCTAGTGTCGAAAAATTTGTCTATTCAACCTAATCTTATTTTGTTAAACGACAATTTTTTTAGGTAACATTATAATCTCTTACCATATTTAAAAGATTTTTTGTAACTTTTTTTATGTTAGTTGTATGTTGGGTTTTATTTAATAAAATACGGTTATTTTTTTCTTCACTGCTTACACTTGTGTGTGATTGAAACCTCCACATCTTATAAGCAAATCGCTTAACTTTATTCTAATCTTGTGTTGTGATCTTTAACAATAATCATTGCTACAATAGTTGTGTAACTCTAGCGTTATCCTAAACCTACCCTTTTTATATCAAGCTCTAAGGATGCAAATAAACCGTGCTTTCTAAATAGTAGAACTATTGGTCTAGTATAGTAGACTCTCCGATTCAATCAGAACCCTGCTCTGTATATTATGATATACCAGCTTTATATTATGATATAAATGTATATAAAAAGGAATGTGCCATAAAGGAGTATATAAAATAATAATAGATTTGTTACAATACGGTGTGAAAAGTGACAGAAAAGTACGAGCTAGATAGACGCGGAGCCTGTACTCGTTAATAATGAACACTGTTACAAAACAATGGTTCACTGCAATCGACATCAGCACGATCCTATAAGCCGCCAATACCTATATAGATTATTCTCATAGTCAATTGAAACATGGACTCACAACCAGAGTTAGGCTATGCATCTATGTTTTGGAGAAAAACAAAAATTAATGAGCCGTACAAAAATTATTAAAAATAAAAACTTTAAATCATTAAAAATAAAGTCTTCGAAAGGCTGATGATGATGAGTGGTAAATGATTTTAGAATAAGTATAATAAGGTATCTTACAAACTGTAATAAGGTATCTTAAAATAAGTTTCATCATCTCTTAGCTTTTCCCCCTTTGAGGTGAAACTTCTCTAGGGTACAATAACCTAACCTTTAAGATGATATTGTGTGTCTCAATGCACGGTGATCATGACATGGCATGAAGATGCGATAGGAACATATTTTAATGTTTAGTCCTTTCCTTAGTATTTCAGCAGATAATTAGTTGATAAATATTTTTATTTTTATGTACAATTGCTTGCCAAAACATGGCAGATTATGGCATTGATGAACCACCAATGTGGTACCTGGTACTTTCCTGTATTCTATGCAAATAAAAATGTTCTAATCACAACAGAACAAAACAATCCACTCCTGTTATGTCCCACTCATACTTCGCGTGTGTCCACTCTTCGTTCCTAATCCAATTTGTCCTCCTCTGGAACGCTCTACCTCTCGAAATCAGGAAAGCACCTATCTGCCTCTCATTTAAGACGAAAGTCCGAGCTCGCATTCCAGACACCCAGCAGATTCATCAAAACCGTTTTATATATTAGTTAAGTTGTAAGTTTTATATATTGTTTGTGTATATTATATATATGTGTGTAACTCAGCAAATATATGTGTATGTGTATTTCAGTATGTTTATTTATCGATCCCACGGTTTATGTCCATCTCCCCAATTAAGTATAATATTATCTTTTTAAAACAAAACTTAATTTCTAGTGCACCTACTCAGACATTTCCCACCACCCAAAGGTTGACTGGGAGAAAATGCCTGTGGCATTAAATCCGCCATTGTAGTTGTCATTTGTGCATAAAGAATTACATAAATAAATTTGTGCCAAAAATATTTCATTTTATTATACCTAGATAAAGTGTTATTTTATTTCATCTTTTGTTTTCTTTAAAGTTTTTATTTCATATCTTTACGTGACATAACGGCGTCAAATAAAATGCCAATATATAGAATAGAATAGAATAGAAATGTTGATTTGTCAATGTAGGTAAAAGTAATATTAGATGTTACATATCGCAGTCCCCGACGAACAAAATCGTAATAGGAAAATAACAATTTTACAGGAGCAAATAAAAACTGAATATCTTGAATACTATCAAGACTAAAAAGAAGATTCTTTTATCAAAAATAAGGAAATATTTTTTTGCACTAGATTTTTACTAAATTTTTATCATAAATTTTCTTTATCAGTAAGAAAATTGTGAAAATGTCCATTACTGAAATAAGCTATGGAAAAAATTAACGCAAACTAACTTTACGATAGTGTTCGACTGTAATCACAAATCGGTGTTGCTGTAGTAATCGTTCATTATGATATTGTTCCTTGGTAAATATTAATATACTTTATATTCGTAAAATGACATTGCAATCGCATTCGATGATATAACTGACTTTAATATTACGGTAAACATAAATAACATGCTTATTCGATGATCATTTTTAGGTGTTATAACCATTTCGGTACCTATGTATAAATTCTGATTCTGATTCTGTCATTTTTCCCTCGAACAATATGGTAATAGCCGCTTACTCTAAAATGTTGACTTTTGAGATTTGGTAATAGGTTTTTGCGTTATTGATCGTGTAAATTTTTCACTTATGTTATACGTTGAACAAAAACATAAAGATCATTATTGAATGGATAAATCCAAAAGTATTCATCGCCCGATCATAAAAAAAATTCAATGATTGTAATAGGGTGTATAGATAACGAATATCTAATAAACCCGATTCTATCGTAATAGCGATTACCATAGTGTTCGTCGGGGACTGCGATATATTATTAAAATAGGTTGCTACATTGTACCCATACATGTGGGTCTATTAGATTACAACAACAATAGGATACTGAATCCTGATAACACCGTTAATACTGAAGCAGTTTTTCAATACAATGTGTTTAGGACATTTTTTTACGATGTAGAAGGCAAACAAGCGGACGGCTCACCCTGATGGTATGCGACTACCGCCGCCCATGAGACACAAGTACGTTGCCGCGTTTTAAGTACGCCATCCCCCCAGAATGAGAGGGGATTTGGGCTCCAGGAAACAGGAGGTGTTTGGTCGAAATGAAAAAGAGTGGCCGTGAGTTTGTTTGCCCTTTCTTCTCATGAGGCTCAACCCCTTGGAAACGGGCGGTTGTAAATCGGCACGCCTATATCATAGACTAGCTGACCCGCGCAACTTCGTCTGCGTCTCTCAATAGTAATAAATTTTCTCCGTTTTTGAAACATTTTTCATTGGTGCTCCGCTCCTATTGGTCTTAGCGTGATGATATATAGCCTATAGCCTTCCTCGATAAATGGGCTATCGAACACTGAAAGAATTTTTCAAATCGGACCAGTAGTTCCTGAGATTAGCGCGTTCAAACAAACAAACAAACAAACAAACTCTTCAGCTTTATAATATTAGTATAGATTTTCGATAAGTAAATATTTCTTTTGCTAAATATTTGACAAAACAGATTGTTGTTATCTATGACTTTAGAGTCTACATAAGGACGATTTCAAACAATGTTATTTTTTTTTACGAAGTAAAGAAATGTTGATTTTGAGTTTAACAACGGTTTTCTGTGAGGTCCTGTAATCACTCCGCTCGAGCCGGCCCATTTGTGCCGAGCCATGCCTCTTCCACGGCTTCTTTTACAGCTGTCACGGCAGGTAAACGCTATGCTTTCTGAGCTCAACTAACTTCATCAGAGATACTTAAACAATGAATTACACCAGTAGGTATGTTTCAGACAAAAAAATGAGTGTAAAAAAGACAGTCAGCCATATGTTTAACAAATCACGTATTTAATCCACAAATATGATAAAAACAACCACATGTTAAGCCAGATGGATGCGTGTTGATAGCCGTTATCAATGATACATGTGTCTGAATTAAGTGCAGTGATTTGTTTCGAGTAAAATCTGTAGGTACTACATATAAAATATCTTGCACTAACTGATTCACCTGAGCCTAAATACCTGGAGCTATAAGCCTGAAATTTTAGCTGATGATGCTTTTTATGCTGTAAGCACCCAACATCAATCATCAACAGCCTATAACTGTCCTCTGCTGGACATAAGCCTGTCCTTAGAAAGGAGGTTTTGGCCTACTATACCACGCTGGCCAGACGGGTTGGTATATTGATTTTTCAAGTTTTCCTTCTTGCATTACTGTTGTCCAGCGTAGTTTGCTCCCTTAGTTGCCTCTTACGACATGAATGGATAAATAGGGGTGGTGACACTCAGTCGTTGTCCGTGTGGTGACGGATTAAGAATACAAAGTGTCACCGCCCCTATTCATCCCGTGGGTGTCGTAAGAGGCGACTAAGGGAGCAAAATACGCAGGACAACAACACTGCAGAGAGAAGGAAAACTTGAAACAAACCCTATACCAACCCGTCTGGCCAGCGTGGTATAGTAAGCCAAAACCTCCTTCCCAAGGAGAGGCCTATGTCCAGCAGTGGACTATTAAAGGTTGTTGATGACACTCCGTATTCGTAATCCGTCACTACATGGACAGCAACGAAGGGACGGTAAGCACCACTAAGAAGGGATTTTATGCAAGTTTGTCATTATATTTACATCGTCAAAAATATCGATGTTTGGTTCAAGGGGTCGGACCAGCCCCGGATTTACGATTTTTTCGAACCTTGGCAGAAATGTAATAATAGGGCCGCTCTCTCTAGCGTTTGAGAAAATGACTTAAAAAACTTATAAATAGATGGTTGTCATTTTTCGTGATTGGAACATAAAAATATATTGGTTCCTATATTTATTTTAGTTTAAGTAATAGATTCCAAATTTACCGTAATTATCCAAACATACAAATAGTTACAAAGAAAAGTTTTACAAAACAAACCAAGGTAGATACTTAATGCTTGAAGTGTAAGGTTATATCGTATACACATGTATTTCAACTTCATATGATAGTAGTTGAAACAGATGGAACACAGACAATGAGTTCGTTAGCTGTGAGCACCCTCTTTTTGAGGGCGTCACTCCAAGCCTGTGGTAGAAAATATAGTAGATGTGGCAACACTTAACCTGTTCTAACTAACTCTTATTTAGAATGGAATAAAGTCTATTTTACAAGGAACATTGTTCTTTGACTGTGTTTGGGTTTTATGTTTTTATATTGTAAAACATAAAGTGCATCTCCGGCTAGAAGAGCTTTTCTACCTCTTTTTTTTACGGAAGTCTTAAAAAATATAATAAAAGTAGGTTTTCTTTTTTTTTAATGTAAGAACCCATTTCAAATCTTCAAATTTGGCCTGGCTACTGACCGACCGCCCGTGGATCGAACGGAACAGTACCTAGATCTAAACCATGCTGTAAAAATATTTTTGCTCCGATCACAGAACAAAAATAACAATCTGTAGTTTTCATCATATTAAATAATACTAAACAAAAGACTTAAAAAAATAATTTCAGTACCTCCCCAATAATCTGTAAGTACATATAAAATTACCTGCCCTGACTGAAAGTGAGTCTAAACATTCTGTTCATCATTAACAGTTCTGTGGCTACAAATTTAAAATTTGAATATTCAAAAACAATTATACGCAACACGCATTTAGAAACTCGTTCTGGATTTTTTAATTAATCAATATTAGTCGTCCGTTTAGTTGAGAGGGCTCGGTGCTAAGTAGTAACCAATTAGGTTAGCACCTTGCAAAGTTAAGCTAGTCAGCCTGTGGATGGATGACCATTTGACCACACCTTAACACATTGAGACCAATCCGTGCCTCGGAGAGCTCGTTTAGCAGTCAGTCCCGGTTGCCATACGAATATCTCGCGCCAATCATTACGGGTACTTGGAGCCCTAAAAAGTCCGACATGTCTATGTACAGAACTTCGATATAGCTTATTACTTGGGTTGTGGAGGTATGATGTCAGTCGTTCCACGTAAAAAATCGAAGTTCAGCCGTGACTTAGTGAACTGAAAGCCGATCCCAACCTAGTTTGAGGAAAAACTTCGGAAGAGGATTACAGATCGTATATAAATATAAGTAATAACAATTATATGACAATTATATGACAATTATATGACAATTATATGACAATTATATGACAATTATATGACAATTATATAATTGACAATAGGATTCGCGATAAATACCCATTTGTTCTACTAAATCCATGCGAAAGTGTCTGTCTGTCTGTTACCTCTTCACGCTTCAACCGCTGTACCGATTTAAATTTGGTATAGAGATAGTTCGAGTCCCGGAAAAGGACATAGGATAGATTTTTATCCGACAAATCGTCCTTTAAGGGGTCGAAAAGGGAAAAGTTCAGTTTGTATGGGGAATCAATGACTGCTGAACCGATTTAGATGAAATTTGGTATGGAGATAGTCTGATTTTTGAACAAGGACAAAGGACATATGACATGGGACTTTTTACCGCGATAACCGACATACACGCGGGCGGAGCCGTTGGCAAAAGCTGGTTATTTTATAAAATTAATTTGGCAAACATCGCTCGTAACTTATTTGAAAAACATTGATGCTATTATTATTGATATGATATGACGAATAAGTACTTAGGTAATATGTCTAGAGATCTTATTAATTTACTAGCAGACATTTAAAATGCATTTAACTACCTACCGCTTATTATCGGTCAGATTTCAGTAGTTTATTTAAACATTCAAATGAATTAGTAATTTTTTTTTAGTCGCTTACTTATGCAAGTGGATGAAATGAAATACTTAGGTGTACTCTTCAATACAGTACCCTTTTCTTGTGTACATTGGAATTTTGATGACCAGGAACCAAGTGGGTACAGAAGTGCCAAGAACCAAGTACACACTACCAGAGGTGATAGAGCAAGATCCCAGGCGCCCCAGACGTTACTTATTTTCAGAAACCTAATGTATGGGATTAAGTAGTGTATGTGTATGGATTAAGCATATTCTTTGAGTGTATGCTTACCTGCTGGCTATGGCCGGAGCGCCAATTAACAGATACCCGATGTTTAAGGTCAGTAAAAATGGTATTCATATTTCACAAAGTTTCAGTGCTGATTCTTAGGTATGTTTTAGTAAATTTAATGAAAAATTAATAATCAAAACAAAAAAATATGTACACTAAAACTGAAGCGTGCTTTCTAGATCATCTCGGTTGGTATACAATCCCAAATGAAAATTAAATCAGTACGTAAGTTCTGTTAAAAAATATACCTACAAATGATTCTAGAACCTCCTTTTATAAAGTCGGTTATAAAATTTTATCCCATGAGTCAAAAGCGGGATCCGCTCCTGAGTAAGGCTTTGTCTCGGTTGTTTTTTTCTTAGCGAAGGTGTTCATTGCCTCCAGAAATTTGTCACCTAAGGTGGGTGGACCATGGAAGGCCACTCTAAAGAATAAACACTTTTTATTCGTATATTTACTGGATAAATGAAGGAAACAAATTGTTAAGGAATACCTTGGTTTATTGTGTACCATACAAATCACTTTTTTTTTTACCTAGCTTTAATAACTATTTATTAAACTTAAGTTTTATTAAGCTCTTCCAAATGGCCTTGCAAGGAACAGGGCTCCAAACAAGGCCAATATTATAATTCAGTCGTTCAACTTCAAAATAGAGTTGGAACAATTAATATATCCGCTTTTACTAAAACTACATAATAAGCTCTTTCATTTAAGCGAAACATTAAATGCACAATATATTTTTATTAACTATCTATAAAAAACACAATGAACATTACTTGAACACCATCGTATAACTAAGAATATATTAATGGAAATTATTTAAAACTAGTAGTAATAAATATTATATTGATATAAAATAACTTGTCAACGCGTTTTATAATCAAATTAAAAACTTTTTTTTTAACCTTATATGGCCTTCTTAAGGCTCCGTTCTTTGTAAGGCCACAATGTTCCTAAGAAGGCCAAACTAATAATCTATGACTTTTTTATAGTAATTATAATAAAATAATAGACACTACGGACGTACTGTAATTATTACAAACTTATCATGGCACATAGTCAGTCTTGTAGTCAGGAATATTTAAAATCAACGGTTCTTAATATTAAAAAACGAAAATAATAATAATAAAACGTTTGATTCGGTGCGATAAATCTTCTTCTAATTGTTTTGTGACAATAGTTGTCTTCCCAATAATTTTAGTACTGTTACCGCTTACTAAATGGTTTCTAAGGGAATATGGAATATTAAACTTCAACGCTGCAGCATTTGTATTTAGTTCATTATTTTGTACTGCTTCCATGGCTCGTCTTAAACTATCTTTGTTCCATTTACTACCTCTTTTTCTAGGTTTTGACTGTGACATTCTCGAAATCTGAAATAATACGTATAAATTTTAATCATCTGTTCAATTACCGACTTATTGATATAATTTTTTTTTGCTTTAATTATAGTTTTAGACAGACTATCTTAGATATACAATTTTTAACTTATCTCATACTTACTTTACCGCTTTTAACAAGCAAATATTTTTTAAATTCGTTGCTTTTCATGTAAATTAGTTTAGTTTATTTCCAGACATAACCTCTTCATAGACATAAAATAAATTTAAATATATACTGAAAATAAAATAATTGTGAAAAAAATGTCTATTCAATCTGAGTTTAAAAGTTAGAAAACCCTTAAAAAAAATATTATAAATTTAAAACATTGTTTTAACTTTAACGGTACGTATTTATAACTACATAATAAGTGTTCATATGTTCATGGTTTATAGATGTAAGGCCCATGTTCCCTAGCAAGGCCAACCATCCAATTTTTGATTGGCCTTATAAGGAACCACCGGCTTTCCTAGGAACACTCCCAATATTTTCACTTAAATCGAGGCAATTTCTTTTTTTTTTTCTTGAGTTCCATAAAAATATCCTTACACGACAATTCACAGTAAAAAATATAAGGAAACAATAGGTTATTTAACTAAAAACTTACGTTTTGCTGTGCGCGCGAATAACAATTGTAGCGTCGACGACCGAAGTCTACGAAGTGTGAGATCGCACTGCCACAATAGCGGCGCGAGCGACTCGCAGCCGCGTCTGTAGCCTTCAGTTTGATGGATTGTAGTGTGTAGTAGAAGGAATATGTCTTTACATGTCAATAACTACGACTTTTTAATAGTTGGCCTTCAAAGGAGCGTGGCCTTCCATGGTCCACCCACCTTATATATGTACTCTTTTTATTCCCTCGGATACCACCTACCGGTGGGGTGGCTATGTCGGACTCGAATCGACCAAAAACCGCACGCCGTCTTGGGTACCAGTAGCCGGGAACCAGGTGTACCCTAGAAAGTATATAGGTACCCACCCTACTGATCCTAAAATATTACATAGCAGATTTTTTTTTAAGGTTTACTAGTAATCGAAATAACTAGCATTCCCGCTAAGCTAAATTGCTTGTGTCAGGAGTGGGTTCACGTCGATAGTGTAGTGGTCAGGATTCGAACTAGGCTACCGCCGCTTCATCTACATTTCCTACGTCTACATTTTCTATTGCCTGCATTGATGAGAAATGAAGAATAATAATAATAATAATAAATTTATTTATTTTCAGACATTAGTGCATAGATATGTTAGTAACAGTAATCTTACAACTATGTTAGTTCTACATTAACACAAAAACAAATTAAAAAATAAATCGTGGGGATGCGCTAGCATGCAGACGCATCCACCTTTGTAGGATTGGAAGATCCCACCTCTCGGACAATACTCTCAGGATGCCATTGGTGCTGCTCAGCAGTCGATTGGACATTGACGCGCTCCGCTTCCTTATGATTGCATAAAAGTCATCGCAACGTGCCTCCGCGAACATGTTTGATGCACTGCAAAACCTCGACAGATTCAATAGCATCCTGAAAGCATTGTTGTACTGGACGCGTAGTGCGCTGTACGCCCGCTGCGTAAAGTTAGTCCACAGGCTGCACGTGTAGAAGGACTGACAATATGCTTTGAAAAGAGTAACTTTTACTGGTGTGGTACAACGTGCGAACCTGTGAGCCAACATATTACACCGGACAGACAGCGCCCTACGCTCCCTCTCAATATCAAGGTCATCTGATAAGTCATCGGCGACCCAATGCCCAAGGTACTTAAACTTATAAACTCTCTTTAAAGGAGTTCCGCAAAGAGTGACTGGAGGTACAATTGAGTAGCATTTGGTACCAGCTTTAAAGATCATAAACTCGCTCTTTTTGGCATTATACTTGAGACCATGACTCGCCGCATATGTCTCACAGATATCTATCAACCTACGTAGTGCACCAATCGATGGGCTCAGCAGCACCATGTCATCAGCGTAGCTTATATTATTTATGCACACACCGTCAATAGAACAACCTATGTTTGTGCTACTAAGCTCACTGATCAGCCCATTCATATACAGATTAAAGAGACGAGGCGAGGATATACCACCTTGCCTCACGCCACACTCCAACCTGTACATGTCCGACCGCACATCCGACCATCTTACCCTATTTTTCTATTGACTGTACCAATATTTAAATAGAGATACAATCTCACGTGGTAGATTCGTATCACATTGTAGCTTCTGCCACAGCCTGTCATAATTAACAAGGTCAAAAGCTTTTGAGAGATCTAAATAACAAGCGTATACAGGTTTATTTCTAGCTGTATAGTACTGGACAGTCTGCTTGAGACAGAGAACAGCACTCTCAGTTGATAAACCGGGCCTAAACCCAAACTGTGCGTCATGTAATTGTAGGTGCCGTTCCAACTGCCGGTCAAGCAAACTGTCCAGCACCTTAGCAATAACAGTCGCAAGTGAAATTGGCCTATAATTAGACATATTCGACAAATCGCCAGTCTTATCCTTTACGATAGGCACAACGTCTGTATACATTAAATCGTCTGGCAAAAAGCTATGACTAATACACATGTTAAACAATAATGCAAGCACTCTCGGTAGATGTATGCCCGCATACTGCAAATGCTCGATGCTAAGACTGTCGTGACCTGGGGATTTGCCTCTTACCATATTTTTTATAACTAGGGCTAACCTCCTTAGCGGAAAACCTGATGTTAATATACCCGGGACGACTGTCCGCAGCGAGCATTTGCGACGAGGGTCCGAGAGGTGATGACACACTGAAGTGACGCTGAAAGGCACAAGCTATATCGTGTGGGTCGTGAACACTACCCACACTCACCGGAGAGCTCGACCTAGGGTTCAACTTACTCGTATTTTTCCAAAAATTAACATAGTTTTTATTCGAATGGTGTTTCGCAATAATGTCCATCTTGATTTGAGTTTCATTGTTCTGACAGTGCTTTAATTTAGATTTAAATATTCTTCTAGTTTCAGTCATATTTTTATATATATACCCCGAACTAGGTTTGCCGTAGGTCACCCACGTTTGAAACCAAAATCTCGCTCTCCTGTGTGCATCACTAACATACCTATTCCACCCTATCACATATTTATGTTTCCGTGCAACCCCTTTGCAGCTCAGCTTAGCGGCTTCAGTAAGAATACTGACAATCTCATTATACATTTTAATTAAGAGTATTTTATGTTGCTCATTATTACACACTTTACCAGCGCAGTTAGTAAATTCTGTTGGGCAGTCAATTAATTTTAATTTAGAATTACAATTGGTGCTATATTCTTGAATTTGACAATAATCTCTCGACCCCCATTTTACATCATTAAGCGAACTAACACTGGTTGAAACTTTAGGCAAAATAACATTTAAGTTACATTGTATAAACAAAGGATGGTGATCGGACCAATATGTGTCATACAATACTTTCATATTTACAACCGTGCGCCTCGCTGCGCTTGTTACAACACAGTGATCGAGCCAACGGCGGCACCCGTGTGACTCACTTACAAACGTATAGGTATCGCGCGGCATGCATTCAACGTCTACAAGCGACCACGATCGCTCAGAACAAAAAGTTATTAGTTCGTTAGAAAACAGCTCACCTGGGTGCGCGTTGAAATCACCAAGAATAAATACCGATTCCACGTCACTACTTTCAATTATTGCGTTTAGTTCACTTAAACAATCCGTAAACTCCGCTAAATTTTCCATAGAACAAGTAGGCATGTAAATAGATATCACTATCATAGACCGGTCGTTGAGCACAAGCTTTATCGCCGCTAGGCGCACACTTCTACACGGTAACACTGACACAGAGGGAAAAACCGCTTTTCTCCAGAGTAAGGCGACACCACCGTAAGGTCTCCCTCTGAGTACGCCATCTGACGTATCGACAGCCGACTTCGAAGTAAACGAAAATTCGTCATCAATACCGCCAACGAATTGTATGTCATGTGGCAACAGCCAGGTCTCCTGAAGCGCAACTATATCGGCCTCCTTACATAGCTTTCTTACACATTCTACGGACCTGATGACACTCTTACAGTTGAACGTTACAATAAGAATAAAACTGGCGCGAAAAATATTAAAAAAAAAACATCTTTGAATCAGATTATAGGCGGCGGCTTTTTAAAATTTGAGCTCAATCGGTGCCAACCAACCAAGTTATCATTTCTATGTATATAGAAGATAAGTTTATTAATAAAGTATATGCCTTACTAAATCAATTATTCCATGGAGTTTGGTTGGAGCTGCGGATGGTTCTACGCAAAGCTGTACCCGGATCCCTCATATTTAAGGCGCAGCATTGCACACCGTTGTTGTAGCTGGTTCGATTCCGACACACCGCCACACCAAAAACTCCGGTGGTGTGAAGACCCGAGCGCGTTTCCACGCGTACAAAAAAAACACAAAGTCATAACTTAACTGTACTTTATTAAATAAGTATGCTTATAATATTGCGACAACGATTATATTTAAACGACTCTTACAAGTAAATAAAGATTTTGTTGATAGACATGTTTATGCGTATTTTAAGTTGACCGGGCTGAAGTGAGTTGCAAACGGTAGCATATCGTTGCAGAGAGACAGAGAAAGAATATACAGCTTTTATCAAAAAGTAGCCGGAGCCGATTGGAAGATGGAAGACAGAAGGAGCGGTCTATATTTAGCAATAGACTGCAGGCTGAAGGCCAATTCTCGTAATACCTAAAAGTTCGATCTCAATTCAGTTCCGATAAACTTTCGATCTCACAATTGTCATAAAATAAATTTTCGTAGTAAAGTAGGTGTCGAGAATCAAACCTAGATGCTCGACATCACGGTGGGCCGGTGCTTACAACCGGCTGAAGCGCTAGCGAACTGCGTGCGGCGCAGGTGACGGGGAGGCAACGAGAAGCGGGGTCGCGTGTGATGGTTTGTGACCACCGCACCCCATGGACAAATTCAACTTAAAAGACAAGTGCGTGGTCATCCTTTGAGTCCCTCCAATAATTTTTTAAGGTTAACTTCACTTCACTAATTAACTCAGTGAACAATGCCAATAAATAATTTTTCACCGGTTTTGTGTGTCTCTTCAAACGCTACTTTTATTAATTAAAATGATCATCACAAACATTATTAACATTTCAGTTCCACATCTCAGTACTCAAGACTTATTTTATTGTTTGATTATTATTATTTATTGTTATGCATAAAATGAGTATATAATCATCAAGTTTACACCCTACAGTTTCATCCGCGACATGGTTACTACTATACTTCTAAGGCTCACAGCATAACATTTATTATATCGTCTACTCTAAGCCTCGCAGCGTAAGAACTTTATTCTATCCCGTTCTAAGAAATATTCAAAAAAAAACTATTCAGTTTTGTAATATAATACATTCACATATATACTTTTTTAATATAATAAGATTATTAATCTTCTCCAGCCGGAACAGCATCTTCTAACCTCTTGATGTATTTGACTCGAAGTTCGGTAACAGCATCACCTTTTAGTTGGTCCTGGAATTATATATTACAATTAAGTCAAAAATAACATTAAGCTACAATTATATTTTAAACTTTTAATAGACACAAATATGGTGGCGCCATCTGTGTTTCTTACGAGGTACTAATACAAATATCAGTTGCGGTAGGGTTAATGCAAAGTCCTTCTAATTATTCAATTACTATTACTAGATGGCGCTGTAACAATAAAACCTTTAAAACTACATATTAGTAAGTACTGTTTTCTTACATTTCTTTGTACATGCTAGTATGCATGCATGTAAATTTCGACTTCAATTCACAAAATTTTAAACATTTCAATATCCTATTGTAATACTCCTGTAACATTTTGTGACAGTTTTAAAATATTCTTTAACAATTTATAATATAAATTGTTAAGGAGTTTTAGCTTTCTTTACATTTTCTCCATTTTACACAAATGACAACAAAATTGCTGTGCAGAATTAGCTTAAAAAAGTGTACAAAGAATCCTCTTTACATGTTAATATATAAAAGCACTAGCGGACCTGATAGAAGTTGTCTGATACACACAGCTTAAATCTAAAAAAAAAATTAACTATAAAACATTTTGTAGTGGATGGAATTGTGTGTCTAAACCATTTTCGAATCTACTTAAAGACACACAAAGAAAATTCAAAGAATTTCATAAAAATTGGTCCATTTCGGAGTTCAGTCACAAACACACACATGATAATACACTTATATTAAATATGTGTATATATTTCTACAATTTAATACACATGATAAATGTATTTAAAATCATAAATTACTCATTTCTAAAGACTCTTTACATACCTGCACAAACCAACACTGAACATCCAGCTGCACCATCTGTAGAGCTCCTCTAATAGCTCCAGGTATCAGAGCACAGTACTTAAGCCCATTGTTGGGCATCTCTACCCACTCACTAAGTGGGCACTGGTCCCAGACAAGAGAGAATTCATCACCAGCACTACTCCAGCTGGTCACTGTAGGTTGCATATTGAGATAAAGCCTGTAATGTAGAAAGACCAATATATCATGACTCTTCCGCCCCCCAATCAGCTTCTTCAAGCTAGTGCTGTGATGTGGCCACTCCTTCCCGCCACTGCTCACATACCACCACCGCTCTGCACCTATTTAGGTATACAGGACCTCACGGCAATGCCATGACTAATTTTATTTATTACACTATACCTGTAGTAGCTTGTATTTTAATATTAAATTGTACAAATTATGACCTCTCTATTTGTTTAATTTTTCTCCCTTAATTAACTTTTCTGGCCTACTATATGTCTAGAAAGTGGCCTTCCTTTACCCTAACTTACTGTATCCCTTTTTTCCATGTGAAAACAGTAATATAAAAAAAGAGACAGCACCAGGTGGGTGGTCAGCCATTAACTCTTCACATGCCACCCCTCTGATATGCTACTACACTGTAAATTGCAATTATGGATCAGGAATTATGTGGTTATAACAGTTCCGGGTGAACTATCTATATATACAAGATTATTTAGAGTGAAATTCAGATTTGGAATCATCCAGCTTTTTTTACTATCCATACATTGACAGTAACATCTGATTCTTATGTCACTTAAAATGGATAAAAATTAAATGATAATTATTATTTTGGTAAGGCAGTCTAGTTAATGGAAAATACCTGAATGCCTGCTGTATTTTATCAGCAGTTTCTCTCATTTCCAAGCACCTAGTAGATGTAGTACGTGCGAGGAAGTCCTCAATGAGACGTACGCCCATATTATAGCCTATTCTTTCCAATTGTTTATTAACATCCTCCGAATTTTCAGTCTCTTTTAGCATTTGAGATACTAGCGCTCCATATGTAAGTGTTAAAAGCTCGGAGTTCTAGAAAAAAAAAAGAAATGTAATATTAATTTAATATCAATCTTACGTGGACGTATTTTTTATAAACTGTATCTAACTTATTTACTTACGACTTTTTTTGCGTCAAGCCTGGATGTTTGTCTCGACATTTTAAAACTGGTTGATATTATACTTTAATCTACTTGAGTATATTTAGACAGTTTCATATATTTTCTAAACGTTAAAAAGGTAGGAAGATCAGTAAAACTCCCAATTTAAAAGCAGACTTGAAGTTTTTACTAATAGAACACAAAACCTGTAGGTACTTATATGTCAAATTTGTCAAACCAGGCCTACATCAGTGTTACCATGTTTTAATTTTAGATTTTGACCCTATAGATTTTGCGTGCTACGTGTTTTTCAGACTTATTTGCAGCATAGGCAATTCGATAGTAAATAACTGTTGTTACTACACCCCTTTGCCAGTATGAGTGCTGTATGGAGCACATTCATAATGACAACTTTAATATTTTGGTCCCATTCACGTAATAGGAAGCAAGCTGCGGTAACCCTATTGCTGACGTTTGGGCACTGTGGGAAACAAAGAAAGGAAATTATGAAAAGTGCTGAAAGAGAGCGTGAGATAAGAAAGGAATGTACCTAAGTAATTGTTCAAGCATGCTAGGAAGTATATAATTTACTACCATACTTCTGCAGTTTGGTCAGCTTGTGAATAGATGAAGAAAACTTTTACTACTTTAGATAAACAAGAACAGGATCCATAACTTGATTAACTGAATAATAGTATTAAATATCTAACGTTGTCTGTAATGCGATTATATCGTATTGTTACCACATATTAAATAAGTAATCTGCTAGTCTTTTTAATACTTTACTATTTTACTACGAAAATACCTTTGAGACCTTTGTTGTGAGATCGAAAAGTGATCGAAAAGTCTTCTGGTAATCAAGTTATGATCCTGTTCTTGTTCTTTTAAAGTAGTAAGAGTTTGATAAGTCTGGTAACACATTTCTACATTACAAACTTTTATAATCAAAAAGCCCTGATTTCATTATTGAAGTTAGTTTTTAAATAAAAACTAAATTTTTCCCATTGTTTTGTTTATTTATTGGGAAACGTCAAGCTAGCAAATATTTGAAAAATTAACTACACATATCAAAGCCGTTACACGGTAATCAATCAACATGTTCTAACATTTAGTTAGGCTAATTATGGACAACGATGAAGACAATAATATAGGCACTACGGGTACTTTTACAAACGAAATTGATTCTCCATGTGCTGTAAACTCATTAATTCTCGACTACTACAAAAAGTTTGGTAGGAAACGGGACTTGGAACAGTTTTTTTCGTTATCGACAGCACAAGGGGAAGTTAAGGATACGAGTGGTTTATTTTGGAGGAAGATGAAAAGTGAAAACGATTCCTCCGATTCTGGCGGCGGGAAGAGCGATTCGAATGCGCAGGAACTTTGTCGAATATCCATTCGATGTTCAATGCCTGAAGGTTCCAGCTCACAGGTCAGTGCTTTATTTCGTCATTTATGTAAAAAAACAATCACTATTTTAAAAGTTTAAAAGCTAAAAGTTTTGCAAAAACATCTAAAAGTATGAGCGTCCAGCTTGTATAATTTTTCATGGTACAGAAAGATTATATGTACTATGATAGTTCAAGTAACAATGGTCGATAAAACGAAATATTGAAATCTTGAGTTATTAATTTAACTTGAAACTTAACTAAACTTGTGTTTACCTACTAAGTTTAATATTTAGTTTAGTGTTGTGTTTTCTACATTATTGTGCAAATTTATTATGTACATTACTGTCCTAAAAAGGTAGCCTGCAAATCATATAGGTAAACTTATTAGTGCAAAAGTTGTGTGGTGGGTGTTCCCAGTGTGTCCCCAGCGACACAGAATATATTCCTAATGCGGGTGTTGATTTTTTAAAAGGAAAAAAAGAAAAGAAGTTAAATTAAAGCTATCCTGCTTTTCAAAAGTGATTTAAAACATTTCATAATTACTATGTCTTGAAATATACATGGTTACTGGTTAAGTCGACCTATATACTTTAAGAGTTTGTAGTTGCCATAAATTATTGGACTTTTAAGATTATTTATAAAAACTGCCGAAATATTTCCCAATACAATCCTTTTAAAACTTATATCCTTCAATTTTTTTACTGTTTTTCTATAGTTGATTTGATTTGATTTGTTTTGGAAATTATAAACACTGAGTTTATAATTTCCATTACCATATTTGTAGTAACCTTAAAAAACTGGGCCGACGTAGGTTTAAAATTTTACTACTAAAAAAATAATTGTAAACATTTTTTTATTTGATGAATATTTAAAAAAAAACTATGACAGTTAAGTTGCAGATTCTTTAAAAGACATGTTGTAAACATAGTGTCAGCTATCTAATAAGGTATAACAATCTAGGGTGATATAATATAATAATAATATTCTACCACATACACACAACGCCATCTAGTCCCAAACTAAGCAGAGCTTGTACTATGGGTACTAGACAACTGATATAAATACATATATACTTTTTTTTTTGTAAATACATACATATTATACATAGAAACACCCAGACCAAATCAAACATCAAATGGTCATGCACACAAATGTTTGATTTGAGCGGGAATCGAACCCGCGACTTTTGGAATAGCAGTCCGTTACACAAACCACTACGCCATCCAGTCGTCGCCGTATTTAACCGGGAGGTAAACCTTAAAAGTCCAATATGTTCAAAATGGTTAGGTTTTGCATATGGTATTTCATAGTGAAATCTATCAGAAATGATGGCTAATACAACCTCCTAAAGTATCTAGGTTGACTAAACCAGTGACCCTGTATATAATGGTTAATAAATCTGGTGTGACCTTGCTATAGTTACCACAGTCATAAACTGTTTTGCTTTCTTGTTGCAAAACTTCCATAAAACGGTTTTAATTTTTATTTTATTGCTGTTAATATACTTCATAGTTTGTTACATAATGAGTTTAGAGTTATTTTGAACTTTTTACACTTTGGGTCTTTGTTGTGAACTGTTTTCCAAAGAGTGGTTTTAAAATTACGTACATTTTACACAATTCTAAGTTGTGAGAAAATCAAAATATGAAGAAAACAAAAAATAATTTTTGAATCTAAGTGTGGGCCTTGATTGTGTAAGTTAACTATGTATTGGTGTAATGTTACTTAATTCATTGTGACTCCGTGCTTGCGTCCAAAGAGCACGCGGCGAACGACCGAGGTGTCTTTGAGCAAAACAAAACGGTGGCTCGGCCGCTCGTTCTCGTTTCGTTGCTTTCGGCAGAAGCAGTCCAAAGTAATCGTTTTCAGACAGGACAAAGATGGAAGGTAAATGAAAGACGACAGATTTAAAGTAAGAAATACAACACAACAGTAGAGCAAGTCACGGATACTGTACTGACGGACTGCTTCTGCCAAAAACAACATTGCAAAGGGTTTTGGCTCCCAAATTAAAGTGGGACAAAAAACAGGAAAATTATGATGATGATGATGATAATGAAAGATGTGTGTGAGTTCATAATAAGGAGTGCTATGAGAGTTTTGAGTTTACTTTGAAATGAAAAATAATTCTTTTCTTCTTTTTAGTCTGATGACCCAAACCCTAAAACAGAATCACCGCACACACAATCGCCTCCAATCATCACTGATGATGCACCGGTTGACATATCGAGACAGACTGATGATGAGTCTTTTAAGTCTGATGATAATCATTCACAGAAATGTAAGTATCTGAGATGCACTTTTTAATTTATTGCAATCCCTGCCATGCTTGATCTTTCAATCCACTGTTAAAAGATCAGGATCTATCTACCGCCATAATGCGACTGCACTGCGACTGAATGGCGTAGTGGTCGCCACACCGTTTACTACTTCTGTATGTTGTGGGTCCGATCCCCACATGAGACGACACTTTGTGTGATAAACAATGTGTCGTCTGAGTTTGGGTGTTCTGTTGTATGTTTGTGAAGTCCCCCGCGACACAGGATATATTCCTAATGCGGGAGTTGTCTATGAACAAAAAAATAATAATAATAATAATAATCAAATGCGCCTGCAAATAAAGAGAATATCATCATCATCATCATCATCAACAGTCTTTAATAGTCCACTCTTTCTCCTTAGAAATGAGGTTTTGGCCTACTAAAGAGAATATATACATTTATCTATACTAATATTATAAAGCTGAAGAGTTTGTTTGTTTGTTTGTTTGTTTGAACGCGCTAATCTCAGGGACTACTGGTCCGATTTGAAAAATTCTTTCAGTGTTAGATAGCCCATTTATCGAGGAAGGCTATATATCATCACGCTAAGACCAATAGGAGCGGAGCACCAATGAAGAATGTCTAAAAAACGGGGAAAATTTATTACTATTGAGAGACGCAGACGAAGTTGCGCGGGTCAGCTAGTATTATATATTTTATTTGCCAAACATTTACCAATTAGAGTCACATACTGAACGTTCTGGGTTTTAGAAAGTATGATATTACAGGAGCAAAAAATGACCTCTGTCAGTTCAACGATCTCTTATATAAACATAAATTGTGTTTGTTTCGTAAAATGAGTGTAAGGTCAATTACCTTAATATATTTATTTGTAAATAAAACCCTGTTAATAATTTGATGACATTTTCTACACGCATTTACGTCAGACGGTCTCTTTTACTTGAATTGCACTATTTCATTTTCAGCGTTCGATCCTTTATCAGATTTGTCAGCTCAGAAGCCCCTTTCACCTACAAGTAGTATTACATCCCAACGTAAATTGGAATGGGACTCTCTTGCTGACGTAGGCTACGCTAATGAAACTGATCGTAAAACATCAGCTTCAAGTCTAAGTACTTTAGAAAGACTCGCTTTAAAGCAACAATACTCAAACAATGACTCTAATCAAGACATTGGACAACCAACATATCATTCTACTCCTGTAGAAGAAAATGAAACTAAATCCAAAATGAAGAAAAGTGTTGCAAGAAAAATGACAAAAATAATCAAAAAGGATATTGATTGCGTTGAAGTTAACTTACCACATTCGAAAGACACAAATCCAAGCCAGTCTATTAATGTTAACCTCACTAAACATATTTCTTTTAACGTAGAGAAAGATGGAGGAATTTCATTTGATAATATTCGAAAAGATGTTAATGTTTCTCCAGAAAAAGCAACCATAAGCCATGACGAGACCTCACATTTGCCAATAGATAAAGAAATTCAGACGTCATTGCCAAAAACTAAAGATAAGTCATGCAGTTCTGTGGAAGAAATAAAACCCATTGATCCAAATAATCAAAAGATACCAATCATGATTAGTTTGAACACGTTACGAAAGCGATTAAGGATGAGAAAATCTAGAGCTGTCAAAAGAAGGACAAAAACCAAAAAGAAAATGTGTGTGACTAATGATATTAGACATCAGGAAAAAAGCGGAGAACAACTGTCCGAAGCTGAAAGCTTTGAATACATGCCAGGACACATTTATAACCAAAATAAAATGAAAATTAACGAGGGTAATGAACCAGAACGGGAACATAATAATGCTGTTGGCAATAAATCCAGCTTAGAATCCAGCTGTGGCCTTACAACTGATTCTAGTAAAGGATCCAAACATTCTCTTACCCAAGATTTGGAAAAGTGTATTAATGTGTTAAAAGTAACTTTACAAAAGCGTTATGATGACAGTGAAACAAAAAAGAAATTAATCAAAGAAATAGTGCAAAGATTGCTCAGCTCGAAATATAGAGATGATGATACTAGTACGGAATTTTTATCTGGACTTAGTTTTAATAGCAAGAAGTTGGATTTAAAGAGAAGTAATAC
Organism: Arctia plantaginis; assembly: GCA_902825455.1. Classification (NCBI taxonomy): domain Eukaryota; kingdom Metazoa; phylum Arthropoda; class Insecta; order Lepidoptera; family Erebidae; genus Arctia; species Arctia plantaginis. Next base: position 4,091,209 of record CADEBD010000327.1, on the reverse strand, counting down.
TACAAGTACTTCTGATACAAGCAATACTGACGAAAGTAAAGAAAAAGGGCCCAGAAAGTCTATCTTACGAATGGAAAAATTCGATTCGAATGTAGTAGCTTCCACATCCCAAAGTGCCCCAAACTTATACATTGCAACAGATGCCGAAAAAAAACATACGAATCTAAAAAAAGTATCAACATCTTTCACGGAGTCTGATGCATCTAGTAAAGGTAAAACATCATCGGATAATGCTCTTCCCAAAACTTCATCTGAGCAATTTTACTTAAAGTATTTAGAAGCTTTAAGACGCGAAGAATCTTATAAAATGCATTTAAGAGACAAAGAAATGTTTCTCAAACAGAAGCTGGGTAATTCTGTCACTACGTTTAAGGCTCCGAACCCCCAGGAAGCAAAAGTTAATAATAGACTTAAAGATCTAATGAAGGACCTTACGAGAAACAATTATGACGATGGATCCGGGGATGCCAGTAAGTTAGAAGGTGGATCTACTTCTGATAGAAATTATGATATCTCTGTTAGAGGAGCTAAAAGCCAAAGAAGTCATTCAGTATTTACTTTATCTTCAAGCCATTCTGATTGCCCGAAAAAACCAAATTTGAAGAAAAAATTGCTAGTTGATAGAGAATTAGAAGCCAGTAGTAGTAAAAATCATTATTGCTGCTGTCCACATCATTTTGCAGATTCTAAAGTCACATATGCTGATAGTTCTGTGCAAGTGAATATCAAATATCAACAAATTAATGACGATAATGAAAAATTAAATCTGGACCCTTTAGCTAAATGCCCACGTTGTGAAAATTATAAATATTCTACTAGACATGATGACTGTTCCTGTTCTGATAAGCCTAAACTAAGTCCACGAGATATTGGTACAGGTTGTCCTAATTGTGGTAAACCTTTGAAGAATATAGTACATGATTATAATACTAATAAACCATATGAGAAATATCCTAGATCACCTAGAACCATTGCGAAAATGGTTCCTAATAAATTTTTTGATAAAAAAAATATTTGTGTTTGTAATGAAAGTCAAGTCCCAGTTTGTAGTACCGGTGATCACCCAATATATCAACGTTGTAAATCACCTAATCGTGGCATTCATTTTGGGCATTCTTCCAATGTGCTGAGTGAGGCCTCAGGCAAGTCTTCTGATTCAGACGGTATACAATTTGTTAGAGCACCTGTTAAAACAGAGCTTGCCACTGACAGTTCCAAGTCTGACAAAAGCTCTAAAGCAAGGAAATGTTCCCAGTCTTCTCAAACTGATATGCAAGTGAGAATAAACGAAAAGAGTTCTAGTTATAAGATCGTAAATTCCAGTTCGAAAAATCTGTGCTTAGAAATGAGAAAAAAACCTGTGATAATTCACGAAGCAACTAGATGTATTCAGACTGAAATCAGTATCAACCCCCAAATCGCCGATCCGACTTTATCGGCTATTGTTATTGTGAATAACTGCGCAGAATTGATTGAAGAACAACAGAGAGAAGTAAATTTGAGTATAACCAAAACTTCAGATCAAAGAACATTTAGTGATGTGTATACAAGTAGTGAATCAGGGAAATTTCTTTTGAAACCGGGGCACAGTTTATTCGATCCAGAAGTCAAATATTCTGATATGAACATCTCTGAATCTAAAGATTGCCTAATGGAACCACCTAAAAAGCCTCCTAATGATTACGCGATACCTATTGATGGTACGAACATGACTCTTGTAGTTAGTTTAGCTTCAAATGATATAAAAGGGAAAATTGACCAGATAGATCAAGGAGTAGGCACTGAAAAGTCTCCTATTGCTGACCAAGGCACCTGCATAGCCGCAGAGTGCGCGAAATCTGCGCAGTGTCAACCCAGTACTACTGCAAATAGTACAAGAAATACCTGCTGTTCTTCTGAACTCAGTAGTAAGAAAAGCACTAGGAGGCCTTCCTTGAAAAAATCTTCTTTATCAAAACCATCCCCGAAAAGTTCGCCGCAACGTAACACGTACCCAAAAGAAATACTTGTAAAAGATAAAAAACCGTTACGACGCTGTAATACTGATATTGACAAATTAGAAACTCAGTGTGGGGGCTCTCAAACAGAACCTTTTAACAATATTGGTCTTTCACTGTCTGAAAATGATAAAGCGAAAACCTCTGATCATTCTTGTCAAGTATCAGTCATTTCTTATGACAAAATTATGGTACGCAGCAGCTGTGAGAAAGAGGAGCATCTTGAGAGAAAAGAAATAGGCATCCAAAAAGACATATCAAAAAGTGAAATATTTGAAAGAAAAACTACTCCTGAAATGGTATCTAAATGTGTCGGCAGTGATATAGAAACAGTACAAACAAACGACAAAGCAGAAAACGAAGAAATTTTTGGAAACAAAAATTGTAAAAAAACATGCACGAATTGTGGAGGCGACAACGAGAGTGAATGTAAGTGTGAAAAGGTTCTAGAAAGTAACCTTGCGAAAACCAGATGCGTGAAGTGTGGAAATGATGATGGGTGCAGTTGTAATAATTCCACCAATAAGAATCTTAAAGAATCCGGGTGTGAAGTATGTTTACATGATGACGTACGTGGACGTACCTGCCATAGCGGAGAAACTCAAGTGCCTGGCTGTAGGAGTACCCAGCTGAGAGAGTGTGGATGTGATGATATTAGTGACTGTAAACATAGAACTTCTCAAGGAAATAGTCTGGGGAAAACGAAGTGTACTGTCTGTGCGGGTGATAATTGCAATTGTAATGACAAAGAAATACCACAAACAGATGTTTCGCTTAACAAACCTTGTGTAAAATGCGGCTGCTTAGATTCATGCCAATGTGATTCAGATAGCAATGGTGTAAAAGATCCCATTATGGACATAATAAAAGACATAACAAAACGTTATTGTAAAAATGACATGAAGAAGATTAAGAAGAAAAAATGCTTTACAGAGATAATAACTGTTCTTAATTATTTACTAGAAACTGATGAGAGTACTGACCAAGAACCATGGCGTGTTAGCACTACTCCCGAGTTCAGTGACAACTGTGACAAAAACTCACTAATAACCAAATCACCAACACCAGATAAGAGGCACACTAAAACGATTTCACAGTCATATAAAGGACTGTTTGATAAAAATGCCAATGAACGTTTCTGTCAATCATCAAAAACGTTACCTACACCTGATAATATTGCAAAAAAAACAATGCCAGGAAAGTCTTCAAGGTGTTGTGATAATACAAAAGAACCTATAAGATCGTCAGAAAGTAAATGTCCGTGCAAGCATGGAAATGGCGGTCAACTGACTTCAAAGTGTACCAGTAAAGATTGTTTTGAGTCTTCAGATATGCCCTGTTCTACAGAATTACCATCTACTTCAGATTCCACTGCTTGCAAAATTTTAAAGAAAATAAAGAGGGAATGCGAGAAATACCATTTAAGACGTACTAAGTGTGGACGAAAGTGTAAAATTTCTAGTAGTACTTCTATTATCTGTGACCAGTGTAAGAAGACCCATTATTGCGGTTGCAGACACAAATGCAAAAGATCTAAAACTTTTGACAAGGTACAAAAAAAATGTGTTGCTTACAATTTAATTTTGCAAACATCAGAAAGCATGTTGAGTGAAAATACTATTGGCGATAAGTGCCCACCTCTTAAGAACGTTGTTGTTAAAGTGCCGAAATGTAAAGATAAGTTTCGCATGGAGATGTGTAAAGAGACTATCCATAAAGCCGAGAAAGACAAGGGTAGATATCACTATAGTCCTCGTGGTCAAAGGTCAAAGAGTTGTCCCAAAGAGAGCGAGCCGTCAAGTACCGATGATTTTATTCGGCGAACTCACCACTACACTGTTAGAGAATATTTGGAGAAGAACAGGCCTGATTTTGTGGAGAAGTGCGCTAAAAGACAAACGTGTTTGAAATACGTCAATGAAATCAGGTGAGTGGTTAAATTATTTTACGTTTAAAAGCATTGTTGACGATGTTGTGTGTTTTACAGACAAATGAAGGCCGCGTCGGGAGAGGCTATGCTTCTTTTCTTAAATACATAATCCTTGAACGAACTCATCGTGAACGATAAGCAGCCCATTCCTTTCTTCTATTTGGCTGCAATAATTTTAAAATCATTGTAAATGATGCAGATTTTTTCGCTTTTACAACGTTATTGTTTTTAGTAAAACATAGAGCTCACCTTTCTCGCTACAGACCTCAAGACTCTGCTTCACCACATCTGAATATGATTGTTGTACACCAACCAAGTTGCTCGGGGTCTTTGGCAAATAATCCATGTAGGTATCTTTAAAATTTTCGTATTCAACATTATTACGATAGTAGATAGTTCTGTCCAACCTTGCAGAGTCGAGTTAGACTAAATCATAATCATCTTAGATTCTATCTGTTGTCATCTCAATATTCATACCCAAAGCAGTAAAATAGGACAGTAGACTACTTTAAGACATCAGAACGATAGATTCTGTAGAAACTTATATCGAATAGGAACTTGTGACGTCATCATACCTTGCTATTTAAATCATTAACATTACATATGATTACACCATGGCTTTAGTACGTTTTATTGTACCTGGTTACAAACCGAAGCAACCTTTCTAAATCAGTATGTTTATAGGTGTACCCTTATGCTACAATCCTTGTGACGTGGCTTCATGTAATCCAGATCATTGTACCCAATGTGATTCTTATAATCTTCATACAATAAAAGAAGTGATGAGAATTGGTGAGTTCTATGTCTTGTTAGTTAAATTGTATGCACGCGATTATCAAGAAGCTAATTCACGGCTAGTATTGGACAGTAAGCGATTACCGGTATCTATGATTTGCGACAGCAAAAGTTTGTTTGACCGTCGCATCATAAAACTCGAATTATATTCGCGTAATTTTCAGTTCTAATTCGCGCGCATAGTCAGCGATATTCGAACAACAAAAAAAAATATATTTTTGTTTTGAGATGGGTAAAAACCGTTGAACTCGCGACGCTGTTATTGTTACGGACACCTCTGTATATATTGAAGTGAAAACTTCTTTAGGCGCATTGGGCATTTTTGAACAACGAACGAAATAATGTATTTTTTTTGAGATGGACATAAGCCATTGAACGTCGACAGTTACCGTTGCCGACACCTCTGTTTATAAGTTTTCACTTCTGTCCTCACTCCCGGAGTGCCACTGTTTTTTTTTCTGTTTACTTTATATTTCTCAATTTCTTTAATGTATAAATAATGTTACTTATAATAACGGCTAGTCGGCCAAAGTCATGGTCGGCACATCTTTAAATAATTATGTATTATTTACACATATTATTATTAAATTAAACGTCTTAGCGCACTTAGCACTTCGATCATTTAATATTATTCCTTTTTTGTCCTGCTAACGCCGCCTCTTTTTACTTTTACCGATTTCCTTACTTTCTAAAAGTATATTGTGGATACAATAATGAAATTTTGCATTTTTCTTTTATATACTGCCTCGGTGGTGCAGTGATGCGTATGCGACTGCTGTGTTTAGGTCTCGGGTTCAATGTACAGGTCGGACCAAACGACCAAAAAAAAGTCAATCTAACTTTTATGGTACAAGCTCTGCCTTGGTTTGAAACTAGATGGCGTTGTGTGTCAGTTGTCCGAAATATTTATATTCATTTACTATGGTATTGGTGTTTAGAAAGTCTAAGCATTATTTTTAACATTACAGAGCAACCGAACGGGCAGCCAGCCGTGACCTGCTGTCGATGTACTTGCACAGGGAACCGGACCTGACGACCCTCAGTTCTGAACAGCTTCGAGAACTTGCACAACAGATTGGTTTTGATATTAGACGAAAGAAAAGTAAGTATGGACTTACAATTATAAAAATTATGGCCAGCGAAGTAGAACTAAATGAAAAATAATTGAAACGTGACTTCACGTAATATCAAGTTCATTCGATGTTCGACGACATCACTAGATGGCAGTGTAAAAAGCGTTAAGAGTGTGTGTTAAGAGTCTCATTGTCAATTCAATTCATCGTTTGATTTCCAGGGCTATCTTTCCAATATAGTTCAGATAATATATTTTATAATCTATTATAAGTGTTTCATATAGCATTTTGTATTTATGTAGCAAAATATCCCGACCTCGTGCCCTAAACAGTCGTTTTGAATAACGGTTAAGTGTTTATTACATTGAAAAATTGGTTTTCAATAAAAAGGTGCGCTTTCTGTGCCAAGTAAAATTAAGGGTATGTCCTAATTGTTTGTATGTTAACGAAGTCATTTAGAATATGTATGTTTGTTTTGCCTTTCAGCGGCACCAAAATTCATTAGTGAGCATGAAATGAAGAAGCACTCGAAAAACATTTACAAAACATTGCCAGAAGTTGTTCAGAAGAAAGAGGAAAAGAAAAAAGAAAATATCAAGAAGACCAATTTGTTGATGGCTAATATCTTTAAAAAGGTAAGTTTTTTAATTATGTTTATTTTCCGTCCAAAGTATGGGAACTCTTAAAGTCGAAATTTAAAAGATAGATTTCTATGTGAATAAAATTATTTATTACATTTTTACCAGCCAAAACCCAATTCAATGTTACATATCCCAAATAAAATGGGGGTAAGGGCTGATAAATGTTGAGGATGACGATCAATGTATATTGTGTACTTATATTGAGAATTCTAGAGAATTGTCGAGTTATGGAACGGTGACGGATTTAGAATACAGTGTCACCACCACTATTCATCCCGTTTGTCGACACCTTTTCGGTCTTACGACTCTTACGACTAAGAGTAACCTTTAGCTGATATTGAATATTCTTATTTGTCTGGAACGGACTATCGAATACTAGGGATTCTATATTATTCTAGTAAATTCGATAGCGCTATAAAATCGGAGCGTGTTGGCCGTAGTGAGTGTTAGTAAATACAGTGTAATAAAATTAATTAACCGACAACTTTTATTTATTGTATATCCCGCTCGTAACACACATAAATCTGTAAAACTGTAATCGATTAGTATTTACCAGATTTTTTTAATCGATTTCTTTGATCCCATCGCTATACTTCAATCTGCCAAACGGTATCTCTTAGATTAGATGGACTATTATAGGTGATTATGAAAACGGTGATGGTGAATGAATTA